>JACCIC010000066.1:912500-1372500 GCA_018907035.1 Sycobia sp. Sy_11 | reverse complement strand
TTTTTATGTTTATAGCACGCACTAAAGAATTAAAATAAAAATCGAAGCGCATACTAAATATTAAAGCATACAATTATAGACTAAAATCGTACTGATGCGGACGTATTTGTAAGAAGTAATAACATAACACGAGGAGAAGCTCAACGAGTTTGTGATTAGATTTTGAGCATTCTATAAGTCTTTTAAAAACCGTTTATCATGGGTTTAAATTGTGATCTCAAAGATAATAAATCACGCTTTCATTTAAAGCTCTTCTTTATTACATAAGATGCCGTTTGGTATATTGTATACCGCGTGTACGTACTGCACAATTAATGCACGTTGATCTAATTTTCCTAAATGCTTGAAACATTATTTCCAGCTGTAAATTATACTACTTATCAAGTTATAAAAGGTTGTAAATGTATATAATATGATACAAAAGCCAAATAAGGTGTTGCAATAATACCTTGCCATTTATATACTAACTACAGTATACTATGTAGGCTTTCAGAAAAATATTTTTTATTTTTCCTAGACTATAATACACAATGTTGGTCTTAGATTACACCTTAAGTTCACTATTCACATTTATTTTAAGATCAACGTGTCTGACTAGTTTCATTAAGAAAAGTTTACTATAAAAAAAATCATTTCTACACACACACACACACACACACACACACACATACACACTATATATATATATATATATATATATATATATATATATATATATATATATAAACATTTTTTTAATTAAATAGTGAGATGTTACTCACGTTTTATATTTTTAACTTTCCTTATGTTTGAATACTGTTAAAATATCGATTATTCTTCAAGTGTTGAAAAATATCATATTATGTAATTAGAGATGATAAAATCTAATTAAGTATTTTTTAATCCTTTTGGTAAGGACTTTTAAATATTATTTACACACATCTTTCTGAATACAATATATTATAAGAAAATTATGGATTCTTCTTCTGATTTCGGAATTAAAAGTCAACCTGACTTGTAAAAGTTACTTAATTACCCCAGACTTGGGGCTAAAATTCAATCAGAATTCCAATCAATTAGAGTGCAAGCTCTTTTAGATTCAATACATTCTATTATATTTTATTGAATGCTTTTTGTTGTTGAATAATTTAAAAACAACAATTGATTAAGTTTTATTTTTTAATTTTATTGTATTTAATATAATATTTTATATTTTAAATTTCATGCCTTCTAAATTTCTAACATTAAATTCATTGTTATTTATTGAATATTTTGCGAATGTAAACTCGAAAACGTTTAATAATTTTCTTCAGTTATTTTGCATTGTTTTATTCTTTTCAATTGATAAAGATAACGATGGTGGATACATTTTATGTATGAAGTAAAACACAATTTAGAGTTTTCATATTCAACGGTTGCAGCCATAAAATTATCGATAAAATTTCTAATTCATAGCCTTGCTTTAACAGCTCTAATTTTTCAGGTACATTAGCAAAAAATCAATTTATGTTGTAATAAAATTTTTTCTTTTTTTTGTAATAAAATTAATTTTTAAATAATAAATTGCGAATCATACTTTACATGTATTTTTGACTAACTATCTTTTTCTTACACACATTTTCTATCATTAAAAAAAACAAATAAAATTATGTATTATACAATTATTAATAATATCACATTAATCTTAACAATTTAATGTACTAAAGATTGATTTCATTCCTAAAAATTTTGAAAAAACATCTATTTAATGAAAATAATCCTAATGTTCTTTTCAAGTAAAATTAAAATAAACAAGCAATTATCAATATGAATTTCTACATATAAATATACTTATAAGAAAATATTACAATGAGACGTTGAGTTTTTATATATTTATTGAAATGTATATAAACAAATATAAATTCAATAAAAACATTTTTAAAAATTATTATTTACATATTAGTACAGTTAAATTTAAAATTTTATTGCAAATTTTAAAAGATGCTTTATATTTACCATGTTTCAGTTTGATATCTTTCATTTTTCTCCAACATTTTGATATAAATTTCTGCTTGATCTTGATCCATTTCACCACAAGTTTTAGCTATATTTACAAATTCTTCTCTTACAGAAGTTGGCATATTTTTGCTACTACCCGCTAAATAGATAATTGCATTATTTTGTAAATATAACCAGCAAAGTTGATTCTGCTGACAAATGAGATGTTGCACATATCTATATACAAATAATAAATTAAGAATCTTTCTTATTTTTACAATTTTAATTTTAAAATAGATTTAAGCACAATTCATTAAAGCATTATTACTCATTAGCAATATCTACTTTTATTAACTTGAACATGTAATTGAACTATTTTATTACATAATAAAATTAATATCATTAAAGTATGAAAAAATATCTTAGGAAGAGAAAAGAAAATATGATCAAAGTAATGTAAATGTAGCTTACATTTTATTTGGCTGATCTCTTGAAAATGCACAAAACATTTTTAAATTATATTTATCGATTAAGTTTTGGAAATCATTTTTACAATGATAATCTTTGCTTTCACTTCTACAGCCAAAAAATAAAAGACATGAATTTAAATCATTATCTTCAGCAGCTTTGTCTAGTAGTAAAGACCTGAAGGGTGCTATTCCAGTTCCTGGTCCAATTAAAATCATAGGTTTTTTGTAATCAAATTTAAAAGTTCCTTTTTGTATCCAAAATACAACTTTGTCATTTATTTTTAAACTTGCTAGCCAGTTGGAGCAGAGTCCAAATCTTGGTTGAAATATTTTTGTCTTGTAACGAACAACGGCAACTAATAAATGTACTTCATCTTTAGTTCTTTTTGAACTAGAAGCAATACTAAATGCTCTTGGTTTTATAGGAGACATAATTTCAAAAAGCAGTTTCAAATTTAATTTGCTTGTAGTGTGAGGAAAATCATTTAAGACTTCAATAATGTTTCTTCTTGGTCTGTTGATGTAATTGAATAACTCTTCTTGACCTGCTGCTGTAGTAAATTCAAATAATTTCTCCTGTTCAAGTTCATTTTCACTTATTAATGCCAGTGTATGTATTGTTGATCTTTTGGGTTTAAAATTCAAATCCCAATATTGCTGAACTATTTGCTTCAATGTCAATATTGGTTCTAAGACCGTGGGTAATTTTATTTCTTTTTCCTTTACCTGCACAACCATTTCTGGATGTAGACTAACACCATTATTATTTAAAATATTAAAAAATTTTTCTACTTCTTCATCAGAATTTTTTGGCTTGATATATATTATATCGCCAGGTAAATAATGTAATTCTGGAATTTTAAATTTGATTAGTCTTACATCTTGGAAATGATCAATTGTAGTCGTTCTATCATTTTCTATAACTCTTCCAAGGATAAGTTTATTGTTCTTTTGAGTTTCATGAATATAAATATCTTTATTGCTATTATATATATTCTTGTCATCTTCAATAATATTAATATTAAATCTTTCAACAATTTCATGCTCTTTAAGAACATTTGTTAAAGATAAATTAAATTGTTGTTCTATTGCACAAAATAAATTATCCAGCCATGGTTCAAATACAGCATCTAGTCCCAAATCATGTTGGTCGTCGGCTAAGCCAATGGATACTAATTCAGTAGCACCTAATTGTACCATTCTCTTATTTAATTTTTTAGCAGCAAAATTAAATTTTTCAAAAGAGCTGTCTCCAAGTCCTAATACAGAAAATTTAACATTAGACAGTAAATTTAGTGGAAGATTTTTGCGAAGAAGAAATTTCCAAAAGTTTTTCATATTTAGTGGTGTATCTCCTTGACCTGCAGTGGCAACTACAAAAATGATTACTTTTTCATTATCAATTTGTTCAATATTATATTCATCCATCGAATCTACAGTACTCTTTAATCCAAATCTAAAACAATTTAAATATTTCATAAAATTTTAAAATTTTAATTGCTACAATAATAAGAATTTTTAATCATATTTTATGATAAGATATACACAAATAGATTGGCAAACCTTTTACAGTGCTTCCAAATTTGTTCTGCAATATCATGAGCAGTTCCAGTTTCACTCCCATAGAGAATAGTAATATTAAGTTTCAACATTTTTCAAATTTAAAAATAAGCCACACAATATTAAAATGTATAACTTCTGAATTTTCTTGATTAATAATGAGTATATGCAATATTTTCTAAAACTTTCTTATTTTTAACTACTCTCAATTCTTATCAGATAACTATGTGATGTAATTCATCGAACCGGATTGCATGTAGAGCTACACCTTTGCCGTTCTGTAAGATACAGTAACATCAGCTTTATCTGCATATTATACTTATGAAAATAAAAGCAGAATTTTATCTCTCTTTGTACACATAGGTATTTATTTTATAAGTTACAATCTTGGACAATCTTAGAAGGTAAAAGAATGAAAAAAAATTAAAAATTATATTTAAGAAAATCTATACATTTATTTTAAAGTATATTGAGTTAAAAAAATTTTTTCATATTTTTTATTATTCAGAATTATAGATATTAAATAATCAAGAAGTACATTATTTTAAAAAAATTGTAACCTTTCATTGTCTAATGTCAAGGACAAATAGTTTAGGCTGTCATCCATTTGGCTTTTGGCCCATATTTAGGTATTTGTATATGAGAATTGCCGAGTGTAATATTTCCGGGTTAATTATATCTATATATAATTCTATACCCAAGATTTTCTTTCTTCTTTTTTATTCATTGTACAATTTATATAATCTCATCGAAGAAGGCAAGAGAAAAAAAATATCGTTTACTAGAAAGTTCAGTAAATCATAAGTTAAAAATAATAATAAATAAACGTTATAAATAACCTAAAACTATTGTCACTGCCCAATCTGTATGAACAATATTTAAAAAAAATTTAGACAAATAATTATTGATATGAAACAATCAATTAAGTTTTTCTGGTGACAATATAATCTTCAATTTTAATCGAAGATAATAGTTCTGCTAGCAGTTCTAAAAAAATATACTTATTTCTGCCAGCTCTCAGCTTTCGTAAGAAATGTCACGTGTTTTAAGATTTTTGTGTCTGCTATGAAGTACAGATATTACTTATTGTTAGTGCAGCATACTATTAGTGCTATTAGCTGGTTTGGCAGGTATTATCAGGTATTATCAGGTATTGTATTAGGTGGTATGAGTTTGCATTAGTATTGAGTTTAAATATATTTCCAATTAGATGTAATTATAAAATAATATAATTCAATAAATTAGTATAATAATATTAAAATATTATTAAACGTGATTATTATTAAAAATTTAAGGAAGCATAAAATTCAACTATGAAAAAATAATATTAAATATATGTACAAGTTTTAATAAATATTAGAATTTTTGCTTCAATTATAATAGATTTATATTTTTTCATTAATTTTTTTATTGTTTTTAATATCAGGTAAGTAGAATTTTTTAAGTATAATGATTTATTAATGAAATGTATAGATTTTTGATTGAAAAATGTTCAATATTTAATTTTTATGATATTTTCAAAATTAGTTATATGCGGATATAACTCGATACAACACTAAATTACGAAAAGAAAGGAATTCCACTTTTTAATTATTACATTAACAAATTCTAATATCTACAAAAGTCCATAAAAATCTAAAATATTAAAATTTCACATAAGTATCAGTAAAAATTATATTTTTTAGCAGAAGAGTCTCTCGGATTATTGCATGTTTTACGCAAGTTTGGCATCAAGAGTGCCGAGTGCCGGGTTAGAGTCAGACTGTTGGAGAGCACTGTGCAGATGCAACACTGCATCTATAGCTTCATCCCTGGGTAAAACTGAATTGAACCCCCTGTAAATATTTCAAATTTACAAATCCAATTTCCAAGTGATTTCAACTTTTTTCCAAATCATCCAGGTTCACGCTGTCGAGCTTTCTCGCGTTCCATGCAATCGCGCGCGTCGGCGCATACACTAGCATTATTGCAAGAGCGCGCGAGTAAATGTGTGAGTGCAACTATATGCATATATGCAGTAGCTCACTATTGGACTGTTACTGCAGTATTCACTGTGGTGAATTGGTGAACGGTGATCTGTAGACTGAATCTGCGATCAGTCAAGTCAGTCGCGCACGGGCGTTCACGGCTCACTTACTCACGCCGTACAGTTCGGGACTTTGTTGGCCATGCACGGCAGTGATGTGTGCTGCTGTGGCCGCTGTGGGCTGCCTCGCTGATGCTGCTGCTGTGTTGTAATATTTTGTGTCGTCGTCGTCGTTGTCGTCTGTCGCGTCGTTGGTGCAGTGTGCGTTCCTTGGTTATTAGTGCTGCGAATGAATATCAAAACGCGCTTCCTCGTACGACCAGATCAGCGAGTCGCCTGCAGCCGCTGTCCCAAAAGAACTTGTTCGACGTACAGCAGCAGCAGTTATTCCGCGATGCGAGGATTATCAAACGTAATCGTTGTCCGGAAAGGTAGCACCAACAGCAGTATTAGCAAGGAAAACACCATTGCTGTGACGATGTCGACAATTTCGTAGTGGTGCGCAGTGCACATGCATGAGTGAGATAGAGAACAAAATAGGTGGGCGCACAAAGTTGCGGTGACAGAAAGCAGCAGAAAGAGAAAGAGGGACGACATAACGATATAAACCAGTACGGTACATAACACACACATACATTATTATATATAGATTTATATATATATGTAATATACGAGCTGGTATGAGTTAGTGCAAGAAAGAGAGAGAGATAGAGAGAGAGAGAGAGAGAGAGAGAGAGAGAGAGAGAGAGAGAGAGAGAGAGAGAGAGAGAACGAGTGAACGAGAGAGGGGTGAGTCGGTGAGTGTGATCGAGCTAGGAAAGAAGAAAGTGACCTGAAGAGATATAGGCATCGGTGCTTCTGCCTTTTCGACTCTATCTTTTTCGATTCCTGTCGTCGAAGATGACGATGAGCAGTAATAGTAAGCGACAAGTGATTTTGATTCATCTATCCCTTTATCTGTTTCCCTTTGATTTTTTCAAATGATTCTGATGTGCGTGAAGCGAAAGATACATATATAAAAGGAAACTTGCATTTTTTGTATGATATCTTTTGCATGTGTAAGTGTATGAACGCGCGCGCAATTTATTGGCAACACAGTTTCACTATATGCAGTTACAAACGCTATAGATTTATGTATGTCCTACTAGTGTATTGAAACTTGATTCAAAATAAGTTATATTCTAATTTCTACGTATATGTTGCAGAAAAACAATTAAAAAAGTTATAATAATTGCAAAATATTTGTGTGGAATTTGTTTATTGGATATTTTTATGACTGTTTCTTAAGTAGTGATTAAATAATTTTTACCATAAGAGAATGTATTACAATTTGATGAGGGGAGTTGATAAATAATCTGAAAATTGGAACTAAAAGAAAAATGTTTCTTTATTTGTGATTATATTATGCAATATTTCAAGCCAATAATATATGAATCTGTAATCAAATACAATATAAGTTTATTTTTGAATTAAGTAAATATACTAAGCATAATATGAATACTCAATTTAATCCCAGGAATAGTGTGTTTTGATAAAGAAAACACAATTTTAATATGTTATATAGGAAATATTTTAATTCAAGCTCACAAATTTCAGAAGGTTTCATCTTTCAGTATTTATTTTAATATTCTAGTTTAACATACTATTTTGAATATATTGTAATAATAACATAATATAAAATAATACTTCAGTCAAACTTGTTTTAGTTTATAAACAATAATATTTCAAGGTTATAAATTATTTCATTAAATGACTTAATTAAATATAATTCTTTTTCAATTATAAGAGGAAATATTTATGTATATTTAATTATGTACACACACACACACACACACACACACACACACACACACACACACACACACACACACACACACAAATTATAAAAATAAGTAGTTTATGTGTTGATGATTGTCACTGAATTGATAAGAGTAAGTATCATATAGAAATGCAATGTTACTTATTTTAATTAAAACTTTTTAAATATGATCGCTTTACATCATTCAGTTCTGCCTGTATTTTGGAAAATCTGAAAACATTTATAAGTTTCTTTATTAATTATATTCATAATAATTGATAATCTATATGATGGTATGTTTTTTTATTACAGTAGATTCACAGGGATAGTAGTTTACCATATTGCCTTGAGCAAAAGATCAGTAAAAGTTAGAATTTTTCGCTTGAATGCAACCTGCCTATATATAATAGTCATCGTGGACTGTGGATTTCAATCTTCACTTCAGGTGTAGATCCATAAATTGTCTCTAATTTGTAAATTGATAGCTGTTTGAAAAATATTTATATTCTAGTTAAAGATTATAAAAAAATAGAATATTATGTTTTGAAAATTTGGTTAAGTTTAAGGTTAAATTAATCAATTAATGTAAAGTTCAAAGTATTTGTTTCTAATATTCTATGAACTAATTGAACCTTGATTTTATAGGAATAGTTACTTTGATAATTATTATTAATCACAATCACTATTTTATTTTACAGATAATTCAACATTAATCAGAAAAACAATCGTCAGAATGATCTCGATTAAATTAACTATTCCATGATGCAAGCTCCATTTTATAATAAACCTAAGATTCAAATACTCTTAAAAGAAAAATTTTGGCCAAAGTTTTTATGGTATAGAATAAGCCAACATCTTTTAAAGCCTAAAGAAAAGACATAAATGATAATATTTAAATTTACATACAGTATACAATATATTATTTATTACAATTGAAAAGCTGCATCACATCAAATAACTTAACGGTAAATAGATATTATTTATTACTTTTTATAGAAATATAAGTGATTTAATAAAAATTTCTATATTAACTTTTATTATATAAAATATTTTTCTTTTTAATATTATTCATTTAATTGCAAACTTTCATATTTTTCAAATTTTAGAAACTTTGTAATTGACAATAGTCATTATTAATTAAACTTATTATTTACTATTTATTGTGAAGCTTGAATACTTTACATTTAAATTAAATGAAATATAAATATTTTTATATTTAGGTTATATAGATAACGTGATACACTAAAATACTGTTATTCAGAGAAGATGAGTAGTCGTCTGAATGAAACAGAGCCAAAATGGACTTGCGAATATTGCACTTATGAAAACTGGCCATCATCATTGAAATGTACAATGTGCAGGGGTGCTAAACCACTTTTGGGAGAAGATATTTATCGTCTTCGAGATCCCAGTCCGCAAAGATCTGGTTCCAATGCAGCCTCAGGTCCTGTGTTGCCTGTAAATGACTCATATAATTTAGGTGAGGATTGAAAGTATCTTAATACTAGGTTTAAATTGTAAAATTATTCAATTTTAAAGATGTTTAATTTATTATGTTAAAAATTTGATTTATTGCATTTAAAAAGAAATTTAGCTTGTATAATTATTGCATTTTCTTGTTCAATGGGTTAAAACATTTAAAAATAATGTAGTTTCATCCTCTAAAATACTATACATTTTTTAAAGCTGTTTAATGTTTTTTTTTAATGTAACTTAATAAATATAAGAAATTTTCTAAAAATAAAAAGTGAAAATACATTGATAATAATAAAATAAGTTTTCTATTCATTTCTTATTTTCTGTAAGATCTTTAGTTAAGTATTCGTTCTTTGAAAAACAAATGACTTATTTTGAAATACACAGATACTTTCCAATAAATTTAAAAATGACAAAAATAATCTATTATTTTGATATTTATATATTATAAATTCATGAAATGAAAAACGAGATTTATGCTTTTTTTTTGCTGTTTAGAGCTTTGAATTACTTAAAGAAGCTCAATAACGACTGTTAAGTTCAAGCCTTGAAGTCCTAGAATGGCATCAGATTGGGCTATTTATATATAAGTGATTAATATTGTCTTTTTTTATCTTTAGGTTCTCAAAATTACAGTCAAAACGTACCATCTGCTGGAAAATGGTACTGCGAAACTTGCACTTATCTTAACTATCAAAATGCGACTCGTTGTACACAGTGCTCTAATCGTCGATCTCCAACTACAACAATTATAGCCACAATACCTCAACATAATCAACTGATAAACTCAGTTGCTTCTAATCTCCATGAACACTTAGCACCTTTAAGACTTGGTGATCCACCGCCTCTTCCGACAAATTCTCAATGTAACGTACCATCGGTATGCTACATATTTTTTTCTTTTTCTCTTATTTCTAACATTTTAAATATCTAACAAAGGATACTATTAATCTATTGACGCTTACTCAAAAATCGGCGAAGATGCTCAAAAGCAAACTATTTTTTATGTTTGTATAACTGTACCGTTCAAAGAAAAATATTTAATCGTTTTCTACTAAAAGAAATTTAAAGGATGTAAAATAAAATCAATTTCATCCTCGCATACATTAAATTATGATTAAACATTCTAAAACTATTGAATGTTTATAGTCGTTGTTTGTATCTACGTAAATACTAGCAGTGGATGTCTAATATATAGACGTCATTACAGTAGCATGTTAAACAATTGAATATCTATTAAATATTTCATAAGTGAATATTTTGGAAAAGAATTAAGTAGATATATTTATAACTGATTCTATTATAGCTTTTAATAAATTCAAACATTTTATATCAATAAAAAAATTAGCATTTTCTAGCAGTGCAAAGTATATGATAATGTTTTACATTATATTCATTAATGATTCATAAATTAAATGATATTTCGTTTAAGCTTTTAAAACTGTACATTAATAAAAAATAAAGAACGTTTTCATACATGATTGATTAGTTTATAGTATTTTTTCTCAAGATGATTCTAAAATTGGCTGTAATTGTTTAATGGAATGACTATGAAGTATAATTTATTATTATTAAACAAATTTGAAATAAGTGAGAAAGTTTATTTGATATGTGAAGATCTTGATTTGTTGGAAGTTGTTCTTGAATAAGTAAACAATTTATAGCAATCAGCTTTTATATTTTAAGTAAGTGTTTATCTTTTATCACATTAAATAAAATTTAAAACTATTAACAGATGAATCCAGAAAGGTATTTGTCCTCAAATAATCTGAGACAGCAACAGCTGGAGAAGTGGTCCTGTTTAGCATGTACTTATGAGAACTGGCCAAAATCAGGCAAATGTGTGATGTGTGGTCACCAGAGGGAAAGAGAACGGAGTCGTGAGAAAACAAATGTGACAAACTCAAGCTTGATATTGCCAAGCCCTGAACGTGATCTTCATAACAATCATCCTCAACGTGGCCTGCCTTCGCCACCTCATACGCCTTATATACATCAAGCACAGCGAGATGAAAATCTTGCAACAGCTAAATGGTACAAGAAATTGTTTAATTTATTTGTTATTTTTGCAAGCTTATTTATTTTTTAATACTATTTAATAATATTTAATAAAAATCATTTATAATATAGCTATTAAGTATGCTTTAACGATTTTCAGAGATAATTTTTTTATATAATTTTATTTATATAACACAAACAGAAAATTCTATGAATAATAATATTTAAAATATAATATCTTCAATATTTTTATGAAAGATCGTTTGGATGAATTACAGGAGTTCTCACAGGTATGATAGCAGAAACGATAGTCTTCCTACACCACAATCTCCTAATAACTCTGACTACGAGCGTCGGTTGAAGCAATTGAGGCGTCATACGGATTGGTGCTGGTTGAATGCTTGCCTTGGCATTGTTGAAGGTGACAATGCACCTGTCGAGGCGTACCTCGCTAGCGGCGGTGATCCGGCTCGTCAATTAACGCATTCCGAGGTTTTACTGTTGAATAGAAGCAGTGCTTTTGATATAGGACACACCTTAGTTCATTTAGCTATTAGGTAAGTTATTCAATTCTTATCTGGCCAAATTAGAAAAATTTTGAACGTTTAAATAATATAAACTAAAATGTTACTAAGCAATAATTATAAGTCGATTTATCAGCAAGAAAAAAAGAGTTACTTTAAATTTTATATTAAGAGTTACTTTATATTTTATATTAAAAATGCTACTTGCCTCGACTGATATAAACGAAACTAATAAATATTTTTATTTGGACTTCGGCTCTTTTTCAGGGATTGTCTCTAAAAAATAAGCCGGTCGTACTTTGTAGATGTGGAAAGTTTTGGTGTAGGAGAATCAGATTACCCTTTATTAAAAACGTTAATTTTGATGTTAATAATTCAGATCCATTTTTTAGATTTTATGGACGTAATTATTAATAAGGGCAATCTGATTGTCATAATTATATTTATGTATAAAAAAGACAGTGTGATAGATAAAAATATTAATTAATTATAGAATTTTTATAGGATAAATAAATTTAATAAATGTAGGGTTTCTTTAAGTATTATATACATTATTTATGCGTTTCTTCTATAGAACTTTCCTGTTACGAGTATTTTTTTGGAAAATCTCCAAAAATGTTCGCTTAACTTTAACGCTTTTCAAGTATGCACGTGCGCGCTCTATATTTCTCTCTCAGTATCGAGGCATTGACCTAGAAAGTTCCCTTTTCGTTTCCGCTACGCATAAGCTGCCAAAACAACTACTCTTCTATTTAGAAAGTTTAAATGAACGTCCTTTGACAAATCTGATCAATGAATATATTGATATTTTGTATATTCGAATTCTAATAAATAATGAAAGACTATTGCAAAATAAAATATCAATAAAATATTCAGATAAAATATTCACGATGTATTATTACTATTTATTGATATCGCAATTTATAAAACCCTATAAATTAAACTATAAAAAATCAAATCATTCTGTACTTTTTGTATTATAAAAATGTTGTTTATAATGCAATATTAATAATTTATTTGTATTGTTTTCTACAAGATTTCAAAGAGAAGACATTTTGGCAACGCTACTGTCGCAAATCGAGGGGTCTGGTTCCGGTATAAAGAGGGTTCCAAGTTACGTGGCACCCGATCTCGCAGCTCAAATTCGTCGACATGTGATGAATAGTATACGCATGCGAAAAGGGTCTTTCCCGTGTTACTTTGTTACTGAAATGGCGACATTCGCACTACCGGCGGAGGTAATGGTTAATCCATTTTTATCTTCTTAAAGATTCTTAATTATCACGATGAATAAACTACAGAGGAATATTTAAAATAATAAACTACAATTGTTTACATGTAAAGATTGTTTAAATTTTAAAAGTTTATATTTTTAAAATAAAAATAGAAAAATATCGAATTTATATGATTTTTCTACTTGC
This sequence comes from Sycobia sp. Sy_11, assembly GCA_018907035.1. NCBI lineage: Eukaryota > Metazoa > Arthropoda > Insecta > Hymenoptera > Epichrysomallidae > Sycobia > Sycobia sp. Sy_11. The sequence continues at coordinate 1,359,271 of JACCIC010000066.1, read as the reverse complement.
TAAACGTTATAATATTGAAAATTCCAATCAAAGAATATATCATTGATTTAAATAAAAACTATTGCATGTAAATGTTGAAAACAAAAAATCTCATCTACAAAAAGCTACGAAAACTATTCTCTAGTAGTAATATTAGGAAAAAAATTCTATATAAAAAAATGAGAAGAAAATTATTCCGCATCGACATGCTTCGGGTAAAAATATCATTTACAAAATTGGCACAAACATATTTTCGCATAATCGTCATGAAAACGATCTCCTCATCTATAGAAAATACAATAAAGACTATCCCTGCCTGTGAATACTATCTAGCATCAATATTCAGGACGAACAAAATCTCGCCTATATAGTAAACACTCATCAAATGTCTTTAAAAATAAATTTTTTTGGAAATATTCATTTTGTGGTGAATATTGATGAGAAATATTTATTATGGACATATTTTTAAGCGGAATAATTTTCAAGGTTTCTTTGTTGATGACATTCTTGTCGTCAAAAAAATGTGCCGAATAGTTTTCATGTCCGTTTTAGATGGAATTCTTGTTTATGACGAATGTTCGGGGAGAGTTTTTTGTTTCTTTTTTAGCTAAATTTTTTTGTGTCAAATGCTAATGGGAAATTTCCTTGCATTTATATTTTAGTTAAATGTTGAACTCCATCAATCAAAATTATTAGTTTTTTCAAACGAAGTATATGTTCAATAATTACATAGGTAGAGGATTTACCAAGTATTGTACAAGAACAAATGCTAGAAGAATTATTAGATCGAGAAGCGCAACAACAATTGGAAGGTGGAGGTGGAGAACCTCCCGCACTTAATTGGTCTTTGGAAATCACTGAACGATTAGGTAGTCGTTTACATGCTTTATGGAACCGATCAGCTGGCGATTGTTTACTTGACTCAGTTATGCAAGCCACTTGGGGCGTATTCGATCGGGACAATGCACTGAGACGAGCACTTGCGGACACTTTACAACAGGCCGGTCAATTGTTAGTAAATTAGTATTTGTTCATTTATACAAATATAATAAAATAATAATAGAAATAATGATAGTAATAACAATAATAATAAGAAATTATTATAAATAAAATGTATTTACCTTGATTTTATAGTTTTTATCCTCGTTGGCGAGAATACGAGGCGTCTCAAGCTTCCAGAATGTTAGACTTTACTCTTGAGGAAACTCAGTGGCAAGAAGATTGGGAAAATTTATTAGCGACTGCTGCACAACCTGGCAGTGCGTTAGAACAATTACATGTTTTTGCTTTGGCTCATATATTAAGACGCCCCATTATTGTCTATGGAGTGAAGTATGTTAAAAGTTTTCGTGGGGAAGATATAGGTAAGTTTTCATATGTGTATGAATAAAATACAATAATCTATGAAATCGATGCGAAAATGATTAGGTAGTATTTAGGTAGACTGGTGTGCAAATTATAGAAATATCTTTATTTTTACATATTTTAATGAAATATACTTTTTTACGAGACATTTAATACGAGCAATTAGGCCGAGTTCGCTTTCTGACACTGAAACGTGTGGTAGACATTGTTTGTAAAATACCTCCAAATTCAGGCTTTCGATCAGAATTGTCTTGAAAAGCAAAGCGCGGCGCTTATTAAATTTTTACGTATCTGTAATTAGAATATTTAATAAAATATATTTTCATTAACTAATATTTTAAAAACTAATGTAGATATAAAACGCGCATAATTATTAAAATTTTTTAAAAATACAAATGATAAGAAATTATTGTTTTGTAAACTTGAAAATAATTGAAAATTTAATAACAATTAAATTGATTTTTATTTTTAAAGGATATGCAAGATTTGAAGGAGTCTATTTGCCTCTTTTATGGGAGCCATCCTTCTGTATCCGCTCTCCAATTGCATTGGGATATACCCGTGGCCACTTCACGGCTCTCGTATCTATTGAACCGTATTCTTCATCGCGGATTCCTACTCTGGCTTCACATCATGGTAGTGTTAACGTTGTAGGCGGCGGCAATAGCCCGATGCAGCAGCTTCAAATGCAAACTACCTTTATGCCATTAATGGATCGAGATCGCAAGTTGTTGCCCATTCACTTTTTGAGCCCAGAGGAGATGGGTCGAGAAGAGATGATATTAAAGCAATGGCTCGATGTTTGTACGACCGAGGGTGGAATTCTGGTAGCACAGCAAAAGCTGCACAAAAGGCCATTGCTTGTAGCGCAGATGGTTGAGGAGTGGTTGAATCATTATAGAAGATTAGCGTGAGTAGTAAAGAGGACCAAGGTTACTATAAGCTATCGACTATTAGGTAGTCAACAAGTTTCAATCGAAGCGAAGCCTCTAAAGATGGACTAATGAATTTATATAATAATGCTATATATTTAATTAATTTTATTGTTTATTTAACGGACCGATAAACGTTTAGATTTTTCATAGTACTTTTCGTTGCAAGGACGTCACGTTTATTTTTAAGACTAAGAAGCATAAACTTATTTACGTATTTAGTCAATCTTAAACGAGGCTTTCAAAAAGAGAAATATTTTTTCAATGCTTGAGAAGTTTCACAAAGCGGTGTATCACATCAACTTCTCTAGGTATTAAAACCATATTTTAAAATTCTTACTTTATAAGAAATATGCAACAAAATTTTTTTGATAAAAGGATAAATGTACTAATTTTTTATAATTAAACTTATCATTAACCAAAATACAAACAATAAAAAATAACTGTAATAATTCCGTTATCAGAATAACTAATGTTATCACAACATTCATTTCACGTTAGAAACACAGTATACCACGTTGAATTGTTATTTTTGATATTCTAAGATTTATAACATTACAATTTATTTTTTGTCCTTTTCTGACTTATAAATAAATTTGTGTCAAATTCGACGGTTGCTTTAGACTATTTTTATTCGAATTATTATCAATTTTATGACGACTATCTCTCCATCCGTAAACATTACACATTATTTTCTAGTATTACGTTGTATTGCGCGGGAAAAACTTTAAAAATTCAGTATAGATTTAGAGGGCGTATTATATTTAGAGATTTTTTTTTCTTCATTTCCAGATTTACTTTAGAACTATTAATTCGGAAGAGTAATATAAATGCTTGATTTCATTTTAATCACTTTATTTTCTGATATGTTTATTATTGCTTTTGCTTTTCTGGATTAATTTTAAGATGCTAACTGTTTTTAATATTGAATAATGGTCTATTCATCGGATTCGTTAATCTCTTTTTCAATTATCTGAAAGGAAACCCGAATTTTCACAACGAAAATTACGAAATGGTGTTTTACCTCGCACATTTATAGACTAAGACTCCGCTAGCGACTTTAACAGGTAGATGTTTAGGCTATTTAATGACTTAAAAAATAAAGTCAGAACGAATAAATATACTGTACTATTAGAATAAAAATCTGACAAACACACAATGGGAATAATATTAATTGTGAAGAAAATAATGATAAATCTAAATAAAAAATTAAAAATTTTCAACATAATATTCAACATAATACAATTTATTTTTAAATATGTATAAACTTTGGGGCTTTGTTTTTTTTTGAAAACTTGAGGCTGCCTCAATATTGTATAGGGTTGTGATTTTAATCAATGACTAAAATTATCAATGAATAAAAGATTACTCATAAACCAAAATAATAACTATAGGAAGAGAATTACGACTCGAAAATGTGATTTTTTTTTTATTGATACTGTTTCAGTTTGTAAATACTAAGGTAGTCATTTATTATTCATGTACCCTATACAGAAATTTTTAATTGATGTAACTAACACAATATTTTTTCTTTTTATAGTCAAATGAATGAAGCACCATTCTCAAGGACACTTGCTTTACAAGATTACAGCAGTGATGGTGACACCGAGGATGAATAATGCGTTAGTCCAACTTAAAAAAAGAAATAATGAAATAAATTATTGAGTCCAACACGGGTGAATGCCTTTTGCAAATCTTTTCTTGTAGACTTTATTAGTTTATTCAAATCAAAAAATGGAAAGCAGATTGGCCATTTTCAAAGAATGTAGCCAAATCAGAGTCAGCTTGGCACGCAGGTTCCTCTATGATGTTTACTTGTCAAACTTTTAACTCCTAGAACTAAATGCATATTATTGATAAAAATGCATTCAAGATTGATCTAGTTTACTCATTCAACTATAATTACTATTTTTTATTTCGACTGCTATGACTTTAAAGTATCATCGATACATAATGTATAAATAACAGTTTGCATGCCCAAGATTATTTTGATATTTAAAATATAACGTAAATTAGAAATCTTTACATAAACTTTAGTATTTTTACAGTCCTTTTTGCTTGTAAGTAGAAAAAACTGATTTATTTTTAGTTGTTTTTGAAATATCGTATTTTTCAGTTTAATAATAATTTTTGAAACTAAAAAATTTCATAGAAATATATATATATATACATACATACATACATACATACATACATACATACATACATACATACATACATACATACATACATACATACATACATACATATATATATATATATATATATATATATATATATATATATATATATATACGAATCTAATATAAATTTAATAGAGCAGGATACTGAAATCTATTGAGTTATTTATAAGTGACATGATTAATATTTCGAATCTCTATCGATTTGCACGTTTAGCTGTACATTAAGCAATTTCAAGTGATAATATTATTTATTAACTTTTGACCCTGCGTTTTGCGCAGTGCTTTTATAAGAGAGCAAGGAAGAGAAATAATGCGAGAAAAGAAATATATTATTTTTTGTTTTGTGTAGCCTAGCTATAAACAACTTAGGTTAATAATAAAACATAAATAAATGGTTGAGATTGAAAAATTAAAATTCCATTAGGGATGCCGGTGCTGCTAAAATATTAATAAAAGAAGTAAACAAGTAAACTATAATGCAAGATTTGCAAAACATATTAATGTAATAGGCATTTTTCTTAATCCGTGATGAGCTTGATTCGCTATATTATCATACAATCCGATTTGTTGTATCCAATCTGTGACTAACAGAAGATTTATTGTTAATCTATAGCTAAATTTATTGTATAGAGAGTATAGAGGTTTCATAGGCTGTAGCTCTATTATTTTTTTATTTTATATCAAATTAAATTTTTTGTTGATTTACTCAAAAAAATTTTTTAGTTATGAAACTGAAAAATGGATCTAAGCTTGTAAAACGTGTTCGTTTTAATATTATAAAACTTATAATACTTTATAAACTTTATAATAATTTATAAATTTTGAACAAATGACGACCTGTTGCCTCGTCAATAGGTAAATATTTTTTCTTTAAAGAACATTACTCTTTTAGTGTATTTTTGTAGTTGCAGCCTCCTCTTCACTTGATGTTATACATAAATTGATGTATTATTGCTACTGGTTCTCAATGCGATTTCAATGACTTATGGGCGTTCTTTGTTAAATTAACTTTTGAAAAAACAAAAACTGCAAAATCGTAAACAACGATGTCGTTTTTAACGGCGCAAAGCGAAGTAATTAAGAAAGATAAAAAAGTTTATGCTTATTAAAGCACTTCCGTCTCATTATATTCTGCGCTGTAAAAGTTTCAAAGAAATTATTTAAGGAGATATGAAGTAGAAATACTACAGGAATACGACTGAAAAGTTTACATACCCTTATAAACTACCATAAAAATAAAGTTTTAATAGAAATAATTCCTTAATAATTCGTACTTGCAGAAAAAAAAGTAATGCCGTGTGAAATAGGTATATGTTTTACAATTAAATAATCGCTCGGCCAAACGATTAAACCCTAATCAAAAAAGTACAAAAATCTAAGATGGGAGTTCCCTTGATTATGACGTTGTTACTTGTACCCCGCTTACATTTATAGTCTTTATTTCTATATATAGTTGAGTCACGACACTAACTTGATTTTGAACTAGTTTAATGTTCATATTTTTTATTATTAGGTATGTGATTATTTTCTGTGATTTTGAAGAATACACTTTTGTTAATTTATGAATCAATCTATTAGAATGATATTTCTGTTAAAAACCTAATAAAGTATTTGAAGAAATTTTTTATTTTAGTATCTTATTACAAAGCAGCAAAAATGAAGTTGTTTAAATAGTTATACTTATAATTTGTTTTCTTGTTTTTGCAATATAGAATTAAAGCGAGATGATATATAATATATTATTCAAATTTTACTTATATTTATATATTTTATTTATAAAAAATTATTTACTGTATTATATGACATTGTTTTAATAAAAAGCAGCATTTAGAACAAGAGTGTCTGCTTCGAAGTAACAGAATGTGATTATTCGTGAGCTAACAGAGTGTACATTTATATCAATTGATTAAAGTCAAACAATGAAAGTCCTCCAAATCATATGATGTAGTCCGCTGTCGTGCCTCGACTACGAAAATCAACTTTAACGTAGCCTCTAGTCCTTTAGCACTATTATCGTTTTTTCAATCGTAGATGATTGTGATCTTACTGTGTATTTCCATAGGGTGTGAGGGAAAGAGAAGAAAGGGAAGAAGGAAATTTAAAAGAATAAAAATATATATTATATCAAAGAAAAATAGAAAAAATTTAAGTAATGTGCGATATGTGTGTAGATGAGAAAGCAGAAAAAAGTTTTAAAAAGGGATGTTCTCTTTTTTTGCTTTTTTTTTAAATGTCGATAAATTTTTAGTTCGTGTAAAGAAAAGAGAAAAAGAAAAAAATATGATATGTAGCGTTATGCCTTGCACGCTGTGGTAATTTTCTGCTGGCGAAAAAATAAAAATAATGAAATACGAGCGAGCGATTGTTATATCAATATGGCAGCGGAGAACCGTGGATTATAATTAATAATGAATTATATAATTAAAAGAAGAAAAAAATTATTGTCCGGTTAATTAAGTGTTGTTTGTGCGCCCTTTGCGTTGCCACGCGCCTTTGCGTTTGGTAAACGCCATGTGCGACTATGAAAAGGTTTTAATGAAGAGAAAACGAGAGAAGTCGAAAAAATTTAATTGAAAAAAGATAAACAAATAGAAGTCTATATTAATATAGAAATATACGAAATAAATTATATTGAATAATATATTGATGTAAAATAATTCCGAAGGACAATTGAATGATTTATTACATATTGATTATTAATGCTATATAATTATATTGTCGTACTACTATGGCTATTGCCGAAACCACGTGATAAAAACGAGAGTAAAAATGATAATTATTAAATAAAATCTCTTAGAAGACACCAGAGTGATGTTTTAAACAATGGCAGCCAATTAATTACACAAGAAAAAACAACAACTTACAGAATGTTAGATTTTCTTGCTTGTATAGTGAAAAAGTGGAAAATGAAGATAGATGGTTTATGATTAGTATTATAAGTCACTATTATTTTTTGCGGGCCACTTAATTTTCACTGAATAAAATCATTTTTGAATTCGTTTAAAATTTAATAAAAGTTCAGCATTTTAATTAAAACTCCTATCCTAAAATTGAAATGTGATTGCCTTTATAAACTGGCTATTGGTATTATTTGATTTATAAATTATATTTTGTTTTGTTTTTTAGGTATGATTATTGCGAAAAACAATGAAATTTTTTTTATTTTATATGAACTTTATCGCCCAAGCATAACAATTTTGTTTATAATTTTTATTTTTAAAATATGTACTTAAGTTTTTATTTTTAAGAAAAATCTGAAAAATATACAATCACAAATTAAATATACTTTTATATTTATTATTTAATGTTAAATAATTTTATGTAACTCAAAAAGAAAATTATAAAATAAATAAAATTATTAAAAATATTTAATTTATGTTTTTTTACATTTTATTAGAATTTAGTTAACATTTTTTATATTATATTTTAACAGATTTTTTTATCAGGAGCATGCTTTATAATAATAAAATGACAAATTATCATAATAAAATTTTCTTTATTTGATTTACAACGTAGTAATTTTTTTATTTTTGATACCATTATAAAAGGTAAATATTGTTTTATAGAAATTTTTATTGTATAACAAAGATAAAATTCATTTACAAGAGTTGTACAACAAATTTTTTTCCATACATAATTTTTTTTATATATATAAGTTTTTTATTTTTTTCATATATAATTTGGTATTTTAATATTAAAATCTGAATTAAAAATAAAAGTAAAGGTTCGATATAAAAAATATTTTAAAAATAGTGAAAATATGTGTGCAAAGAGTATTTTACTTTTAAGTTTATTAATACTTAATGTTTATTTTGACTAGAGTAAAGATGCAGTAATTTGTACGTATTTTTCTTTATAATTTAATTGTTCTTAATAATTGTGAACGTTCGCTTTTGCGAAAAATGTAAAAATATTTATTTTGATCGTTTCTAGTTGATCGAAAAGAGTGTTTTGTTTAACTTAAGTTAAAAAAAATTACTTTCAATTTAAAAATTTGTCAAAAAGTTAGTTTTAACGATTAGTATAAAAGTTAAGCAAATTGTATACTATTAATTAATGTTATTATTTATTTTTTTATCAATGTTTTTGTGCAAAACCACTTTGTAACTTTGAAAATCCAAATTTGCGATGGAAAGTGAGCATAATGAAACGTAGTTTTATATTAAAAAAGAAAAAAAAGAATTAAGCAATTAATCAGGTGCTATGTGTATATAAAAACTTCTGCTTAAATACTAATCTTGGTAATCGTAACGTCGCTTCGCATTTCGCATTCGCGATCGTCGCGAAACTAAGAAGAGTCTGTGGTGCAGTCAACGATTTTAGTTGCCCTTATAAAATCCGGCCCCAAGTATGCTTTGTAATCTCGTTTCTCAGGCGGGATAACCGAAAGCTGCTGTGTCGCATCCTGAAATATTAGATCGCTGTAGGGAGGCTGGCTGTAGAACAAGCCGAAGGTGAATTCGTCCTGCTCCTTCCTGCCGTAGAACTGCTGGGCGTAAATTAGAATATTCGCGTAGGCGTTTATCTGAAATAAAATTACAAGAAATCGAAAATCGCGGACAAATTTATAGTCTAAAGTAATCGAGATTAACTTGTCATAAATATTTTTCTTTTATACCTGTGTCTCATTGTATCCGTAATATCCGCCCCGCGTGACCACCGCATTGGCCGGTATTTTGCCAAGATTGCACTTGGCGTAGTCGGGGGTCGACTTGCGCGTCCCGTCGGGGCAGAGCAGTTGAAAATCCTTGGTGAAGCTGTTGCGGGCCCAGAATTCCCGTCGCTTGCCGTTCGTGTTCTCGGCGACGGTCGTGTGCTTCACGAAGGCGACGTCGCCTCCGCCCTCGACGAGACAGCGGAATGCCCCCGTGTGACCGTAATAATCCTCCGAGGCGTCGCGACGGCAGTATCTGTCCCTCGTGCCGTGGCACAGGTCGCACAGGTTTGAGTAAGGCACCCCTGCGAGATTGGAATACGTACGGTTGTGGTGAAACATGTAATTATATGATATATGTATATGTAAGAGTTTGACTGGATGAGAATGCAAACTATAAAAGTTTCTCTATTAGCCGCGGGATAGCGTTTAATTTTAATGAAATTATTGTTTATGAGCGACCGTATGCCGCTGTAATATGCCTATAAAAATACAGCTCCTGTAAAATTCTCTTTGAAAATTTATTGCTAAGCTGTATAAATGTTCAATGGACAAAAGACTGAAATCGTTTTTGCTAATTGCTGAGAATTTAAACGATTTCGCTTTTTTTTTTATTAAAACATCCCTCAGACACAATCGCCCCCCTCCTTACCCGTATTGTATTCAATACTGAGTGCACCAGGTGCGCAAGACTTGGTGAAATACTCGGAAGCGGCTCGTTTAGAATCACATCCATATCCGCGAATCCAGCTGTTTGAAAGGAGGTACGCTAATGGATAAATCCATCCGGCTGCTGTGTTTACTCCAGAATGGCAGGTGTACTTATTTTTTAAGTACGTAAGATCGGTATTGTCGTCTTCCTCTTTTGCCACGGCGACGGAATAGTAAAACGGGGTTCCGAGATTGTAAATTTCCGATAAGAATGGCACTAAATTGTAGCGAAAGCCAGCCGTGTATATGTCGCCAGCGTCCAGAACAGCTATATCGGCTTGCCTAAGGAGTATAAAATTATGATTATATTCATTTTTATATTATTATTTCTTTATAATATTGTATTGACTAGGTAATCCTTTTACTGAACACCTGATAGACATGTTGTATGTAAAATACCTCTTACAATTCGATGTAAATGAATCGAATTCACCTTAGCAATGAAATATTTTGTTGATTTTTAATAACTTACCCACTTTGTATAGCTTGCATGCAGTGAATCTGACTGTAGCCTTTCAAGCACAGTAATTCTGGTCTTAACAATTGAGCTTTCATGGCAATCTTAAATAATAAAATAATTATTCAGTGATAGAATTTGTTTTCAACGATGCAAATATAATTTTTATATGTTTTTAATACCTTCATTTTTACACATTTTTCAAGTTCTGGTTCAGATGTTACACAAAGAGTCATCCTATTTACAGGACAATCTCTTATAGCATAAATTTTGTTCAATGATTCTCTTAGATAACCAGAAAATGTTTGATCAGATTCATGAATTTGAACAAAATCTTTTGCGGCGTCCTAAATTATACACAATTTAATTATGTCAACGTTAATTTAATTTTAAAGTTTATAAATTTCAAAATATATTAAAATTCATTTTTTGTCACGTTATTCTGATTAACACACGGTCTTACCGAAAATAAAAGATTTCGATTGTTACCATATCGGGGAGCAGATTCAAATAAATAAAATTTTTCGTTTTCATAAATATTTGAGCTTTCAGTAGTAAAAAAGTTTCTATCTTCATTTAGAACTTCAGTGACATTCCAATCTATAAGTTTTTAAAACTTATTAGTTTTTATAGTAATCATTTTACTCAATATGTCATAATCTTAATAAATTTTATAAAGATAATACCTCTATGTCTATTGTAATTATTGTTGTAAATATAGTTATTTGTAGAATTCATTTTATTTTCAAATTCAAATACTTTAGCAGCTTTTTCAAGAAATTTCTGATAATGTTTTCGTGTTTCTTGATTTGTTACAGATGATACAACAATGGCATTTGATGGTATTTCTCCCCAATGGCATGACTCATATTCTTCAATAGGCTTACGTGACCCATCTCTACATAGAAGTTCAAATTGATCTTTTCTTATAGAATCTGAAAAATATATTTATTAATTATAAAAGTAATGAATAAATTTATTTCATTATAATGAAAAATAAAATTTTTTGTTCTTTTGTTTATATGCTTGACCTATATTAAGAAAACTAACTTAAATCATGATTTGACAAAGTCATTTCAGGTATAGTTGTATGTATTAAGAATGCAACATCGCCAGATTCAATTAAGCATCTTAATGCTCCTTCATATCCAGAATATGGATCTGCATTCGTACATTTACGACCAGGTATTTTACCAATACAAAGTTTACACAATTGATCTGAATTATCTCCAAGTGGATTGTATTTATTAATTAATGAATTAACTGCACAACTTGGACCAAAGAATTTAATTGCAGATTTCACATGATTATTGCAATCAGCTATCTCCATACCACCTTCCTTCATTAACTGAAAAAAATATAATAATCTATATCTGTAATTGTAATTTATTTCACAAATAGAGAATTTTTGTTTAAGAACTATAGAAATTTGAAAAAAATTTTATCTGCAAATAATAATTAAATGATAAGTTTAAAAAATATTCTCTACTACTAGAATTAAAAAAAAAGTATTTTTCTAGTTTAAATTTACTGTGTAAATCGGTGTAATCCAGCCAGCCATAGTGCCAACTCCAGCAAAACATGCTTTCTTTCCTCGGAGATCTCGTATATGTGAAACTTCAGGTAAGGAGTTTTTTTTTACAACAGCAACAGCATATTGATAATTAACATTATTTTGATAAATTTCTTGCATTATAGGTACTAAGCTGTTATATCTTCCTCCAACAAATACTTCACCAGCATCAAGTGTAGTCAAATGTGCCTCCTCATGATCAAGCAAAGACATGCACTCATCTTTGTTAAAAGCTTGTTTACATTTAATTGAAATATTGAAAATTGTTAAAGAATTGTCTTTGTCAACTGCTTTTGCAAAATTTTCACATTTCTTTTGTTCAGCTTCTGTTACTGTGCACCATACTGTAGCACCATTTAGATTTTCTCCTATTAATCAAAATGAATATAAATATTAAATTTTGATAGATTTGAAGATAGAAGTTTGAAAATAATGTTTTAAAATATATATTAACATTGTATTTAGCTTTATATTAAAAAAAATGTAGATTAATTTTATGATATAAAAAGCCTATATCAATTTTATAAATAAATACTAGAGTAATTTTACATTAGTTTATGAGAGTAATGATATTTACCTAAACTGATTTGAAAGGATGCAGTAAATAAAGTTAAAAAGAAATGAATAATTGTACTGCTTAACACCTGCATTGTACTTTATTTAATTATTTTAATAAATCTATTAAATAAAATGAAATATTTATAACTAAATGTTTAAATCAATAATATAACAGACGCATATTTTCCTATACATAAGCTTGAAATTAAAATAGGTTATGGGGTGTGGTCGTAGAATCATAATATTTACATCTGCCATCAGCTGCTGTACTATATATTTTGTATACCGTGATATAGGTATACTGATGCACTCAACAGCGCACACACAGACGCACCCACACTCATCCACACTTCTACTGTAAATATAAAATAATTCGAAATATGGACAAATTCAAGTAATGTGAGCCTGTCACTCATAAAATAACCAACATTTTAGGCGAACACATCAAAATTTATAATGCCAAATTTACAATGTAATAAAAAAAGATCACATTGCTAACAGATAAAAACAACATGAAAAAATTAAAAATTTGAAAAATAAAAATACATATTATTTAATCCAAAAAGAATTTTCTTTGTAAGAAATAATAATGTCGAAAATAGGCAGAAGAGGAAGGTATGTCAGAATAAACTATCAGAATTTTATAAATTAAATAAGAGCTTTCCTTAAAAATGAATTATATATGTCTTATTTTTTATAGAAAAAACGTCACAATTGTTTAGTAATACTGTACAATAAAAAATGTATACTTGATAATGTTACAAGTTGACTTTAATAATGATTTTTATGGATATATATAGCAATGATAAAATAACTCTAAGGATTTATATAATAATCCATATAATTTATATTATATTTTTAAAAAATTTCACCTTTTGATTACTATTGATTATTATTGATTTTAAATTATTTCAAGAAATTATGGTGTAGATTTGCTAGAGTCAAGAATTTTAATAAAAATTTACTAATATATTGTTGTATTAGTTTTATATAATTAAACAATTGCCTTTAGATTAGGAAAAAATTGACCAAAAAGTGTATTTTCCGTTGGCGATTCCTATAGATCACCGAATATAAGCTGATTTTAGCAGTTTTTTTGTCGATAAATTCCGCAATAAATCAATTTTCTTCCGTTCATTCAATTTAAAAGAGGTAAGCGCCAGGAGAAGCCGAACCTAAAGCCCTTCGGATTCTGCTGCTCTCAGGATAGCGAGGATCCGAAGGCCAAGTACCGCTACTACGATCCGACAAACTCGCTGCCGAGCATTCGGTCGCTGCACGAGTGCCCGGCCCTCAAGATCCGCGAGCAGCTACTTCTGAAGCGCAACCGCCGGCGAAATGCGTCCGGCGCCGGGACCCCGGGCGCCTCGATGGTCAGCTTCGGCCCCCAGCAGTCCAACAAGCTCGGCAAACTGGGCAGGCTCGATCCGAGCGAGAGCGAGCTCGAGCTCGTGCTCGACGAGCACAGGGCGCGACGGCAGCAGGAGTACGAGGAGCGGATGGATCGATGGGTCGCCATTGCCATGAAACGAAGTAGGCGTAAAACGAGCGAATCCGCGCTTTTTATATCGATGATTTTTCGAGTGGTTGTTATAAATCCTCTTTGTTTTTTGCTTACACAGTTCAAAAAGCCAAGCAGAGATTCATAAAGTGTAATCGTCCGCATTGGTACACTGATTTTTCAATTCCCCAGGTACAGATTAATTTGAATATTCGGTTTTATTATTGAATAAAAAAGATTTATTTCTGAATTATCTTTTTCTTCAATTTTAAGCTACAATGCTTAAAAGAATTGCAAGAATCCTTATCTAGGGATCAAGAAGAAGAGACCGTTTGCAGGACTTTGAAGTCGCTGGCTAATATTGGCATGATCTCGAAAGAAGTAAAAATTAAGCCAAAAATTATTATAAAAGTTATCAATAAGTTTGGCAGCAATCCTATTCAATTTCTACACGAAATCTATAAGCAGATAAGTGGAAAATATTGCGAAGATGAAGAATATCGTAAGTTGTCATTTCTATATTGTACAAAGTATTTGTCAGTAACATTTCAGCTTAATTTATGGAAATTTTTAGGAATTAATTATCAGTGCGCCGAGAGGCTTATCTTGTCAGCCATAGCATTTTTAGAATTACCGAGAATCCTAGAAGAATTACACAAAAGACTTCCACCTGTTTGCTCATACAAATTCCCCACTAGACGTAATAAATCCTGGATCATTTTTGTACTTGTGCGTTTGCAGTTTTTCGTAGAATTCAATAATCAAGCTTAAATGATAAGAATATAATAGAATTTTTTAGTGTCAATTTTAACATTATTCAGATACAACCCTTAGTATCTGACATATTGATTGTCTAAAAATGTATTATGAACGATAAACTGCAGAAGCAATAATTCCGTTTAAAATATTTAACAAATAATATTGAACGATATTCATTAATTTCAGCAAAGCGACCAATTTTTACGCAACCAAAAAAAAAGATTTCACCTCTGCTTGAAAAAATACCTCTACCCGTGAAATGGCAGATCTACGACAATAAATTTTCTAAATGGAGAGAAAAATGTCTGGATATTCCGAAACCTCTTGTGATTCTGCCAAAGAAAGAATTTTACGATTGCGAAGAGAAAAAAATCGAAAAACTAGAAGACGATAAAAAAAACAGAAAGAGAAGTTCAAGCGCTGATAGTGCAGATAATACAGAAAATACAATTAATAAAAAAGTAGAAAAAAGTAAAGAATCTCAGGACGAAGGCACGTCTAATAGTCGGTATAAAAATATTCGTAAAAAAAGTAAAAAAGAAGAAAAGAAAGATGAACCATATGTGGAACTATTTCCTGAGCAATGTAAGGGTTTAAAATATTTGAGTGTATCTTATAGAATTTTAATAATAATAAAAAAACAATACAATTTAAAATTATTAATAAGATCATGCAATAATTTATATTATTAGTAAGTCCACTCAACGCATTTTACATTTTATTAATTATTTTTTATCAGAGTTGTATTTCAAAATTTTTGCAGATGTTAATTATATTGAATCCGATTAATATAAAGACGATTATACATTTGTTACCGGATTACCTACTATTTAATAATAATCAAAGAAAAAATTACAAAATTTTCACATACATATAATTACAGTGAACTGGACCAATCCGCCAACTAAATGCCCGTACAAGTATCAAAAATTGATGAAGGAGAAGGGCCCCTTGAATACAGACGACGACTTCTTCGCTGAGTTAAACTTGCAGGAGGAGAAGGAGTTTCCGCCTGGACGGGAGAATTTGTCGTTCAACATGCAACATCTTCTGCTCGACACCGAGGCCCAGTTTTCCAATCTGATGACCGAGGCCAATCGGTTGACCGGGGAAGTTGGCCAGATAGTCAAAGAGATCTTTGATCCGCCGCACAAGTGCGACGCCTGCTGCTCCTGCAAGCAGACGAGAAGGGCTCAGCTTAAGTGGCACGCTACGAAGGGTCCACACGCGGTCATCGACGCTATTAACGTCGATGAACAGAACAATCCGTAAGTAACACCAGCTAACGGCTTAACTCTGACCAAATGCCAATTTTGCAGACATATTTCAATATTTAATACGCGTAAAATGTACATTTATTCATAATTTATTCCTCGAGACATTTGCCATTCTCTAACTTTATTCAGACGTGTCGTCGGCGCAACGGCCATGCACTCGCCAGCCGCTAGTCTTTCCACGCTCGGCGAGCCGCCCTACATACCGTCGACCGAAAAATTCACGAAGAACATCGTGATCGCGGGCGCGACGTCGATCGTCGACGGGGAAACGGTTCGCCAGGTGGCCGGCATCACCAAAGCCCTGGAGCATATACCGCACGAGGTGCTGCTGCCGCCCCCTAACGTCGTCGACGTGAGAAATGTACCGCCCTGCGGCTGCGGCGGTGTCAAAGTCGATGATGAAGAGGACGCAGCGATAGAGGCGGCGATGCTCGGGAAAGACAAGGACAAGGACAAGGAGCTGTGTTACGGGAAGAAGCTACGGCCAAATGAGGGCCCTGTCTACACGTGCAAGGAGTTCAACAAGGGGGACGAAATTCCGGAAGCTCCCGAAGATTTCGTCTACGAGGAAGAGTGGGAGAGTCCCGAATGGATGGAGTATCATGGTTACGAAGGCTGCGAAGAGGAATCTTATGGCAGCTATACTGAATCTGAGGTTAGAAGATCTTGTGGATGTTATATATATATATATATATATATAATTTTAACGTTTTACTGATAATTTTTATATTGCATACAGGACAATCGAATATGTTGCGATCCTTGTGGCAAAAAGATGGATGCGGAATGTCCTTTCCAGTATCCACAGAAAGGAAAGAAAAAAGATTCGACCATAAGAAGAAAGTGCTCTTGCAATAGTCTATCCGAATTTTTGCAAATGGATCTTACGTGGATGAAGTGCTTCAAGCCTAAGGTTGAATTTTACATGAGAAAACCATCTCTAGCCGTTGATGAGGATGAGTCCTTTGAAGATGAATTCGAAAATGAAGAAGAAATTGAAGACTTTGATACTAGGGGCGCTAGAAGATCTAGCAAACAAAGAAAGAGTTCCAAAATTAAAACCAAAGACAAAACCAGACAATCTGATGATAGTATTACGGACAAAAGAAATTCCAGAAATTCTGTCCAAGATAGGCCCTCGACTACGGAAGAACAATCTGACAAAGAAGAGCGTAAGCATAATTCATTCGTTTTAAATTTGGTCTGCTTAAATAATCCACTATAACCTATATATATATATTTTTAATATTTAATACTGAAATATGCAAATATAACGAGAACAATATCATTTCTGCGTTTAACGCTTTTTTACCTATAATCCATTTGCAGCGGAACCAGGCGGACCTTATGGCTATCGTACCAAGTCGGAGGAGGCTTTGCCGGTCATAAAGACGGTAGCCTACCTTACGGATAGTCATCCGCCTGACGTCCCGATGGAAATGGTCCCCGTGCGTGAGGGTGGTAGGCCTTGTCGCTGTCGTGAAAATCGAAACAATCGCAAGACTCTGATCTACGGGATAGCGGGCCTGGTGGGCAGCTCTGATCCGAAGCAGAAGCCTCTGGAAGACTCGGCGCGCCTTATTCAGAGCGTCGCCTGGCTGACACCGATACCGAGCAACCACGGCAGCGACGAATACATACCAGAGTACGAGCTTTACAATTCGCCGTACGAAAAGGGCGGTTGCGGCGCGACGAAAAAGAGCGAGATTGGACCTGGAACCGGAGGAGGACAAATAAAGGAGGCGAAGGATAACGAAGAGAATGGTGGTGGTGCTAAAACGGACGATGGTATTGATTTGTTGAAACTAGATGATAAATTCGTAGCTATTAGAGGAGGTCTAACTAGCTTTTTTGGTATTTTATGGTAAACTAGAATGTTCGGCTAGTTTAAACTGTATCTAACGGAAGTCCTGACTTGGTGGGTTAAAGATCTAATTCATTATTTTTGCCTGAAGGGATACTTATTATTCACTGTCACTAGTACTATCAAAATCCATATTTTAAACTATAATGTCCTGTAATAATCAAGTTAGAATCTTTAATCATCGACGCCCATTTTTAATAACAATGACTATTATTAGAGGGTTGTTTTACGATACAGTTTTAAATTCAAATTTTAAATCTATAGATAAAGACAGTTCTGATGAAGACGACGATCAAGAAAAAAATTTGAGGAGGGCGTGCGCAGATCCTTATCTGACTGAATTTTTCACGAAGAAACACGAGAAACTGCCCTGCTGGGTAAAATGCGCGCAATTCAAAAAGAAATCGGAGGAACCACGAAAATTGAGAGCCATGAAGCCGGTGTGCGAGTGTAAATACGAACGACGAATCGTGAAGCGAAAAGAGGAGCGACAACATTGGATGGAGCGCCAGCGACGTCTCAAGTCGTTGAAGAAAGAGGCGTTTCTTCACATTAGCGAAATCTCGGAGCCGGCAAAAAAGCAAAATGGGGAACCGACGGTGCGAGAAATCGTAGCCAAGTACTGTAACGCGGGCGATCGGAGGAAGGATCCACCACTGACTGTCATAGCTTCGGTGACCGAGCAAACGCCTTACGAGACTCCAGAGGGTAGCCGAGAGAGGATCTTCACGGACAAACTGATCACTGATTCGTTTATGGATGATATTAGCGAGAAAACGGATCAGAATATATCTGAAAGTACGATATATATATATATATATATATATATATATATATATGTTATACTAATTAATTTAATTATAGTAAATATAATTTTTAATAATAAATATTTTACTTCTAAATTTAAACTATTTCATCATTATTTTCTTTCTAATGTAATAATTTATTAAATCTTAAACTTATACTATTGCAGGTTCTTAATAATAATCTAACAAATAAATCATTTAAAGATTCTCAAACAGTCTCTTAGCATTTTATACGATAATACATCTTTAGAGTTACACGCAAATATTTGTTATAGAATTATTAGGCATTTATAATATGAATTTCAGAATTTATTCAAAATTAAAAAATAGCCAATTTTTGTGTTAAAAATAATTTTAATATATTAGATAGAGAATGTTTATAAGTTATATTGTATACATAATCGGTGCAATAATTATTTAATTATGGTGCAATAATTATTAATAATTATTTAATCGGTGCAATAATTATAAGATGCCTTAACACTAAATGAATTCCATTTATTTAAATACAGTTTAAAATCAAGTTGATAAAGGTATTGTTAAAGCTATATTTATCAAATTATTAATTTAATTCTTAAATATATAAAGAGCTTCAAAAATTACTTCTAAAAATTATAATAATTCTTTATTATATATAATGATGATTAATTTATGTTTAGTTAAGCCGATTGAGAAAGACGAATCAGGGAATAAATTAGAAATCAAAAGTAAAAAATCTAAAAGTTCTAAAGGAAATTGCTCGGATTCACGAAAAAGTTCTGCAAAAGGTTCTCCAAAAAGCAAAAAATCATTGGATGAAAAAACGAAAAGAAAGAGTTGCGAACAAGCGACAAAAGCTGCAGCTGATCAATTTGTAAAATGTGATAATGTATTTGAGAACATGACACATGGGAAACGTGAAAGATATTTTGATCAACTTGAAAAAGATCTACTTAATACAGCAGTTGTAAGCAATTGCTCATTCCGTAAAAGCATTATTCCTTTATTAATATTCTACTAGTACTTCTACTACTACTACTACTAATAATAATGATAATGACAAAAAGGGAAGTAAATATCAATGATTTACATTATTCAATGTACATATAATCATTTGTAGGATGAGTTGAAGAAAATGGCTGAAGAAAATTTTGATTTCATCTCAATTAACTTTCCAGACTACAATAAAATGCCTCAACTTTCTTATTGGATTTCTTATCGAGTTAGGGGAATGAATTTCACTGAAAGTTATAAGGGTAATCATTGTTTATTATAAATGCAGCTATTAATTTTACATTAAGAGCATCAATTAATTAGTGATTAATTTCAACAATGTAGCATATGGTATACGTAAATGTATATACTTATAGATATAGTTTTCATTTTTGAATCTTGTTTCCGAATTCTTCTTTAGTAAAACACAAAGGGCTTAAGAAATATACGCGTTATTGTTTTTCACTTGAATTATAAATGTAATTCTGCTCGTGATTTTGTTTACTTATTTGTTTTTATCTAAAGATGTCGAGAAATTCTAGACAAAACGTTCTTATTTATATACTATATTTAATTAGCAATAACAAAGCAAAGAATCATTTTTATGGTTTCTTTATATTATAAAATATTATGACATAGATCGTGATTACAATAGTAACTGTATTACTGCAATAATTTACATCTATTTCTAGCGCAATTGTTAAAAGCGAGTATTCAGTTTTGGAAAGTACGTGACAAAAAGATGTCTGTATGTTTGAGTTCTGAATCTCTTGACATATCCAAAAAAGAAGAAAAGTTACTTAATTTCGACAAAGCGATGTATTGGAAAAGAAAGGTAATATAGCATTTTTGTTGCAAGCTGATCATATAAAACTAAGCTTATCGTTCTTTTTTAAGATTTCTAAGAAGAAAACGCACTTTTACAAAGAAGTATCCGAAGATATTGTAAACTTTGGGCGCTGTATGTGGCGTTCAATGGAATTTGGGAAGTTTCCAAGCCTGCTTTTCAAGCAAGCGTATTTCACATATTTACCGAATAGAGAAATTGAGGTTTATCCACGTTGTCCTTTCCCAAAATAATTTTGTTAAAAATAAGCTCGTAAAAAACAGTTTTTCGAAGATAACGTAAAATAAGAAAGTTTTTAATTTCGTTAAAACGTAAAAAGTTAGTTTAATTAATTATCAATTTCTTGAAGTTAGTTTTTGTCTCAATTTTCACTTGAAATAATGTACAAAATAATAGTTTCGTAAGTCAGAAATTAAGAAATTATTTATTAACTCTAATATTGTCGCCATTCTTATAATATATACATAGAGTTGATGTACAGTCAGATCAATATATCGTTCATATAAACGTTACAACAAATTTCAATTTTTATTTTGCTAACAAGATCTTCAAATATATTTATTTACATAACTATAGTTTCTTCTTATTATTCTATATGCAAATATTTATTTCTGCTATGCATAAATTCTAATAATATTTTTACATATACATATATTATTGTTATATATAAGTTTTTACATATACATTCCAATATCCTATTTAAATAATAAAGAAATCTAACACATGTATTGAGATTATACTGTTTTGGTATCTACATATATAAAACAGACATTATTAACTCCGCCTTGAATAAATTCCATACAAGTAAAAGATCGAATTTATAACGATTTACAAAAATTTAAAATATACTGCTGTAATAAATTTTTTATACTATATCTAGCACATATCAAACTCGTATAATTATCTCTTATGCATGTGAAAAAAATTCAAAATTAGAAGAGGTTTTACTTTCTGGATAGAAAATATTTTTACGAGATTTTATGATTTTAGTATAAGTTTTTTTTAAAGGCACTGAACTATTAGAAAATAAATATCATATTCACATATATACTCAATTAAAACTTGAAGCTATGATGCTTGTTAAACTGGTAATCAGTATGTTTAATGATTTAAATGCTTTACTTAAATTATTTTAATTATTGGACGGGGTATTATAGTATAGTGTATTACATATACGAAATGTATTATCACATATTACACATATTCATATATATATATATATATATATATATATATATATATATATATCACATAAAATCAAGTACTCATCTACAAACAAAAGAAAATTTCCGCTTACCATATAATTTAATGTCTCTTTTCTATTTTTAACCAATATCCCCCACTTGGAACAGTTGCAAGAGACTTTTTGCTATATATAAATGGATTACATGTTTTTGAATTTGATTTTAAATTAAATTGAGAAAGTAAAAAGAAGAATAATATTTTTGTTTCAAGTACGGCAAAGCGGTTTGCAATACAACTTCGTGGTCCAATTCCAAATCCTAAATTATATACATCATTGATAGAGATTTTCTTTTGATAATATCTGTCTGGATCAAATTTCGTTGGATTTTCATAGTATAATGGATCCATATGTATTGCAGCTGCAGGAATCCAGATGGTCATACCTGGTTGCACAATAAACGGTTTACCACCGGGTAATGCAGGAGGTAATTCCAAAGCCTTAGTGCAAATTCTATCGAGCATAGGGGCTTGCTGGTGACGTCGCAACGATTCGTTGAAAACAGCGTCCAGATAGGGCATACTATTGATGGCCTCGTACGTTGGCTTTCCATCGGTCGCCTTCAATACATCATCTATTTCATCCTGTAGTCTCTTCTGAATATCAGGATTAATGGTAAGTTCATGCGCTATCACACACATTTGGGTAGACGTCGTGTCGAAGCCGCCGAAGAAGAAAATGAAGGCCTGAGCCGTCATCTCCGTAATGTCCAGCTTTAAGTATTTGTTATCCTTCCCCCGTGCGTTCATCATTAATTGAAGCATATCTGGTCGGTTAATCCCTTGTTCGTCTCTTGTTGCTACAGTTGTACTTATAATATTCTTAAAAAATGTACTAACATCGTGATTAACAAACGTTATCTTAAGCATCTTAAAGAGTCTTGGAATTGCTCTTCCGAAGAAAAATTTAATTGAAAAAATTCCATCGAAATTAGTGGCTTTTCTACCATAGGTATAAAAGTCATTATTTGGGTTTTTTAGAGAATCGATATTTATTCCAAAAGCACAGGTTGCAATTACGTCATTTGTATACTTTGTGAACAAATCTTTTGTACCTATTATTTCATTTTCGTCTTCTGTCCTTTCCGAAAGGTAATTCACAACATTTTGGGCGCAAACAGCCATTAGTTCAAACATGCTTTTCATTTTACTCGAGGTAAAGGCCGGACTTAACAAACTTCGTGCTTCTTTCCATCTTTCTCCTAATATACTAAATAGATTACCTCCAAAAAGTGGATCAATAGATTCGTCCACAACGGTTTGATGATTTGGAAAATTGTCAAAATTTTTTATAGCTACGTTTTTTATAAGTTCTAGATCTCGGAGAACTATCACTGGAGTTGTAAGATTAAAAGCACCGATGTACTTGGCATCAGTATTATAGTTATATATCTCTCTGATTGTTTCTGTAATGTGTTGTCGTCGAAGAATAGTTTTAGCTGTGTTACCAAGTAATGGCCATCCAGGAATGTAAGGAACTCCAAAATCTTCAAAAAACTTTAACTTTCTTTTAAAATAACTAAAAAGCGAGAAACCTGCGATAATTAACAAAGCACATGTTGAAATTTCCATTGCAAACGAGAGATTGTTTAATAATATGATGATTCACTCAGCGATGAAGCTTGAAGGCGGTAGTCGAGTAACTGAAGCGCTGATAATTTATCACGCTTAAATAAGAGTGAATATTTCCTGGTATATATAGTCGTCGGCATTTTTTACAGGCTTTCATGCTCAGCATTAATGCTCCTTTGATATTTAATGAATAGGTCAAATTGGGAAAGCTCTTTCAGAGCGAAAGCAAGATCAACATAATGATGGAAGAGTACAGAACACGATGCTACGAGCATGTACGACGAAAAGGTTAATCGATTACTTGTAATAGGTCTATGAAATGATGTAGGTGTAGAAGAAGGCCCTATAGTTTTTATCGATAATGTTAAATATTATAGATAATTTGGACGAATAAGATTTATTAGAATATTTCAAAGAAATCGAGAAATCTTTATTTAAGGATCGAGAAGGAGAGATATTGTGTAGAGCTGGAGGTTCCAGGCTAATATTTGAATAATCTCTAATGAAGTATGGAAACTGAAACAAATAATAAAAGATGTCTATAATATGTATATTATACGCGTATTCAGCTTCTTTATTAAATCTGTAAGCTGAAATCTGGCAGTATTATGACAATAATGGTTGAATTAATAACTTATAAAAAAATACAGGAATGAGTTATTAGTGCCCCGAGAGACTTATCTTGTCATCAATAAAATTTTATAGAACTACAGAGCATCCTTAAAGAATTACACAAAAGATTTTCATCTGTTTGTTCATCCAATTTTCCCACTAGGCATAAGGAATACAACCATGTTAATCAACATAGTTAGCTCTATCAATATTCAACTGTTGTAATTTGTCATATTGATCAATTAAGAATATATTATCGTGATAAACTGACGATTTATTCAGTTCATGCTTAAAATAAATAACATTAATCGGCATTCACTAATTTCAGAAAAACAACCAATGTTCACGTTTTTGCCGTCAGATACAAGTGTCATCTTAAAAATCTTAAACATTTTCCGGATTGCTCTTAGGAGGAAGAAGCATTAGCGATTTTTTAGTGAGTCAATACTTATTTTAAAAAGCACAAGTAGTTGTTAAGTCGTTGGTGTACTCTGCTAACAAATTTTTTATTGATACTCTGTCCTTTCTAAAATAAAATTTACAATATTTTGGGTACAAATGATTATTAGTCCCAACATGCCTTTCATTTTACTTAAGGTTAAGGCTGGACTGAACACATATCCTGCTTCTTTCCATTTCTTGTCTTTTAAATTCAACAGATTGCTGTCAAAAAAGGGAGCAATAGCTTCATCCACAATTGTTTGATGATATGGAAAATTGTCAACATTTTTTATAAGCTCTGGATCTCGGAGCACTCTCTCACTAGATTCTTGAAGTCCAAAGCGTCGATGCAGTTGGCATCAGCATTATAGTGATATATCATTATATATCTTCTTGATAGTTTCATGAATGAGCCTTTGTTGAAAAATAGGCTAAGTCATGTTATGAAGTAATAAGCATCCGCAAATGTAAGGCATTTCATGATATTCAAAGTACTTTAAATTTCTTTTAAAATAATCGTAGATTGAGTAATATACGATAATTAATAAAACACATGTTAAAATTTCCATTGCGAATTCAAACTCGATAATTGATACATCAAAGCGCTGAGCTAGTCAACTCGTAGGCGATAATCGAATAACTGAAGTGCCGATGGTGCATTATGATTAAGTGGGACTGGATGTTTTCTAGCATCATCTTTTTAAAATATAAACAGAGATATCGTATATTTTGTGTATTGATTAATCTTTTCTCTTTTTTCTATTCATTGATTTACAATTTATTTCGATTATCATTTTCTTTTATCTAAATGCATATGATCGCAGTTCTCTGTACTTTTCACGGGCATCAATGATCAGCTTCGATGGCCAATGGTTCAACAAGTATATCAAACTGGTAAAAGTAGATGATAATAGCGGATTAGTAGAAGACGGTACCGGGAACATGAGGCACAATGTAGCAGGTACATAATAAGAATCCATACTGTTCACCGATAATGTCAAATGTTATATCTAATTTGAATGAGCGAGGTGTATAAGAATATTTAGAAAAATTGCAAAAATACTTATTTATGGATCAGGAAGGAGAGATATTGTGCAGATCTTTGAACTCATTAGGCTAATATTACCATGATCTTGAAAGAAATCAAAGTAAAACCAAAAATTATTAGAAAATTATTAGAAAATTTATCAATGAATTCTGTATTGTGCTTATTAAGCTACTTTGTTCAATGCGTAAGCTTAACTCTGGCAAGATTATGATAGTCAGCTAGTACTGTTGTAATATTTTTTATTTATTAATAATAATTGCGTTTAATTAATTATTAGTGTATCGAGAAGCTTATTTTGCCAATCATAGCAATTTTAGAAATGCCGAGTAACTTAGAAGAATTACACAAAAGACTATGATTGGATTATTCATAGAATTTTTTCACTCGACGTAAGAAGTAAATCACTTTTATAATTTTGTTTTAGTATTTGTTAGGGTTCAGAATCCAGATTATACGATAAGAACTTAATACACAGTTTTCTTATCGATTTGAAAATGAGATATTTCATCTTTTTTATACCCAATCAATGTAATTTACAAAGACTGTTCAAATAAATCGGAAGGAAATGTGCACGCGCTTATCGTGCATATAAAATATTAATAAAAAAAATTTATAAAAATGAAGAAAAATGCAAAGAAACTCGCGTGACGTTGTCATAATAATCGGTATAAAGATATTGGTAAAAATATTAAAAAAGATAAGAAAAATGAAGAATCAGATGTGAAAGTATCCTCAAGGAAGCCTTAAAAATTCGATTTACCTCATTATCATGAAAAAAAATTCAAACTTCATTATAATCAAAAATAATAAATTTTAAATGCAAATATTGACTGATAAACAGTAAGTGAAAAAGAAGGTATTGTTGAATTTGATTAACTCATGTATGAGTTATTATTTAAATGAAATTTAAGGAAATATTATAATCAAATAATTACTCATCAGAAAGTAAATTTCATGCTGTGTAGAA
This sequence comes from Sycobia sp. Sy_11, assembly GCA_018907035.1. Taxonomy (NCBI): domain Eukaryota; kingdom Metazoa; phylum Arthropoda; class Insecta; order Hymenoptera; family Epichrysomallidae; genus Sycobia; species Sycobia sp. Sy_11. The sequence continues at coordinate 1,332,951 of JACCIC010000066.1, read as the reverse complement.
GGAAAAATATATGGTTCGGTGTAAGAGATGGACTATATGTGCCAACGTGCACTTTCCAGAAAAAAAGTTAAGTAATTTAAGGCGAAATTGTTTCTATCAAAATTGTTTCTATCTCTTGTTAATACTTATAACCAAAAAAAATTTTTTTTCCGAAAACATATTTCAAACGTAAAAGTTTGTTTGCTAGATCTCTTATACTTATGGACCAACTTATTTGGATGTGTAATATTTATAGATACCTTCAAACATATCGATATTTTCTTTGTCATATGTTTTGACAAATTTTTAACCGATATTTCCGAAGCCAATATATCTAGATATTAAATCAGGCTTTTTGAATTTGTGATCCATTTATTAATGATATGAAACCAATTAATAAAAAATTTTATATATACTATCGACACGTATAAATCAATAGATACGAAACAGGTTCAGAAACATGTAGCAGTGTACACACACACAGATGGTCGTTTTTTACGAAAGATATAAAAATAAAGTTTTATTTATTTGTTGAAACAATAATTCTGAGAAGGAATTTAATTTATGGGTGTTGAAATAAATTGAATGTCTTTTTTAGTGAATTAAATGATATGAAAATTCTATCAATTAATAAGTTTCAAAAAAAAATTTTTTTCGTTGTTTATATATTTATTTATTATAAAATTTCAGTTTATGTATAAGAAAAGGAAAATAAGTTTTGCGGATAATAATTTAAATAATTAATTATTCAATATACATGAATATTTTACATCTTTATTTAAAGTATATCAATATTTACAAGTTTTAGCTTAACATATATTATACAAATTTTTAATATTTTTTATTTATTAATAAATCAATATCATCAACTTCTATACATACAGTTATATATAATTGTAGTCAAAGAAATCATATACGAGTGATTGTGAAAAAATTTTAATGCAATGTGTCTTTTAATATACTCGGTCAATAAAAATTTTTTTTATGTTTTTCAGGGTAGATCACAAATGATATGTCTTTTATAAAATGCTAAAAGAAACTTCGTTTAATTGTAATTATTGTACATCATGTTCAGTTTATTCTTACGATGATCATTTCACGTTAATTTTTAGAAAAAACCATTTTAAAGTTCATCCAATTTTATATTCACGAATCTTGTAGAATACAACTATATATTTCTACATTTTATCTCTCGTCTAATTTTATTTTTGAAACATTTAAAAACACACATTTACCACTATATTCTTGACGTTTCCATGAAAACGTTAAAAATGAAAAACTTGAATTAATACTTGCAGCTTAAATTCTTAAAACATAGTCTTTAAACGTAGCTTATAATTACGAAAAGAAAAAAATTTACAGCAAATTAATTTTCAACTTCTTTACTAACTTAGAAATTATTACTTTGGTTTTATAGTTATTAATGTAATTTTATTGTGATTAAACATATAAAAAAATTTCATTGCAAATTTCTTGTATTTACACATAGAGCTGCACAAAAAGAAATTTCATTTTGATATCTCGCATGTACATCACTGACGCTCTTCTATTTTTACCCAGTATCCTCCTTTCGCAACAATCGAAAAGGAGGCCTTGTTGTACGTAAATGTACTTGACGTTTTTGTATTTGGTTTTAAATGAAATTTGGAGAGTAGAAAGAAGAGCAATATTTTCGTTTCCAGTATGGCGAAGCGATTTCCGATACAGCTCCTCGGCCCAATTCCAAAGCCCAAATTCTGCACATCGTTGATGGTGACTTTCTTCTGATAATATCTGTCCGGGTCGAATTCCGTAGGATTGTCGTAGTACTGTGGATCCATGTGTATCCCAGCCCCGGGGATCCAGATGTTCATGCCGGGCTGCACGGTAAACGGTCTGCTACCGGGCAGGCAGGTGGCAATTCGAAAGCTTTCGTGCATAGTCTGTCGAGCATGGGGGCTTGTGTGTGACGTCGCAGCGACTCGTTGAAAATAGCGTCCAGATAGGGCATACTATTGATGGACTCGTAAGTTGGCCTTCCATCGGTCGCCTTCATCACGTCGTCAATTTCTTCCTGCAGCCTCTTCTGAATGTCGGGTTTGATGATGAGCTCGTGGGCTATTATGCACATCTGGGTGGACGTTGTGTCGAAGCCGCCAAAGAAGAAAATGAAGGCCTGAGCCGTCATCTCGGTTATGTCCAGCTTTAAGTATTTGTTGTCCTTTCCCCGTGCGTTCATCATTAATTGAAGCATGTCCGGTCGGCTGATCCCTTGCTCGTCCCTCGTCGCTATAGTTCTGCTCACGATGCCCTTGAAAAATTTTGTAATCGTGGTGCTAATGAGCTTTATCTTGAATAACTTGAAGACCCTGGGAACTGCCCTCAGCAGGAAAAATTTTAGCGATAACAATCCTTCGAAATTAGTGGCCTGCCTGCCGTAAACGTAAAAGTCATTTTTCGGATTTCTCAGCGAGTCCACGCTTATTCCAAAAGCACAAGTGGCAATTACGTCGTTGGTGTACCTCGTAAACAAATCTTTAGTGGCTATCATTTTATTCTCATCTTGATTCCTTTCCGAGAGATAATTCACAAAATTTTCGGCGCAAACGACCATCAGTTCAAACATGCTTTTCATTTTGCTCGAGGTAAAGGCTGGACTCAGCAAATTTCGTGCTTCTTTCCATTTTTCGCCCGTCAAACTAAACAGATTGCTACCAAAGAGGGGATCGACGGTTTCGTCGAAGAAGATTTTGTGGTCCGGAAAGTTGTCGAAACTTTTGATCGCCACGTTTTTTATCAGCTCAGGATCACGGAGAACTATCACTGGCCGCGTAAAATCGAAGGCACCTACGTATTTAGCATCGGTGTTATAGTTGTATATTTCTAGAATCATTTCGTTAAAGTGCTGCTGACGGAAAATTGGTTTAGCCATGCTCCCAAGTAGTGGCCATCCCGGCACATACGGAACCCCGAGATCTTTAAAATAATTTAACTTTCTTTTGAAATAGTAATAAATTGCGCAGGAAATAATAATTAACAAAGTACATGTTAACGTTTCCATAGTGAACTAAAAACTGGTCATTAGTTTAATAATGTATTTCGCGATGTAGCTGCGCAGGCGGTCACCGAGAAACTGAATAGTTCGTGAAGCACCATGCTTAGGTAATACAAGAAGTTTCCTTATATATATATATATATATATATATATATATATATATATATATATATATATCGAATAGACAGAGATACGAGTTCTACCTGACTTTATCGTTTCATGATACGATTAATCATTGCTTTCTTCACTGAATTTCTTTTACATATAAGCTTCTGATTATATAGTTAAAATAGTTTTTTAATTAGACGTTCGAAAGTCAACATCGTATTTCATTGATATTTAAATGTTTATATAGTAGCTTATACGAATGATGCGCGACAGTGTAATAAATTAGATAATCAGTTTTGCATAATATGAAACGGAGAATGACATTAGTCGCTAGATTATGCGTACTAGTTTTTCTATATAGAAATAGAAAACTAGAGGCTCGTTTGCGCGCCGTTAACTTTAAAGGAAATTCAAATGTAATCATAATTTATACATGCTGAGGTGTCATAGTGTTATATAATGCAATCTGCGCGTCACACTGTCAGATTCCACACCGTTATATACGAGTAACTTTGAAAAATATCTAACGAACGATTCGCACGTACATATAGAAACTTTTATGTATATATAATAGCTACACGCGAGAACTAATATGTAACAAGTAATATGATGCAACCCATATAACCTGCCGCGTCCCCGCTACTTATTACAGATTACGCTCTCTATATTAGACGCGCACTGCGCCCCGCGATGCCTCGTGCTGCTCTCTGCCAAGGCCAAATGCCGCGCGTACCCGAGCCAATCTGTCAATGACGGCTTCAATGAAGCAATGTCCGCGCGCACATTATCATATATGTATGTATATATATATATATACACAATGATTCATCCGCAGCCGCGGTCCCGCATTCAGGAAAACGAGACGGGCACGGATTGTAACGAGTGACACGAGCTGGTCTTCTATTAACTCTATATCATAATTTTCATCTCGATCGCGCGTGTATGTAAAAGCCGTTTAATATTGGCGTATTAGGCGTTGAGGCATATATATATATATATATATATATATATATATATATATATATATATATATATATATATATATATATATAGGAGTAAATTGTGGAAGAAAATACTAAGGCCGATAACTGATAACACTGTAGGGGCGCGATTTTTTTTTTATTTGTTTTTAATTTTTTTTTTTCGTAATTATTGTGCCAAGCTGGATTATACAAAGAAAGGAAGAAGAAAAATAAAGATTGTATGAGCCTAGTATAAGTGAAAATATACCAACAAAAACATATGTAAAGCCCTTGTGCGTATATAGTTAAATTATTTAAAATATCGAGGATTTAATAACAAGTTGATTATAAAATTAATATGGCCTTTTTTTTGCTACTCCGCTAAAACGCGGAAGTACTTTTTTTTCCCATGTGATCATTGGTAAGTTTAACGATTGAATGATCGTAAGCGTAAGGATGCAATCGAATCACGAGTAGTATTCTGGTTTCGAGAAGCACAAATCTGCGAAAATAAAAAAAAAGAAAAACAACAATGTCAACAAAATCCCATCGATTGAAGTATTATCCACATTATGTAACCGTCAGTCTTTTTCTTTAGATTACTTTGTTGCAGAACAATTATTCCCGACGTAATATATTACCTGAACTACACAATTATGTCATTTGAGTATTAAAAAAATTTTTAATACTCAATGAGTTTATAATATCGAAACACGTTTTTCTTTGTTCTCGCATACGAGATAAGTTGAAGCGTAAGAGTGGGAGGTATATATATTTGGGCTCGATTGAATTATTGATTTCATTTGCAAGCATAACTACGATACTTCACATGTTTTGCTCTGGCTATAATTCCATTGCTTTTTGTCGCTCTATTGTATTATTTACCATTATTATTTAAATTAAATTATGTTTTTTTTCTTCACTTAAAATAATATGCTAATATGGTTTATATAAATGTGTTATAGTAAATATTGTTTCCAGTAAACATAGCTTAGCGCAATCCATTGATCGAACTCTATCAACCGCACGTACTGCGGAGACAAGTAAATGGAAATACCAGGCTCATATTTAGATCATCGTTATATGACATACCTAAATTTTACTTACTATATTAAAATGTGTGTTTATGAAGACCGTTTATTGAAGACCGTCAAGCATGCGAGTGGTAGAATATACAATGAATATAGTATGGAGAATAGGATCTTTTGAACGTTCTGCGGTATTGGTTGAATAGCTACAGCACTATAAGAGCAGCTCGAGTTCGTGCTGGATTACCCGTCCACTTCTCGAAGGGTGTTGAAATCGCCAGTACGCGCGACAATTATGACACTGGCAGATAACGGCGGCAGACCTGCGGCGATGAATAGAAACGAAACGAAGACAATTCGATGAGAAAGCTGGACTGCGGTTGTGCCGTCAGGTGATCCGCGACGCACAGAAGCAGCGCCGGCCTCACCTCGATTATAGATCGGTACAGCGAACGTAGATACAGATAATTATTCAACTATAGGTGCCTGCAACAGAACGAATATCGAAGATTCGACGGGGACGGTAAAATTAGCCGGGGTCCCCTGACAATACTCGCCTTTTAATTAGCCAACCTATCATTATAGGGGGGGGGGATGGTGGTAAAAGAAAAAATATATATATATATACGTATTGCATCGAGAACCCATGTATATTCTTACACGTGTTCCAGCAAAGTTCTGCCGATGGAAATCTAATTCGAGGTTACGTAGACGTGTAAAAAAGAAGAAGAAAAAAATGACCGACCCGAGAGTTCACATCCCTTCAATTATATGTCGATCGATTAATTGCAATGTGCTCGAAGATGAGTAACGAACTTTTTCTATTATCTATTCCTGGACTCTAGAGCATCCGCGAATTATTTGTAAAAATGGCCTGCGCTTATTTTAAAAATCTCATTTAAAACATATATCGATGTATATAAATTAGAATTATACACGTATGTACAATATATATACAATATTTATAATGAAATATTTTTTTTTTTTAGAATCTGTAGATCTTATCTAATAATTTAATTCTGAGAAAAGTTGAGCTGAAAATAAATTTCTCTCCATACGTAGTGCTAGCTTGATTATTATTATTATCCAATCGCTCGTTACGCAATAGATATTTCATTGAACTTCAAATGCGATTCATTATCATTATCTTTGTCATTAAACTTTCATTTTACAATAGGAATTCTTATCCGACATCGCGTCCTTTTATTATATCACCTCCGATAAATCGCTATACTTTTGTAGACATTCGAAAAATGGATAAGATATCGTTCTATTATGCTACAGTGGCTTCGATGCTTCCGATTCGTATTGCTAATTTAAAAGACGCTAATACCGAGGTAAATACTTTGCCGATTATACGCGTAAGTGTGTATATTATATACCGTGTATAAGATCTTTTATGTTTTGCTTTCGTTCCCATAGCAATGCCGTTTAACAATTCAATTTTAAAAATAGACACATTATCACCCGACGGACACTAAATGTCCGTCTCATTAAAAGCACTTTTCCCGTTCATCTAATATTGAACGACGAATGCAGGAGTCGCCAATGGAGGAGGGGGAGAGGAGCGTCAAGCGACACATTTCATCCCCAGTTCCGCCGGTGTATGCCCCCGGGCACGATTGCTTCACGGATGATAGGTGGGCGATCGATGTTGAATAAACGAATCAGGGGTCGCTGTTGTTGTTCATTGTTTTTTTTTTTGGTTTTCTTTTTTGTTTTTATTTGTAAAGCACAGCCATGGCGGCGAACCAAATCAGCGACGATTTTACCAACGACAATGGGAATGAGAATGAAAATATCGTCGGCATTGAAAATCGAACCTTTCCTATGCCCCTCGGGGCTCTCATTGTTTCCGGATTATGGAAGCCGACGAATCTTAACGGGGCTCCCGGCGCTCTTTACAAAATTTACACCCTGCTTTCCTCCACGTGCATAATACTGCTGACCTTGGCGATAATCGCGAACAACGTAGTCTTCGGCAATTCGTTGGCGACGACAATCGAAAATTTGTACCTGATACTGACTTTCGTCAACGCCCTCGGGAAGGGGACGAGCGTGTATCTGAGAAGGGGAAAGATCATTCGTTTGTTGCAAAATTACATGTCGGACAGGATGACGGCGAAAGGTGAGGAGGAGGGCCAAATTATCAACGAGTCGATATCTGCTGAAAGGTACAAGGATTTGTGCTATTAAAAAGTTTGATATATATATATATATATATATATATATATATATATATATATATATATGTATGTATATGTATACACACACCTGGAAATTATTGCTTTTTGCTGGATATACATTTTTATTATTTTTCAATATAAAATATCATGGTTTTCGCATCTTCGTACATTAATATTTACATTATTTAATTATATTTATTTAATCGTATTACGATCTACTTCTCTTATAACATAAAAAATCATTAAGCGTGCTCTTACTGTAACCTTCAGTCGACCCGAAAAATCCCGAATTTATCTCCTCACCTCCAATTTTCCACGCGCAGAGTATTGACTCGCTTCTGCATCTACCTGGTGACGGCGAACGACCTGATCTGCATCCTGAATCCGTTTATGCATCCGGATAAAGAGCGCGATCTACCGGTGGACGCCTACGTGCCGTGCGACCGCAGCGGCGCTGCCTGCTACTGGCTCGCCTACTTGTTCCAGGTGATGGGCTACGTGAACACGAGCTTACTCAACCTTGGCTGCGACTGCCTGCTGTTCAATCTCATCGAGCGACTGTGCGCCAACATAAGCGTCCTCGAGGGCAGGATCCTGAGACTGCCGGGGCTCGTCGAGCGCGGCCATTGCGCGGAGGTCGACTACGTCAAGGAGCGCGTCAGGGATCATCACTTCATCTGCCGGTGAGTTCTCGCGGTCGGAATCCCTTCGGATATTATTTTTCCTCAATGATGATCAGGAGCCTTTCTCAGGAATTGGTGGCAAACTGTTGATTTTAGATTTCGAAGGGGATCTTGCACAGATAGATAGCTAGGGCGATACCGGCTGGAAGACGTTCAGTCCGAATAGTTCCCGTCTTATATCTTATATTCAAACTTTACTATCTTGATACAGGAAATTGGGAGATCCAAATATGGCTACATGTACGTTTTTGGAGGGAAGGAACTTTCATCATCAGGAGGCCAGATTTATAGAGGGCTTTCCAGACAGGTAGAGACGGCATGGCACGGGGAGGTGGAGGGAAGGGTCATAAACCGTATTTCGGGTCTCCTTGTCAAGCCATATATATATATATAAACAATTTAGAAGAGTCTCCATTAATAAAAAAAGCATACAAATTCAGATAATACACGATTATTATCAATCGTGGACATAAAAATATTTTATTTCTTTCAATAATACTTGATCTAATTCAGTAGAAAGGGAAATGTTTAATAATGAAATAACAATATAATTTATGCCATTATTCTATTATTATCTGTTATAAATTTACAGCGCCTGTATAACTTGTTCTTTTTGTTTGTTCATTTAGGCAAATTAAACTTCTAAACAATACGTTTTACGAAGTCGTGTTTGTCCAATTTATTACCAGTATCTCTATTCTGTGCACAAATATATATTTACTCACCATGCAGCCTGTGCTTAGCGCGGATTTTATGAATACATTTTTTTTTTTTGGCTGCGTATTGTTAGAAAACTTCCTCTACTGCTGGTACGGATACAAAATTTCGGTATACGTAAGTTACATGATTAAAACAGCCTCATTCGATTCAGTTCGGATTTTAATGTGCAACGTATTCTTTTCTTCTTTTCTTTTTTTTACATAATCCGCAGAGTTTGCATATGTCCGACGCAATATTTAACATGAATTGGTGCATCCTGAAAAAGGAATCAAAGCAGATGCTGTCGTACGTAATGTTTCAAACTTCGCAGAAAATCGCTTTATTTAACAGTGCCATTGTGTCACTGACCCCGGAATCATTTTTAAAAGTTAGTACGACTCAGTAAGTTGCTTTCATTATTAAATGCTCATTAAATCGTTCATTTCTGTTCGCAGATTTTGAAAGTATCGTATTCGGCATTTAATTTACTGCAGCAAACGGAGAAAAAGTAAATCAAACTAGATGCTTGAAAGAAAAAAAAACATAATTTAGATGCTTTGTTTCATTGTGACACGTGCTTTATAAAAGATTTATACTGATATTTTTACCGACTGCGAAAAAGAAGATGCTACTCAATTTGTTTTATATACTTTTTTTAACGACATCGAAAGAAAAGGATTCATCTGTGTTTCAGCTGGATTTATTTAACGAAATTTACTTAATCCACCGTATTTTCTATATGAATCATTAGTAAGGATTGAAAGTGTATGTGTAAGGTATGTTAAGTGTTCTTTGGGGTTCCGTCTGATACGTGAAACCTTGTTCCCCTGTCAATCTGACCCGCGGTATTTCGAATACTTAGTGAAATCTTAGGTAAATAGTACTTTGCCACGAAATTATAAACTATTAAATGTACGCTATATGTTATATCGGTAAACTTTCTCGAACACAACCGAGATTCTCTGTATGTATAAAAGAGAAAGAGATTTGTAGCTTGGGAATGCGACTTTATATAGTAACTTAAAATCAAAACCCTATCTATTAACAATTAAAACAAGTATTGTAATAGAATAACAAAGTACGTTTTTTACTTTCCTTTTATAATAAACAAATACTATTGTAAAATAGTATATTGAATAAATGAATATTGAATATTGATTACATGATTAAGAGGAAGAATTTTGTGCACATAATTTTGCTTCCTTGTTCCCCCTTACCTTTCGAAGAGCTCAAGGTTCAAGTAAAATTGACCGAAAATACTTCTAATCTATGCGTAACAATGAGGAGGGAGGGTACAAGAAATAGGACGGTATATAGATATGATAGATAACGGTATATTCAGTTGTCGTTTGTTTCTATTGGTGACTCTATGAACTCACTGTGCAAAGTTTAATCATTGTGAAAACATTAGTTCATCTATACCATTTCAAAAAGACTTTCCAGATACAAATCACCGCTATGATAATTTGGCTTTTTCTTGGCGAAAAGGCTACGCGAACAAGACAAATAGTTGATGGAAATTACATCCTTGGCAAAGTACATGTCAACGACTGGTTTTGGGGCTTCGAGAATGGGACGATAACGATTAAAAATCAATTTCGGAAAATTTATTCATATTTTCAGATTTGACGCGATAGCGTTGATTCATAATATAATGCAGGAGGTAGTTGTAAGACTTTAGTACACGACTTCGCAAGTACAGGATATATATTGTGAGTGTCACGGAACCAGCCCATCAAAAATAAGAGTTCAATTAAGGGATACGATTAATGATCTTATAAGTTGGCTCATCATAAACTGCCTTCAACGCATCATTTCTTATAATTCTTTTATTATAATTATTGATACTTTTTCATATATACATAAAGATCATTTTTGCAATGAATCAATTTAAGAAAATAAAACTGTAGTTATGGAATGGTAAGACTGTTTTGTCAAAACACTCTGAATTCATGTAGTCTGTTAGAAGATATACAAAAGCAGATTTTCTATCGTGGCCAAATAAGTTTTTGGTTTCTAATTATAAATCCATACATACATATAGTATAGTGCTAAAACGAATTAATTTTGATCAACTATCAAATCTTTTCATCGGCCTTACAGTCCTATTAGAAGGGCAGTCAGACTCTTCTTGCTTATCATCACCTCCCAACCCAGAATATGAAATGTAAAATTATTATTATTTTCAATTCATTTTGAATTGATTAATTGTAAGTTGATAAATAGTAAAATAGAAACCTGCACAGCTAATATATGATTTACCTATTTGAATAAATTTTATTCGATTTTTCAATTATTATCAACATGCTTTCATAGGGTAAATAAAAATGATTAAGATTACAAATTAATTCCATAAATGCGATATTAAAAAATAATACCTGCTAATAAATTGGAATTTTTTATATAATTCATGTATTAAATGGACGTAATGGCTCTTTGCGAAACTTTTCAATTTCATTATGCCTAAATTGTACCTCAATAAATCAGATTTTATCTTATGTTATAGCTTTCCTAATTATATTTTTGCCGGTCGTTAGATTTCTGCACAACCAAATGTAAGTAGGCCATTATTATTTTATGAAGTTAACATGAATTGCGTATTTTAATGGCGCAAAGTCATAGTGGATACATCGGAGTTTTTCAATTTACTATAACATTCGATTGCCTTGATAATCCGCTTGCACAGTGCCGTTTTTATGTTATCGACGACAATTGTGTTTTCGTAAGGTGAATTATTATATTATTATTAAATTGATTTTTTTTTATTGAAATATTATAATTGCAGATATTATTGAATCCAGACGGAAATTTTGTAAATAAACGCACAACCATGTATCCCGACGTGTACGCTGTATTTGAACCATCAGTCTGGATTTGGCGAATTCTAGGGATCTTTCCTTTTGCAGTTCGAGGTCGTTTAGGAGCTCAACAATACACCACGAGTAAACTGTCAATTACATTTTGCATTGTACTTCTGATTGGATTTATAATATATTGTTTTCTATTCATGAATAATATTAAGGAATCGTTTAAGTATTTCACGAAACAAACAAATTTATATAACACGTGATGTGTAGAATTGTGATTTATTTACTAGTTATCTATGAAAATAATTACACGTTTATTATTTAAATTAAAAGGGACATATATATATATATATATATATATATATATATATATATATATATTTAAATGTTTGAATAAATTTACGTATTGAGTAAAAATTCAATTTTTCGCGATTTAGTTGTAGCCTATCGATTTTTCTTCAAATATTTAAATAATAAAAGATTTAAATATGCAATTTCATTGTTCAAATTGAGAAAGTAAATATGGAGATTTCTACACATTACGCGGTAGTTTTCAAATTTACTCATTGTATGTATAAACTCATTTTTACAGAAAATTGGAGCCGTCACTGACATTGATAACAATATTTACACGACAAATTTCGGCAGCTGTTAGTTTCCTTGACGGTACATTGGTAAAATTATTTTATAGAAAAAAGGTATAAATCTGCTTAAAAAATTTTTAATCCACGGAAAAAGTATTTCAAATTCTCTCGTGTGCCATTGTTATTTCTTCTTCTTTTTTTTCTTTTCAATTTATTGTATTCTGCAAAGAAACTTTATTTTTCAGATTACAAATTCAATAGATAATATCGCTAAGCAGGACAAATTACTGAGGGCGAATAATTGTTGCCTTAATTATCGAGCATACGTTAACAAAAGACGTCTTTGCTTTTCCGTATTGGCTATTTTATTTGCTCTTCAAATACGTTCAGAATTTTTTACCGACTTGAAGAGGTGAATCCTCACGGATCATATAATTAAACGATAATTTTTTTTTTTACTTTAAGCAAATTGTAGCTTAAAGAAATTAATGATTGTGGATGGCTATTATACAACTAATTTAAATATCAATTTCATGTTATTTAAATGATTTTCAAAAAGTGACGTCGCACTCCACCTGCTAATAGCTTCCAGTTATTTAAAATGCGTGCAGATGGCTAACTTAATGCTCTTTGTCTGGTTAATTCTAAATGTGGGCCTGAGATTTGAGGTTCTCAATAATGGAATGGCATCCGAGAAAATTGAACGTTTTATGGTGAAACTGAATTTTTTTTACATGGAGCTTATAAATCGTAGAGCGAGCAAATGAAAATGAATCATTTTAGGCACCGGAACAGGAAGAATTTGTCCTCAGCTTGGCAAAAATACACGGAGATCTTTGCAGGATAGCTAAAAAGTTCAACGAAGCATTTGCTTTAAGCATAGTAATGTTCAATATTTTCAAACTTCAATAATTTTAAGCTTATTAAATTTTATTAGGCATATTTATATGTATATGTTTTTTTAGATAAACTGCGTTCTAAGTTCTTTTATGATTACAACATCGATGATATATTTCATGTTCACTGAATTCAAAATTGTATTATCCTACAATCACGCTTTATTTTATTTGTGCGAAATAAGTATGGAGGTAATAATGATTATCGTTCTCGTATTAAGCTGTTCCTGGACTAGTAAAAAGGTAAGATATTCCATTTAATAAAATACTACATACGCGGCGACATTTAAACATTTAAGCGAAAATTCTCATAAAGGCCGCAGAAATGGAAAGGATACTTCAGAAAATTGCCATGGATAATATTGGAATTGATTACAATCGCATCAATGACGTGGTATGTGAGAATTTTATTACCATCGCGAAGTATTTTCAATCGTTCATATCATATATTTTTTACATAATCTCTTGTCCATCTATCGTTGCTATATTTCTATTGTGACTGCGGTCATATAAGTAAATCGTTGACTGTCTTAACTATTATACATTTTGTTTCAGATTAATAATTTTTCATTACAAATTCTTCATCACAATCTGAAATTTACTGCATGGGGATTATTTACAGTTGATATTACGCTTCTTGAATCCGTAATACATTAGATGACAATTTCGCATATCGTTATTTCATCGTAGACAAGTAATTTATTTTTTTTATTTTAGCTCGTACAAGTTATAACGACGTATTTAGTGATTCTCGTACAATTCGATCCTTTAGTATTTTAAATCAACTCTTCGTAATTGACGAATGATTCCATTGATTGTTTGATAAATTATTGTATCGACCTTGAAGATGCCGCGTACTTTCGAGGAAGGAGAATCTTTATATTTATAACAATTCACAGAGTAGCTGGCAACCATTCTTTACTAATTCTTTTATTGTTAATGCAAAATTTATGTTTATTTTACAAAATTTTTTTTAGCATAAAAAATAATAAATTTTAATTTACTATTTTTTCGATAGAAACTTTAATATAAGTTTTAATTTTATTCGACACTGGAATTAACAGAAATCAATATGCCAATATCGAACCAAGTATATTCTATGTGAAATAAAATTCATTACGTGAAGAATGTAATCTTTTTTAAATTCGTTTTTTAGAATAATTGTTCAATCGAAATTAATTCTTCCATTTTTTTGGTCAAGTAATTATTTACAAGTTTCGATTAATAGTGCCGTATATAAATATATTAAATGATAAAATAAAACTCATACACTCTCTTGCTTTATTTTTTTGTACATTATCTTTTCTTGCTTTACTTGACATTCTCAAATCTAGAGTTTATTTATAACTTTGTTTTTTCAATTTATCGAATACAATTTAATATGTAATGTATAAAATACTTAACATTAATGAAAAAGTGTAAAATCTCCATCAGTTATTAGGTTTTAATCATGAAAATTGTTTGACTCACACCACATAATTTATTAATCGGGTAAAAGCATGTAGATTCTGTTATCAGAAAATAAGTTAGGTGTCAATTTCTTTCGATTCGCCTTATAAATATTCCTTCATTTTTCATATTCTTACCATATAAACTTGAAAAATAACTTTCGTTATCGAAATTAATCTATAATAAAATATCCATTATTGGTAGATTACCGTCAAATAAAATTTTTAGATAAGACCTATCGCTATAATTTTGCTAGGGAATATAATTATCATTTCGCTTACTTATTTCTTTATCATATTATACAATCTTACATTAATTTTATCAAAACTTATATACAGTCTCATTTTCTTCAATTTACATAAGTTTTTTTTACATTTTTTATAGGATGGGTGCGAAGACCTAATAAATTACTTGCACATCACATATTGTTTCGATGTCAAAATGATTTTCCGCGCGTCATGCTAATTTTAATCTAATCCAGCTACATTAATCATTTCCAGTCGAGCAGTTTTATTCTCTCTCTCCATTTCGTCTTTTCAATTTTTTTTTCATCGAGCTTTCGCAGCGTCGACGAGTTTTTTTTTTTCTATGAAAATGAAAAATCAGAAATGCGCTTGTCATCTTTATTCGCTCATTGATAATTCGCGTAGGGAATGCTACAGGCTTGGATTGGGATAGGCGATTGTATTATTCGTCGGCAGTCCTTCGATTATCTTCTCGATAAATTGCACGTAGGGCGATATTTTTGTATAGATACAGCCTTGATAGGTATCGTCGCAATTGGGAGAATTTCTCACTGCAATCCCGACGATTGAGTTACGTACGACCAGCGGACTGCCGCTGTCACCCTGGAATAAAATTTCATAACGAAGTCGCTCAAGGCAATTATATGTGAAAAATATGGCTTGTAATCGGTATGTTTGATTTTATATCTAAGTGCATATTTAATTGCATAGATACGTATATTTTTTAAGTTATCGATTAAAGATTACTGCTTTGGAAAGATTTTTTAAGTAGAATTTTTGATTCGTTCAATTACCATTCATTGTAAAGGTTTCATTCTGAAAATCTGATAAATTCTTGTGAAACTATCACGAAAATATAGTAGTATATATAACTCATCACTATTTATTATTTATTTATGTTAATTTATATTTCTTAAATATAAGTTGAGTAAAACAACCGAGTTGGGATAAAATTTTGAATCCGATTAAATTGAAATAAAAAAAGAAAAAACGCGTATACTCACAATGCAGATTCCCGCGCGCCTCTCCGGTAAATTGGGCAACATTAAGCCGCACATTTGTACGTCCCTGTTCACAATAGGATTTCTCATTTCGCACAGATCGTCGTCGATAATATAAACCATTCCGTACTTTAGCGAATTGTCGGTACTGCCGTCCGCTCTTTCGTACATTTGAGTAGTCGCGTCGAACCTGACTTCGACCCAATTGTATCCAAATCCAGCTATCACGGCCAAATTCCCAGTGAACGATTGGCCGGCCGGCGGCAATTCCAGCACGGCTATAAATTTATCCTCCTGCAATCTGTTTTTCAACTGCAAATAACGAATATCTCGTCCATGAGGCTGTATTTAGTATTTTATTAAATAACCAGTAATAATTTATACAGAAGAAGTGGATAAACAGGAATATTGGAAAGAAATTTGAGCTCGCGATCTGTGTGCCCGCAGATGAAAATAATAGTAACCTTCAGTACAGCGATATCGTTATAGTTGAATTCTGCATTATACTCGGACATTGCGTATATGACCTCGACTTTAACAATGGCGCCATTCAGATAATGCAGATTGTCGGCACTGGCGATAATGAAAAAGGTCAGGTTCCTGAGGCTGTTCGGCCCGCTGAGGAAGCAGTGGGCCGCGGACACGACGAAATACTCGTTGACGATGCCACCGCCGCAGGTCGGAAAATAACGATCGCGAGAGTTGCGCCTCGTCAGTATCGAGACCTGGTATTTAAAGAGGCCCCGATCCGCGGGCTGGCCGCCGACGATGAATTCCGGATCTGAGGCTGAAACTAATGCGGCGACAGGCGTCTTAGTAAATCGATCGATGTGGGCAGTGAGTATTCGCAATTTTTTTACAATACACAACAACGAGAGTTGTTTGTGTAATATTTTTTGAGAAACCGCACAGCCCGCGTGATGTAAAAATAAATATAAAATCAATCCGTACGCGAAGTAAATTGACGTGTGTGGCTATAATACTTTTTGCACTATGTGAAATAATTTTCGTATAATAAAGTAATGGAGATCCGTGTACGAATTAACTTTACACATGGCTATTCATATCACGCGATAAATAACATAATTAATATTTCACACTAGAATACACATTTTCTTTTTATACCCAGAATACCTCGTTACGCTTCTCAGCCGTTCTTTAAAGATCGCAAGAGACGATGCAGCCCATCGTGTTTATTAGAATAATCAAATTAAAAAATATTTTACGGATAAATGCTATACTTACGGCTATCGGCGGATCGAGAGAATGAGAACAGAAGTAGAAACAACAACATAATACGGCAAGCCATATAAAGACTTATTTATAAAATTGAAGAACATCGGTATTCCAATCCCTATATTTATATTTATGGTGCACGCTAGTATTTCCCATTGTCTATAACGGTGCGTCTGTTGATAAAGTCGGTGAGGGAGCTGTTTCTATTTTGTTTAGATATCTGATAAAAAAAAAAATTTGAATTTTGAACTTATTGATGAAATGTAAAGTACTTCGATAGCAACCTTCATTGTCATCGTGGCTTAGTTTTTATTGCACCGCCATGTAATCCAACGTGCCACGCTTAAAATTTTGTTTTTGGAGATGTAATTTTTTCATTCGAATACTTCCATTTTTGAAAATTGACGAGTTCCATAATACATAAATGGATTGAATATAAATTTATTACTTTTCTTCATCAAATAATAAGGCTAAGGCTACTGTGAAAAAAATCCATTAATTTTTTGAATATTATTAGTTATATCTGTCATATATTTTCTTGGTAGCCGAATCACAAAGTACGAATTTACAATTTTTACACCTATCGCATAAAACATCGCTGTTTAAATTTAATTTTTGTTCTTACCAAATAAATTACTTTTTCATCCAGTTAAATTAAATTATTTCATCGTTAAAATAACGTACATAGATTCAGATTACGAATGTAAAACGCAATTCAATTCATTGGTAATTATGCAAAAGAACAGTATTTAAACAGAACTTATTTTTGACAAGTATATGACTTGATTGAGTAATATATGTTGAAATTGTAGTGAATTTGTAAAATGTAAAAATTTTTGATTCTGTATTTAATATCGAGCTATGGAAAATTTTTTCCGTGACTGAATCCATTATTACAAAAAAATCTAATCAGAAATAAAAATAGGTTGTGTTTTAAAAGAAGATCGATAGTGATAATCTGATAAAATTGTGTATAATGTAATTGTTATTGATTTTTAAAGTTCTTTCTTTTAACGCGACCGTAATAAATACTTACGCGATTACTCTACGTTAATAAATAATACTCTTTGAGTTTAAGTTTATCGCTTGGCTTACTGTAATTGTATTACCTATTTATTCAAGAACCTCAAAAAAGTACATTCAGCTCGAAATTTATGAAATGGCTATTGTGGTATAACAGAATATGGAGATATCGCAAATAAAAAAAATTTCCGAACGTCTGATAAGATAAGATGTATAATGAATTAAATTGATTTTATCCTCTAAATTGCATAATATTACCCTCCTCGATGAATTTGAAGTTCAGGCTACCTATTTATGCTTTTATCCTAGAGATATATTTAAAATTCAAATTTTTTAATGCTTTTATTTAATGCATTTAAAAATTCTTGTCACGAATATACGTAAATATACATTTACAGTTAAATGAATTCGTCTAGATTAGTGTATTAGCTTAGCTTTAGAAAAATATGTAGAATGTCCTAAGTCATGGATTATAAAAAGTGATCGTTTACGATAAATTTATATTAACATAATGAAAAATCTTTTATAGCACAACGGGTGCGGATTCTCAAGTTTGAGAATTCACCACGACGCGAAATTACATTCTACACCTCAACCTTCTGACGTATACTTACATCGAGAGGCTCCGACATATGGATGACTGTTTTACATTTAAAATTGGTACTTCTCTTTAATTAATTTAGAAGTTTTTTTTTATTAACGAAAATTCATATTTTTAACACCGGCTTGGAAGGAAGAGTAAAATTTCAAGCAAACAGTTCTAACCAACCTACACCGGCAAAGGTGTTTGACTTACTCAATTGTTGCGAATTGAAGTTAGGCTGAGTTTACACGTGTCAGCGAGTGGCTTACTTACCAAGCCAACTAAACATTATTTACAATTAACTTACCTTTAATTGTTGGAAACTAAAGAAACTATACATTTGACTACATTGGTTCATTAAGTACTTCTTTGCTTGAATTATTATTCTTTCTTTGTCTTCAGTGACAAAAGAAGAGATTTTCATTAAAAAAAAAAAAAAATTCATGCGTTCCACAATGTATCTAATTTACTTAATTTTGGAAACTAATAAGAACCTGTCTTATCTTGCGAATCGGAGAGTTTTATGTTCTAAAACTTTAGAGGGCTAGTTTTAAAGCTAATCGGAATAGCTCGCCTGCTTCATGTGCACCATATCCGTAACCTATTCGTCGACAATTCTCCTTCTTAGTTTAAAATACTAAAATTTTTTATTTCACGTATGATAGTAAATTTCTTACTGGGTGTGGAAAGGCTTTATTTACGAGATTTTCGGTTCGAGGCGAAGCCGAGGGTTGTAACTAGTTTTGTAAAGGGACCCTTTCGTACTTGGTAAGGACTATATTTTTCCTCGTGAGAACCGGAGTCAAGCGGCGAAGGTGCGATTTATAGGTTAGAATGAGGAAAAGTAATTTTTGTTTTTCGCAACTCTAGGCTCTGATCATGCACCCGCCTTTTCTCCGTACGTGGATTTTCTAACATGTGTTCGGAACATTGCCATTTGCTAAGCTATGAAGTATTACACATATGGAAGTGCAGCAGGAGCGTACGATTATTCGCTCGCTTGATGACCTGGACAAACCGGTTCTCCAGCGCGTCGTAGAGGTTCCTTTAAAAAGACAAAAACAAAGTTCAAAATGAACGCGCATGTTCTACTTAAGAAACACAAAAGAATTATAATGTATCACTCGCTTTGAATTTTATGGATTCACCCAATAATTTTGTATGTTTGTTTTGTATGTTAAGGATTCTTTTTAGGATGTTTACAAGACAAATGTTTTCTATTATTTACTTATTTTCAGCAGATAGACATAAATTATATTTTAATAGCACGTGTTCTCATGAAAGTAAATATATTTAAAAATATTCTTTTAATAATAAATATATTACACCTTTCTACAATATTCACAGATAAAATGATAAATATATTTCTAGTTCATAGAATTACTGTTACTGTATAAATAACTAGTAATAAAATCTCTTCTATAATATTAATTCGTTTACTTTTGATTTTTGTAGCATCTGTATTATCATTTTTTTTTCTTTTCTTCTTCAGTATTTGTTGTTTGCTATATTTTTTTTTATGCAATTAATTCAAGCTTCGTATTTATTTTACTCGTTATTTTATTATTTGTAATATTATTTTAGATTTTTATCCTCAGCTTTATATTGTCAATTGTTTCAGAATTCATTTCGTTCATTTTTCTTTTATTCTTTAATTCATTTCTTATTTCAGTCTTTATTTCGCTCGTTTTTTACGCTTTCTCTCATATTTTATGTTTCCTTCTTCCAATCATTATTTTTTTTATTCCTTGTGTAACTTCTTTTTTCACTCTTTGCCTCGCGCTCGGTTTCATTATACATCATGTACGCCATTTTATTATTTATTTCATACACCGTTTCAACGTTTACTGCCTTCGAAATTTCATATTCATCGTCGTTTGTGGTTTGATACTTATTCTCATTGTACGCTGCCCACTTTTCTGTATTCTTTGTCTGTTGCTTCGCTTCCTCGCTCGTTGCCTTCTTCATTTTGTTTGTTTTCTCGCCCGTGGCTTGATAATACGCTTCATCGTGCGCCGTTTCTTTCATCACATTTTTTTCTTTACTTGACACTCGCTGTTCCGTTTCATAATGCAATGTCTTGCTTGTTTTACCTTTTTCCTTCTTGGTCTGATAGCTTGTTTCATCGTACGAGGCCCGCCATGATTCATTTATTTCATTAGTCGATGCTCGCTGCTTCGCTTCGTCGCTCGTTGTCTTCTTCATTTTGTTTTTTTTCTCGCTCGTGGCCTGATAATACGTTTCATCGTAAGACGCCCGCCACGATTCGTTTATTTCATTAGCCGATGCTCGTTGCTTCGCTTCGTCGCTCGTTGCCTTCTTCATTTTGTTTTTTTTCTCGCTCGTGGTTTGATAATACGCTTCATCGCGCGCCGTTTCTTCCATGACATTTTCTTCATTACTTGCCACTGGCTGTTCCGTTTCATAATGCAACGTCTTGCTTGTTTTACTCTTTTCTTTCTTGGCCCGATAGCTTGTTCCCTCGCTCGTTGCCTTCTTCGTTTTATTTTTTCTTTCGCTCGTGGATTCATAATACGCTTCATTATTTGCCATTTCTTCATCGTAGTTTTTTATTTTTATCACGTTGTACTTTTCTGTATTTGTACTCTGATGCTTTGATTCATTCTTTGCCTCCTCCTTCATAGCATTATACCTTCTATACCATCTGTCATTTGCTTTTTCATATTGCGTTTCCGTCTCAATTTCAGTATTTCTTTCGTACTCTGTCGCAATAAACGATATCTTCTTTATTTTATTCATTTCTGGACTTCTTATTTCATACTTTGTCTCTCTATTATACTCATTCCAACTATCAGACGCTGGCGTAACCTTTGTTTTGTTCTTCGATTTACTTTTTGGCGTACTCGCCGACTCCCTTGCTTCATACACTACGTGGTGAGGATTCAAATGGACAATTGCATTTCTCGGTGGGGCGTCTTTCAAAATCGAACGAATGTAGTCCACATACGGGTAGATTTTCGTGTATATACTACCGTGCACCCTATCGTCGCATTCGGCAGAAATTTTGGCCGCGATTGCTATAATATAGTCTTTAATGAACAGCGCACTGCCAGCATCGCCCTGAAATATAGAATTAATATTCAAGAATGCTATTTACATATGTCGTTTCAGAGTCTAGAACAATTACGTAGCAATTTTAGGCGTGCCATAACAAATACTTCAATTTCAACGACTACTTCTGATCGGATAAATTAAAGGAAGAGTGAAAAATTTATTTAAATATATTTATTAAGAAAGAAAGATTTGTGCCCGTATAAATGATTACTCTATGGCTCTCGTTAAAGTGTAACCTCAATTTCTTTTATTTTCGACCTCCCAATATTAATATTTGTTAATAAATTCTAATGCAAACATGTCATTTTAGTATATTAATATAACAATGTAACTAATATGGACTTATAATTATGACAATAATTTTATTTTAACGATCTATTTGGACTATTAATGCATTAACAAAATTATAGCTTTTCAGGAAACTGTAAAATAATTGTTAATGGTTTATCTTTTAGTCGAAATCTGATTACTATAACAATACTGCAGAAATAAAAAATCTTTCATTGTTATGTAAAACATTCTTGTGCAAATTAGCGTAAGTATAATAGACACGTGTTCTGTTAAATTTAATCGACATTATGTTGTTTTATCGTGAGACCTTGTTATGTTTTGATGCTATGCGCTGTTCTTTATTCGTGGAATGCTTAATGACTTCTTTATCGGGCATTTATTCTTAAAACTCTGAGATTCAGTACGATATTAACAAAACAATGGATGATAATTATTGTCGAATGTATGCAAATATAGAAATAATAATATTGTTTAAGTTTTAAGAGTACTCCCCAATGACAACAGGCAAAAGATACCAGATAATGCTGTGACGGGAGTAACGATGTACGGGTTGTTTCAAATCCTCTATTTTAACATTGCCTCGTTCGAGGTAAAATCAGTTTGTTAATAGTAGGATGGGCAAGTTATTAGACTGGTTCGGCTAATCTGAGCAAGGGCGAAAAATGTAATTGAATTTGTGGCAGCCATAAGTCGGTTATACGAAAAAAAAAGAAAGAAACTGTTGTTATTATACCGGCGACTGGGTGCTTCTGATATAAGCTCAACGAAACCCTCGACTAACGTTTAAGTAACCCAAGCGACCGTTTTCAGTAACTGCGCAGCAGTTATTTTCCCCATAAACGTGAGACCATCCTTTTGTTTCCAGATTATTTTTTTGTTTTTATTTTGTTGTTTTCTTTTTTTTTTTTTTTAGCAATCATACTTACACTGCAAAGCGCTACTGGTTTTTCCGGAGTCGCCCTTGGCATGAGAGCACACATCTCTCTTCTGTCGTTTATACGGGGATACATGGTTCTGCATTCGTCGGCGCTCATAATCATGACTATTCCAAATTTTAATAAATTGTCACCGCCACCATAGACTCTTTCATACTTACGAGTATCCGGGTTGAGTTTGCTTTCAACCCAGCTGTAGCTATATCCGGCTATTAACGAGAAATTAGTGTTGAATTTTTGATTTTCAGTTGGTAATCGCAGAGTCGATACAGTGTCGTCTTCTATTAGATTGTCTACTAACTGGAAAAGAAAGAATTTCGTTTTTTTTTTTTTGACGATATTCCGATTATTATACGATAGAAATATACCGAATCATTATTAGTATAAAGTATTTTTCGAGTATTGAAGTCTTACGCTCTTTATTATACATTAAACAGGATAAGTAAAAAAAAAAGATAGATTAGCATATGTGCAGTGTGTAGAATAAAAGGAATGATAACCTTCAGCAATGCGATGTTGTTGTAATTGTATTCCGGATCGTATTCGGACATTACGTATATGACATCGACCTCGATGATGAGGCCATTGAACGTGTTTAAATTGTCCGCGCCCGCGAGGATGTAAAAGGTCATGTTCCTAAGTTTCCTCGGATTTTTAACGAAGCATGGAGCGGCAGACAGAACGAAGTCTTTGCTGATAATTCCGCCGCCGCATATTGGGAAATAATTGTGAGACGAGTTCGTTCTGAAGAGGACTGAAACGTGGTGGGTAAAGTGTTCTTGACGCCCTGGCAGGCCGCCCAAGATAGCTTCCGAATCCAAGGCTGGCACTGAAACACGCGATGAATAGTCGATAAGTACCAATTGCGTGAATATCAATTCTAATACTTTTTGTGGATGTTGTAAAAAAAAAAAAAAACAAAAAACTTACAATGTCATTTTCAGAATTATACATATTTTCAATTTGGGTATTCGTAGATTATATTTTGCTATTTTATCTCTCGATCAATCTAAGAGTTGTAAAACGAACAAAAATTAAATGTTTATGGATTTCACGCGTGCTCGTGATTTTTTTTTTTTATAAATGATCCCTGTTTATACGTTTAAAAAGTAAATTCTTATGCACATTTCTATGCAGTTTTTATTTTACGCCAATAATTTAATTTTATAATTATATCTGATGTTAAGCTAAGTAAAACTTAGCCTTTCTCGATCTACAATTTATTTTACGTATATATATATATAAAGACAATTTTTTTTTATCGAAAGTAGAAATTGCTTTTAGTAAGCCAAAAATAGACGGAGATAAATTTTCTATCGACAAAACGATCGTAAGTATCTATCCGATACAATTATAAAACTGGTGTGGTAAAAAAAATAAAGTAATAAGAGCTCTTGACTTTACATTATCTTGCATCAGCCGCGCTGTTTTTGTGTCACGCGCCGTAGAAAAATAAAATTTAAAATTATATCAGAATTCGAATGCTCAATGACTGATATTTGCATAAACGAATTTTTTTTTTATCTATATGTATCTTGGAGATATGTCGTTAAGCAACGCTTTGTCGAAATTGACGAAATTTGTCTATCCTTCATATGTTTCCGGGCGTACGATAATAAAAATTATACTATAATATTTTTCTAGATGGTGGGATTTTTGTAAATTTTCTGTATTAATCTGTAATGTATATTTTTAATTTATAAACACATACGATTTATGCACATACGACACAAACAAATTAGTAAAGCCAATAACATTAGCCTAATAAAACTACAACTGCGCACTGATCTAATTCAATATTTTAAATTAAAACGTTTAAAAATATTTTTTACATCTGAAAAACAGCACCGTTTTAATATTCTTCATTGCTCATTTTTTTTTTGTCGTAATACGGTAATATAGTTAGGAAAATCTGATTTATTATAAATAATTTAATTAAATAATTTATTAAGAATAAATGTTGCTTACCATTATCAATGAATTGGCACAAAGGAAGAAGAATCATATACAAAACAGAAATAGTGTAGGCCATATTTCAAATTATTATCAGACCAATGTTTCCAAATTTAATGTATATCAGCACTAATGATGATATATGTAGTACTTACGAGTATTTTAGAAAAGAAGTCAATTTTAGTATTGTTCATTGTTTATTTATTCATATACACCTGCTCACACATATAATTGGAATCTTCTGTTGGAATTAATTTAGTTTAGGAATACCTCAAGATTCCTAATCTTTTAGTATCTATTAGTATAAGAGTTCTTTTATTCATTGAATCACATTATATCTATATTATAAATAATATATATATATTTATTTCTTTTTTTATATAAATTCAGTTTTTAGCAGTGTTATTGTTATAATTTATTTTTAGTTCAACATCTGTATACATAATGACTGATTAAAAAATTCTTTTAAAAATAAATTAAAATTAAAAATTGTACTTATATCGACAGTTTTTAATTAAATTAATAAATACTTTCATTGGTCTTACAGTCTTCATAATATAATATATTAACTAAAATAATGACAGTCAGACTGTCCTTGTTTATTATCACCCCCGAAGAATCTGAACTAAAGCTTATTATTAAAAATTAAAAATAATAAAATTAAAATTAAATAATAAAAATAGTAAACTATATTCAATATTAGTGAAGGACAACCTGACTGCCCATCACCTCATTTTCTCCTCTGGTGTTCGATTTTTCGAACCGCTACGGTACAGCCTCAGAAAATAAACTAAAAAAATATAGAATAATTATATAAATTAATGTATTTTACGAACAGTATTAAATTTCGATTTCGGACACTGTTAGAGACGACGTAGTTACTATTTAATTTTTTCACGATTAAAAGTGACTTGGGAGTAGTTCTAACATACCTTTGTCAAAAAGGTGCGACAATCTCTGTGGCTTTTTTCAATTGTTTAAATTGAAAACTTTACAGATGCGATTTAAATTTTTAAAAATCTTTTCCAGTTGCGGACGAAACAAAAAGAAGCATGCCGTCTTTTCTCTCGTGTTTTTAGATTTCGAAAAGAACTTTTATCAATATATCTAAATATAACCGTAACTCTCCTCATATTTTTAAAAATGAAATATTTTTTTATCAAACTAATTAATTTTCGAAATCAATTCGGCAAACAGAACTATTTAAATGCTAAGAACAAAAAAAAAAAAATTACAACGTGCGACTGCGGGAGCGATCAAAGTGTTTTACTAAGTTCTTGTGCAAGTGCCGCATTTACCGTGGCTATTTTCAACCGATGTCATTATGTTATAGTAGCCGCCGTTGGGGATCTTTCTCGTGTTATTATTTCAGTTACCCTGGAAATGCAGTTTTCCATTGTCCGCGAAGGAACTGGAGACCAATTTTCTAAATGGGAACGGAATTGATGATAATTTGTCTCTAAACAATAAATTGAGCAAAAATGTGACTGTCTCGCAAAAAAAAAAGAAAAAAACGAACGAACGATAATCAGGAACGGTCGCATGGCTATTAGCTTCTTCCTCGTCGCACTCGACAAGGGGCGCTCGAGTTCAGTTCTTCAATGGAAGATTTAGTTTTTCCCACGACCTTTCTCGTATTGAAAGCCATCGGTGTTTGGGCTCCGATAGCTCTGAAATTTCCTTTATTCCTCTGCTACCAGATTTATACAGTATTTTGTTTCTCCAGCCTGCTATCGCTGATTATTTTGTTAATTTTATACGCCGTACACTCGGCCGGGAGCACGTTTCATTTAATGCTGGGAGACGTATATTTAGTGATATCGTTTTCAAACTGTATAATAAAGGCTCTCAATTTAATTATCAAAAGAAGAAATGTTATTCACATGCTCGAGGCAAATATGGACGAGAGGTGGAGCACTTTTCGAGATGACGAGGAATTACGGATTATCGAAAATTCTAAATACCACGAAACGTAATACATATATATATTTTTTTCTGTATCCATATACAATTGATATGATATAAATCTTATTAATTCGTGCTTTTGTAATTTACAAAAATTAAACTAAGAGTTGTTTGAATTATTATATAATTATAATTAGCGGCGCTCTATTGTTATAATATTAATGAATTACTAATTATAATTATAATTTCAAATTGGATGAGGTTTCAATCGCAACATTCTATACGAGACTCTGTAGAATTAAAAGAAAAAAAAAAAAAAAAAACAAACAATCAACGATCACTAATTGTGCGTCAGGTTTTATTTTACTACAAAGTAAATAAGTAAAAGCTTAAAAATGAACATTAATCTTAGTAATTAGCGATGGATTGAAATCGAGTCGTAAGCCGAATTCTCCCAATTTGTATCGTAAGAGATTATTTAAAAGTTGACCGAGTACAGGCCAGTCCGTGCGCTAAACTGATTCTGCACGTATTGTTCGCGCAGCCTGCTGTGCCGTTTCTGCATCGCTGTCGTCCTGCTGAACGGCGCCAGCAACGCGCTGAATCCGATAGCGCTCAATAATCCGTCCAACAAATTGATCGTGAACGCGCACGAGCTGTGCGACAGGGCCCGGGGGCTCTGCTTCTGGCCGTCCTATCTCTTTCAGTTGTTCGGCTTCCTCGCCGTCAACTTCATCCACGCCGGCTGCGACTGCCTCATCTACAGCTTCGTTTGCCGGATCGCCGCGCACATGAAGATACTCGGCCACAGAATTAAAAAATTGCCGATTATCGCCCGGGCCAGCGGCTTCGCCGGCGCCGAGGCGGCGCTGTGCGAGAGGGATTATTTGTCGAGCTGCGTGAGGGATCACCAAAGCGTATTGACGTAAGCCGCCTCGTTTGCGAGCCGCAGTATTTGCGGCTCCCCAACGGTCGGGCCCTCCGACGACGGTGTATAAATTCCTTCTTTTTTTTTTCTTTTTTTTTTTTTTTTTTTTTTTGTCCCGCAGGAGCATCGACGAGCTAAACGCCACCTTTTACGAGCCCGTCTTCTTCCAATTTCTCTCGAGCATATTGGTCATATGCACGAATATCTTCTTCTTGTCCGGGGAAGAGCTATTCAGTCCCGATTTCATGAAGGTCTTCACCTACTTGTGGTGCGTGCTGATACAAAATTTTTTTCACTGCTGGTACGGCTATAAATTAACCATAAGCGTAAGTTATACCGTTATTATTTAAATTTATAATACCGTAAGACATTCCCTATGTATAATTTGTATAATTAATTTTGTGTAATTTGTATAATTAACTTTGCATAATTTTTCTGTAATTTTGTATAATTATCGGCAACAACGACAACTACAAAAAAAACAAGGGTTGGAATTTGCTCGATGTCATTGGAAGTACAAATTGGGTGATTCTCGAACATAAGACGAAGAAAATGATTCTCTATATAATGCTGATGACCTCAAATAAAATTCAAATATTCAACAATGCGGTGGTTACGCTGACACCGGAAACATTCATAAACGTTTGTCACATTGAACTATAATCGTATTCTAATTTACAAGGAGAGTGCTCGCATTAAAGTTAAGTTGCCGAAAACTTATTCCAGCCTGTTTGTCGTATAATTTCCAGATTAAAAGCTCTGACGATGTATAATTTTCATTCTCATAATTAACATTTTTTTTTATTAATAGATTAGTAATCGTCATGGAATCGTTATCATTTTAAGTTAAAGAGAATTAGATGAAATTTTGGATGAAACTATGTAATTTGGAAATTTGCACAAATTTAGATTTTATTTTATAAATTGTAATTTTGTTATTTACTTAATATTCCTTTCACAACTTTACTTCTTATTATATCCGTGTTCATATAAAATTTTTACGAATCTTTAGCTTTTTATTATAAAGCTTTTCGAACGATAAGCATACGATTCCAAGAATTGTCATTCAGCAACGCATTGAAATCTTTTCTACATATTCAAATTAAATAACCATGACAGTACTGGCACAGAAAAAGAAAAACAAAAGTCTCAGATCTAATCATGTCACATACGGGAATCCCATGAGATCCTCGTGATCGTTTGTACACTTTTTATTGAATTTTTTTTTTTTTGTATAAAAATATGATATAAATTATTCGTGTAATTGAAAAATGAAATAAGAACGTATATGCCACATTATAGTCTTAACTGCAATTTTATCGTTCAATTTTCATCCATTGCGATATCCATGGTTTGTATTATACACTCTGGTCGTTTATAGTAAACGACAATTTGCCCCATCGGTTAGCTTCTATAAAACAGAAATTAATGCTCACATTTAAACCATTATTTTGATCGTTTGCGTAAAATTTTCTTAACGATTGCCAAAAAGTCGCAGTGTAACAAGTACCACAAATTTATTCTCAATCGCATGAGCCACCTTACTGAGCAGAAATTGATCAATGCTTTAAAATTGATCGACGCGTGGCACGTTTATGAGCAAAGCTTGTATTAAAATGAATCCAATTTTTACACACACATATTTTTAACTAACTCGCGTCTTTTTTTAATTATTCCGAATGGATCTCATATACTATGTCGAAAAAAAATCTTTCTTCCACGACTTCTGCAGCACTGTCCCAAAATTTAAGCAGAATATTTCTGCGTAGACTGCGAATCTGCTGTCAAATTTGCCTCATGGTCCCATTAAGACCCTCGCATTTCTACTCTATAAACAACGTAGAACGACCGAGATACTAAATAATCTTGCATATATATATATATATATATATATATATATATATATATATATAAAATATTTTAGTTATTATAAAACATATTTTTTATAATCTTCGACGCATTCCCTCATTACAAGCAGAGGTCTCAGATACGAAGGCAATCGAATACGGCCACCAAGTAGGCGTATGAAACTTATAACGGGTCAGAAAAGGATAGGGATCACTCGTGAAGCAGATATTGAATGGTTGGAAGCCAATTAGGATGGGAGGTAATTGCCGATTAAAACTTGCTTCAAAAGAATAGATATGCGTTTGCAGGGATATATAGTCAAAAGGGAGAAGAGATGAGAATAAGAGTTGGGTGAGAAAGTGAAAACGATGCGGTCACGATAAAGTCAGATCATCGAGTCAAGAGGAGATCAGAGGTCTGGTCGGTGGGCACTCGAGCAGAAGTCATTCGCTCATCTTATTAGAAAAATATAGTTCTCAAAATGGTTCGGCCAAATTTCTTACCGAATAGTTGAATGTCGAATGAATTATAAAGAGTCTTTCGTGTAAAATCTTAGATTTGTACAGGCAGAGGGATGAAATTTAAGAGAACGCTTTCAGAAGAATGGCGGTAATTCGTCGGTGTACTTATTATTTGACAGTAGTAGAGTGTGGATGTTATTAGCTTGATAAACGAGTTAATAAACAACCGAGTTAATAAACTTCATAAACAACCGAGCCAATAAAGACTGTGTTCTCTACTCATTGAAACGGAGTCTCAAGGCGTCAATACTACATAATGAAAAGATATAATGCCAGTATCCCCGTCGTTTGCTTAATATTGTTGAAAGAAAGTTACGAAGACGAGTGGCGAGTTTGGAATGATTCTAAAATGACATTAATCATTTTGGACGTTAATATCGCTCCGTTCGGGAATTGACAACGTATGTCACACCTCAACCTTCGATCGACTGCTTAAAAATGCTACTTCCGCCACCGCATGGGAAACTTGGTTTAATGGCACATAGTTGAGCAAGGCTTTCGATAAAATGACAATACTTTCGAATGTCTGATAAATTATTTTTCGAAATTGTGCGATGAAAAAAAAGGCATATTCGATAGATACCAAATTCAAACAAACGTCTTGTGATGGACATTTGACAACGAGGCAGAAAAAGTGTCGTGACTGAGTTTTGGGATCGTCGTATTAAAAAAAAAAATTTAGTTAATTAAATAGTAATTAAATGAATAATTAAATAGTTTTCTATCAATTAAATCATATAAGGGAAACGTTTTAAAATTTGGCTTAACCGCCTCAATAAATTCCATGGTATTCGTTGAGTTTGTGAAACAATCCAAGTGTTAGAAAATTATTTAATTATCCCTGTGTAAATGTACTTTAGCAAGTTGGTATAGCATGCTTTAAATTTTCTTGTATATCGTATTGAGTATAAAAGTTCATTTTATGGATCGACACTCGAATAGCTTTCCTGGAAACTTAGTCAATTACGTATTAGGACAGATTTGGCTTGTGGATAAAGATAAAAAATAGTATAAATTTTAACATACTCGACTCTGTCTGGTTGCTTGGGTTGTGCTTGACTATCTACGATTCAAATAAATGACACTCTCCTTGTCAGTCAAATAACAACGTCATGATACATATATCGTTGAAATTTTCTTTTTTCAGCTTGTAAAATTGTCGTATTCAGCATTCACGGTTTTACAACGCAGCACCTGATGCGGCAACTAAAGTCAGAATTACCTGTTAACTTTGAAATGTAAGGGAAAAAAAAATATATATATATATATATGTATGAAGGAAAACTTTGACATTGTCTTTATACTTTTATAATTTTTCTGTGTTATGTTAGTATATATATATTGTCTTAAATTTTCAGTTTTGTCTAAAAAGAATTTTCTTTTAAATAGAACGTTTAAAAACAGTTAGATATATTAAACTACATATTTAACGTATATTATTGTTGAAAATTTAATATATAACTATAATCCATATATAAATAAATAAATATTGCCGAAGATCATTTTTGTTCAAAATTAATAAATATATATATATATATACATATATATACATATATATATATATATATATATATATATATATATACATATACATATATCCATATTTGTATTGTTTTATTAATCTTACTAAACAAAATCTTTCATTTACCCAGCATAATTCAAGAACTTTCTTACAGTTTACACATCCACTCTACCGCTATTGATAACGCAACTGCCATTCTTTTCATTTCGTTTCAAACATTTCTGCGTGTTATTATTTGTGTTGCCATGGGGATGCCTATTATATTATTGTCTTCACAATAAATGGCAAAATTTGCATGATGACTCTCAATTACAGGGATGGGGCTCATAAAATATTGAAAATGACAGGCGCATCGTAAAAAGTCTGAAAAAAATGAGGGGAGGCGAAGATAGTCTTGGATATTTAGATTATTATTTTTCCATATATGAAATAATGTCGGACGTTTATATAATAGTAAAATATCGACTCTTATCGGTTGAATAAAATCGCCTCTAGACTTGTAATGTAGCTTTTATTTTTATAAAATGGAATCGCGCCACGCTCTTCCCACTTTTTACAATAATAAAAATGACAAGGAAGATCGCGGAAACATCGAGGACAGAGTTTTTCCATCGACGTTTTTGATTTTAAAGTTGGCGGGAATTTGGCGGCCCTCCGGCCTAAAGCGGGGCTTGTTTTACACAGGCTATCAATTTTACACCCTGTTCTGCATTACTAGTATGCTGTCCCTGTTGACCTCAGTGCTGTTAGTCAAAATTTTGCCCAATTACGAACTGTCATTCTCCCTCATGGAGTATTGGTACATATTAGTGATATGGTTTACAGCATTGCTGAAAGTGACCAATTTATTCGTAAACAGGAAGCAAATTCTTCATATTTTACGAAACAATATAATGGAGGATCGCTGGAGAATAGCGAGGGACGAGGCGGAAAAATTAATTCTGAAGAAGTCGCAGAATTCAGAGAAGTATTAAAGCATGGCGTTAAAATTTAATTTGTATTGTTAAATCGGTAAAATTTATAAAAAATACTATTGAAATAGCGGATGATAAAGCTATATAGTATTGTTAAAAGATACCTTAAGGACCAACGAATAAAACATTGTTCATTATAAACTTTTGATCACGTAACGGTTATGCACAAATACTATACTTTAGAATAATAATTGTGTAATGCAGAATCAAATGCAAAGAACGTCTTATTAAAATTTACTAAATTTTTTCAAACCTATCGAGTTTATATTAATGCGAAGTAAATAGCAGATTAGAATTTAGAAAAAAATTTTTCAGAATAATTCGTGAAATTGATTATAAGGCGGGGGGGGGCGCGAGGGGAGGGGAGGTAGGATCCCTATTCGTGTGATTAATGTTCAATCTTCGTTCTCGCTCAGGACCGTGATGAAAATCTGGTCGTCCCTGATTTTCATAAACGGCGTGAGCTCGGCGTGCTATCCGATAATCGCGGAGAACAGCGAGAACCTGCTGCTGTTCAAATCTTACTCGCCCTGCGACAGGCGGGTGCCCCGCTGCTTCTGGATCTGCTACCTGCACCAGATCTGCGGCTACGCGATCATCAGCAGCGTTCATCTCGGCTTCGACATTCTGATCTTCAGCCTGATACTGCGGATCACCGCCCATTTGAGGATGATGCAGCACAGGCTGGCGAGACTGCCGCTGTTCGCGCGCGAGGACGCCGGGGCTCGCGCGGAAGGTGCCGCGCGCGAGCTTATCTACCTGAAGGAGCGCATACGGGACCAGCAGAGTATTTACAAGTAAGTCCACGCTCGGGAATCGGATTACCCCCTTTCTCTTTTGTACCGCCGAAGTCTGCTTAGGAAAAAATTAATACGAACGTGGGGAAAAAACTTGGAACGAGGACGCATCGGCGATTGATAAAGTGGCTTTGGTTATATAATAAATCGCGATTGATTCATGCCGAATGAAGCAGCGCGTTGGCTTTTTTCTTTTCTGTTTCATTAATTTTTTTTTTGTCAAGATTAGTCGATTTGAGAAAAAAATAAACTGATCATGCATCGAAAGTTATTGTCGAAATTTTTATTTTTTTTTTTTGCTTTGTTTTTGTTCAATATTTACAAGCTGTATCATTTGATTGATATTCTGATATAATATAGACATGTCCTCAGAAATCATTCGAATTTTGATAGATTGCGATTAAAAAAAAACGCATACAGATTTTCTTTGAACATACCAATTATACCAACTGTGTATCGAAAGCAGAACCGAATTCGAATATACATATAATTAACAGGATGATTTTACGTTTAGAACGATCAACGAGGTGAACGACGTCTTTTACGTAATAGTGGCCATGCAATATTTCTTAAGCATCTCCGTCCTCTGTACAAATGTTTATTTTTTGTCCAAGCAAGAGATGTTTACCACGGACTTCTTCGCGGTGTTCGCCTTCCTCTGCTGCTCGTTCGCGCAGAGCTTCCTGTACTGCTGGTACGGCCATTATATCTCGAAAACCGTAAGGCGACTACGATAATCGAACTTATAGATATATATATATATACGCCGTCGCGCGAAGCTACATTGTGTCGCGATTTTTATCTGCGAGCAGAATTACGAGACCGGCGACACCCTCTTCTACATGGACTGGACCGTGCTTCGGATGGAGACGAAGAGATTGCTATTTTTCATGATGATATCGGCTTCGCAAGAGCTCTCGCTGTTCACTAGCACGCTCGTCGACCTGTCGCCGCAGATGTTTTTGAAGGTTCGCTCATTGCCGTTAGCTGTGAAAATCTGCCGTAATTTCGATTACGATACTTTTTATCGGCCAAGTTATCGAGCCGAGTTTATTTTGACTTTTCAGATAATCAAGGTGTCGTACTCGGCGTTCAATTTGCTGCAGCAGTCCTGAGGCGAAGCTCGCGAGCTGATTGAGCGGCGAGTCAAAGCGAATCGTTATGGAATGTACATAGATTTTACTGAGGAACGACATTATAGAGAGACTTTGATTGTTTAGCTTTAAGAATTACTTTTGTTTTTTTTTGTTTTTTTTTTTTTTTTTTAACTTTACACGTGTAAAAAACAAGCAAAAACAAAACTTTCTTACCGTAGTCTATGCATCGACGTTGGATTATATGGTGGTATCGTATTTAAACGACGCGAGGTAGGTAAGCCATTCGTGTGTAATATGCGTGATTTGCGAGGGCAGAGACTCGGAATAAGGCTCGCCGTACGCGTTCAACCATAAGTCATAATATTTTCCATACTGCGCAGCTTCTGAATCGTGCTTTTTGCGCATACGCAGGCGAGCTCGCACTCTCGTGAATCCCGCAAATCTCGGTAGCGTTTCGCACGCAATAAACGTGACTAATATAGAGGTTTGCCTCGCGAACACGGGGACAATTAGACTCATGCGAGATTTTAACGGATAATGAAACCGTATTAATTTTCAGCCGCTTAACACTCTGAAAATTTCTTGCTAAAGCTCTTATTCGATGATCTGAACAATGACAAAAAGTCTGAAAATTCGAAGCCATCTAAATTGTTTTTTTTTTTTTTTCTTTCAAGTGCAGTCCTTGGCCTCGGCTTTTAAAAAGTATCAGTTGATTAACATGTGGGTAAAGGTGGAATTTTGCTCTCGACGCCGAGTTTTTTTCGCTATTTCGACAGTGGCTAGAGGTTCTGCACTGGCCCCGTGTCACGTATAAAGAGATTTTACAAAGTTGATCGAAAATATTAATA
Organism: Sycobia sp. Sy_11; assembly: GCA_018907035.1. Classification (NCBI taxonomy): domain Eukaryota; kingdom Metazoa; phylum Arthropoda; class Insecta; order Hymenoptera; family Epichrysomallidae; genus Sycobia; species Sycobia sp. Sy_11. The sequence continues at coordinate 1,297,754 of JACCIC010000066.1, read as the reverse complement.
AACAATTCTGTTTAAATTTTAATGTATTTTACCAAATGGAAGGATACGAAAATCAGAAAGTATTTATGAACTACTATTTGTCAAATACTATTTTAAAAATTTTGATACTTTCAAAAGAACAAGAGACTTTTTACTTCAGTTAAAATGTATATTTAGTTCCTATTCGTTAAACATCGAAAGATATAACACGTTACAATATATCGTCGAACAGTGGTATTTAATTCATCTTCTCAATTGAATGTATCGGCGTACTTATTTTTTTTTTTTTTACATTCCTCTCATATTAGATGCTCCCTATATAATTTTCCATCATATTCTATCCGATGTATCGCTTTTAAATTTGATCCCCTCTGCGAGGTATAGCCGCGCTCTCGAAGAGGCATAAGAATAATGAGCATATATAAAGAGCAATGTATAGGGGGAAACAGTTTTTTCTTCTTTTTCTTTTTTACATTGCAAGAAGTCTGTACGAGTCCGTAGATATAGTACAATTTACGAAATTATATAAACGAGACATTGAAGAGCGGATACGAAGCACGCAACTAGTAATTTCCACGCGTATGGGAGGTACGTAGTACACTGTGATATTCTATTATAGAGCGAATGCAAGCTCGTTTTCAAATTGGAGATCAGACAGTATTTTCTGACAAAAACAAAACTCTAAGATAATGCTTTATATTGATCATTTAAACGGGATGCTCTATATAGCGATCGTTGCAAATGAAGCTTAAGATGACTATTATTGGTAATACGTGCGCGGGCAGGAACAAAAAAAAAATAGTCAGTAGTACCGAGATGTGTTTCGATCGTTTTATGAAAACTGAAATTGTTTTTAAAAATTTCTCGATCATTTATACGCTTAAACATTAATTGATAACATAGGAGCGCGATCAAATTTTAAATAATTTATTTTGAGTAATTATTAATTGCCGAAGTTGATTGATAATTAAATCATTAACGTAATAATTATATTATGAATGTAATTTTCACAACTGGCATTGTACATGAAGATTTCGTACTTTAATATATATATATATATATATATATATATATATATATATATATATATATATATATATATATACGAAAATACACATTATTATGTTAAATATGCATAAAAATTTCCTAATCCTCGTTTAAAATATAACATATTGCGGGGGAATGTGGAAATACGATTTTGCGTACTACATGTCAGACGCGCGACAGTCATATCAGCTGTAGGAAGCCGTCTGCTTCAGTGCTTGACCTGAGCTTATAGCGGCTTGGCCGGGCAGCCTTCGGGCAGCACAGGGTCCGGGGTGTGCGAGGACGGTGTGAGATGATGCCGAATATGTGAATGCAATAAATGAAACATAACGATAATGTGCACAATTAAAACGTTATTACGTACAATTTTTCATTCTATCGTAAGACCTTTATATCTCACAATCCACCGCACACTGACAGTCCAGAATGGATACAGGATTCCAATTCCATTTTCTATCCTCTTTCACTCTTTCCAACCCATTTTCACCCCTTTCTTCTTACTATTATGCTTTGAGATTAAATAATGTACCTTTGCCGTGTAAATACTAACTTACCTTTATAAAGTATAGTCTTAAAATTTGCTTGATATAAACGAAATTGATAAACTGAATAATAATAATGCATATTTGCGCAAATTTAAAAGCCATTGATTCATTTACTACTATTATCTGCTACTATTTGTACATATTGCAAGCTCGCCATTTGGCGGGACGGTACGGTAGTGATTATTTTACCGTCAGTGCAGCGCAGGCACCGCAACACGACTATATATAAGTTATAGCTATAATTTTTTGCATTTTTATGTTATTTGTTCTATTTACAATTTTTCTAAGCTTATTATTGTAACCGTATAGCACAGCAACGTTTTTTTTTTGATAGAATGTAAAAGATGAAGAAGAAGCAAGAGTTACCGCTACCGGGTTGTTGAGACGAAGGTTAAGAGAAGATTGACGTTTGTTCGTGCGAAGAATTTCAAGATTTTTCCTCGGATTTTTCTCAGAATTTTTTGTATGAAAATGACATAGATTTAAGAAAATAGTGACAGTTGAAGTATCTATTAGTTATTTAACAAACAAAAATGATTGGAGTCGAGAATATAACAGCGTTTAAAACAAATTAATTTTTCAACACGTACTCTTTTGTTTTTATTGTTGTCATTTATTTATCTATACATTTACATAATAGGTTCATTCTTTGAACGACAAATAAGTTATATACAATACATGTTTTTGTAACATACATTTTTCATAATGTATAAGTAATCAAAGGTAAAATAAATCAAAACATCTCAAGAGTATCTACATTTATAAAAAAATGGTGAAATAAAGTAATTAGTACAAGAAAAAATCTAATTCTATTACAAGAATGCGACTGAAACTGGCAAAATCGTTGCTAATTCTTGTACTAGTGGGTAATACCATTATTTGGTACAAGATATGGAAGTTATTTGCAGTTGATCAACCACAATCTCTCTCAGAGACTGGTGCGACATCAGATGCTCCACAAAAGCTTCATCGTCGCCTAGCTCGTCTGGTTACTGTCGTTATTCGACAATTTGAAAGTTTTGAAAATGATGTTGCCAATACTGTAAAAACTATTCTCAATTCTTTTCCTACTATGACTATAGTTATTGTTTGTGATGAATTTTTGTATCCTCCACTGGAATTGGACTTTGGAAATGAAAGCATGAGAAATGTTCATCTGATTAATTTGCAACCAACTTTTAACAGATCCTTCGATGAACGAAATCCTTTAACTTATGTTCAAACTAAGTTTGTTGTATTTTTACCTGATGCGACGAGACTACTTACAAAACAAACACTTCAGGTTTGTAGAGTTCCTTATTATATTTAATTCAGTATTACATACTAATTCTTTATTTATATATATTTCAACAGGAAGCAGTAAATCAAGCAGGAAAACTAGGAGTTGTTTCTGTGCCAGTAGGTAAGACCTCATTAAATTGCCTTGGCATAAAACTCAAGATAAAAGAGTGGAGTTTACGAATCATCAAGGTTAATGGTATAGAATGCGATTCGATACAAGGAAAGCATGTTACAATTATGGACATTAACATATTAAAAAGATTATCAGATCCATTCTTATTGCCATTCACCGATGCTTTATATTTACAAACAACAGCGCTTGGACTAAAGGTACATATTTTAAAAATTTTATTTTATTAACTGTATTAACATTGATTTATTACCATGTATTATGTATTGTTTAATTCATAAGTTTATTTTATGAAATAATTTACTAAATCTACTATTATTTAAATAATGATTTTTTCTTTTGAGCATTCAGCATGTTTTATATCAATTAGTATAACGATTAATTGTATGATTTTATTATTATTTGTTGTGTAGTGGTTTTTAACAACTGACTTAAAATATCTGTAAGTACAAGTTTCTTTAATTGGATTTTATTTTATTTATTTTAAGCTATCCATAATAGTTTATTTTTTAAAATGAAATACATTCATATATTAATTTGATGATGGATTATTTTATTTATATAAATTTTAAATCTTAAACTATTTTCTTTTAATTTGAAGCTTAAAAAATATGTTAAATCATAGTTAAATCATAGTTAAATCTAAAGATAAATTCTATATTTCATCAGGTGAATATTTTAAAAAATCTTCACTTCAGTGAAGGAAGACCTTTATATCGAACTCAACAAGTGCAGTGGAAATTACAATTACTACATCGAAACAGGGAGCGCAATATGTTTGAAAAATTAGGAATTAAAAAAGTTACTCGAGCAAATAGCAATGTCGATTGGTATGGATGTTCTAGAGAAACAAGTCACTGTTTCGGCTCTGTTGTTAATGGGATTCCATCATATTTATATAAAAAACATTACACTCCACCATGTTGTCTTGCTGGATTGAGAAAAGTAGCTCATCACGTTTTTGATAAGTTAGAAGAGGTGGGCATTCGATACTGGCTTGAGGCTGGTTCCTTATTGGGTGCTATGCGTAATGCAGATATATTGCCCTGGGATTATGAAGTAGTAGTTGGTATTAATCGAGATGATGTAAACAGATCTCCTTGGCTTGTGAAGGCAAGGAATAAAGCTGTAGTTGATAATCATGGATTTGTTTGGGAAAAAGCCACCGAAGGTGAATTTTTTAAAGTACAGTATTCAAAAATCAACAGATTGCATGTAAATTTGTTGCCTTTTTATCCAAAAAATGGTACCATGACAAGGGACTCATGGTTTTTGAAAAATAAGGATTTTCCAGAGCAGTTTTTACATCCTATGTCAAGCATTGATTTTGCTGGTAGGCAAGTGCCAAGTCCAAATAATATAAGAGACTTTTTAGAAATTAAATATTTCAAGGGTGTGATAGAAAATCCGGAATTGCCGGGAAAAATTTCTCTTGACTGAGAAATTATTATATAGTTGTGATAAATTTATACAGTATTTCATTTTTGTTAATTCTTTTATTATGATATATCTTTTATGGTGACAAATTAGCGACAATTGCACTCATTTTTTTTCTTCATACATTAATATTTTATGACCACGCACTATGAAAACCATATTTTAAGCAAAATGTAACTTTCTTTTTAAAATAATAACTTTTTGGTTATAATTTGAATGTATTAAAATAGTATACATTCTAGAATTTTAATATAGATCTCCAGATTTCTAATATTAATAAATTTTCGGCAAAGAAATGTAAATAAATAAGTTGCTTTAGACTTATTCTAGATATGTGATATTAAAAAAATAAAAAATAAATTTTTTTACTTTAATATCAATAGGATTAGATGAAAAGTTTTCTAGACTAATATAAATGTAATAGAAAGGCAATTAATTAAGCATGTTGTGAATTATTAAAAACTATTATTAACAAAGACTATGTAAATCTTTTTTTTCATAAAAAATATTGTATTATTAAAGGATTTTCTTAATGTAACATGCATTATTAACATTTTATAGTTCGCATTGTACTTTCATTAAAAAATGTAGATATAATGTATGATGTACCAATATTATTGTAGCAGGGTATAATCGACGGAATTTGCAGTCGGAAATGTTTATATTCGAATTATATTTTTTGAATAAGATTCATAGCGTTATTTGTAACTTCGATTAAGCAAAAAGCCAATTACGTAATGTAAATTAAATAATTAAAATTATTGGTACAAAGAGTTCCATGCCAAATGATGAAAATTAAGTCAACACGTCCACAAGTGTTTCGCTAACAAAGATATATTTTTATTAATTTTAGCATTGAGATTATATTAATTTAATTGAAAATTACATGATATGTAAATTAAATAATATTCGTCTTAATTGTGCATCGAGTAAAAGCGAACGTTTCTGTACTTCGAAATTAGTGATAAGTTGAAATAATTTTATAAATAAATGTCTTTTATTATCTTATTATTGCTATAGACGGCTGGAACATTAGGGTTAAAGATTTTCGCTGATGTAAATCTGAATTAGAAGATTACAATTTCTTAAACTAAAAGTAATTCAATTAAATTTAAAAATATAAATTAAAATATAAATTGGTAATTTGCAAAGTAAATTCCCAATACAAAAAAAAATTTCTCTGCAGTCTGTCGAATTTTGGTAAATTAGAATACAAAATGTCCACTATGGTAACAAGCATAAAATTAGTGCCAAACATACATCATTTAATAATTGTCATAAACACTTTATAATCAATATTAAAATGTTATTGTTAAAGAGGTAGAAAGATTATTGTTGATTTGTCGATAAGAAAAACAATGTTACTTTTTATGTTATAATGTTAATTCACTGATGCAACGGCGCGCATTGCATAATTGTTCATTAATACGCATGCATAGAAATATACATCATCTGAAACAGTCAAATCCACTTATTTATAAGTTAATGAATAACAAAACATTTTTAAAAGGAATATCATTTTTTGTCATTAAATATAACACTTTTAATACGTGAGTTACAAATGAAAAATAAAACAAGTTTTTCTGTTATAAAAACATAATTTATCAATTATAATAAAAAGTTTTCATAATTATGTATTATTAGTTCAGTTGGTGTTAAATTAACACTTATTCTTATTGTAAGTCGTTAATTATAATGTCAACTATTACCGACAACGATTACAGTATATAAAAATTTGTTAAAAAAATATTATATCAAAGGACTTCTTTTATATCCTTCGGCGGCGTCAAAACTGGAGGTTCCCGAACAAAACTCAATAACTTCTCGAGTTTCATTATCTCTAATTCTGACGGTGTCAGGTGTATTTGCTTCTTATTCGGCTTCACCTTGACCCTAAGATTCGGAGATAATTTCATGGCATTGATGGTACCTCTAAAGCGAAAAGAGAATTTTCTTTTAAAAACCAATTACAAATCATTTAGAATACCTAAAAATTGTTAAAATTTTTGGAAAACCAATGTTACGTTTTAGATATTATGTTTTAGTTACAATCATGGTATCATTCATGATGCAATTGTGTGAAAAATTGTGAAATACAGCATCTTCATTACTTTACATTTAATGAAATAATATAAGTTGTGTTTTTGTTTTTATATTTATTCGCTTTTTCCATTTTATGAAAATAAAATCTTTTTTGAACAAAATGTTGTGTTATTTTAATTTAGAATATACTTTCTTTGTTTCAGGATATTCAGATCTCTGAATAAATCCTTAAACGATACATTTTTTATCGCTGAATTTCTCGAAAATTTGAACTTTTCGATACATGTATTTGCAAAATTAACGATTCCCGTTAAAATACTTATATAAACTAAGATTTAAATGTTTTAATAAGGTCTGTTTAGTTTACAATTTTTTTCGAACTACTTTTTATCTTAGAAAGCTTTGGTGCTTTGCTCATTTAAATATTATTGCAGTTTCTTCTTGTAAAATTTATGCACTGCCATAATGTTCGTTGTTTCCTCTCGAAATATACAACAATATGGATACGTCATTCAGTTCTCTAAAACGTTTTCTGCGTCAACTTATATAAAGTAAAGCGGCCTCAAAAAGTCGCAATTCCTTTCATTTACATATAGACGTACTTGTCGTCACCAACGATGATGAAGGGCAGAGCGTTGTTGAAGGAGAGCCGGGTCAGTTTGCTGCGGCGCTTGCTGACCACAGCCTGGCTGCAGATCGGCCGGTACTTGTTTACATTCAGGTCGAAGACCGTCACTTTGCCGTCGTTCGAGACGCAGGCGAGTACCGTGGAACTGTAGGGCGCCCACTGTACGTCCCCGATAGGGACGCCAAGGTCAAACATGAAAAGGGGCTCGCTGTAATGTCAGATCAAGCCAGTTTATTATATGTGATTTATATCAATCATTAATATAGGAAATGAATTGCTATTCGAAGAAGAAAGTACGTTTTCTGTATGATCGTGCGTAAAGTCGAAAAATACGCGTGCTTATATAAACGGCGGTTTTTTGGCCATGGGTAAGCTACAACTTTGTGCAACTTAATAGCAACAATTACTAAATCCCTAAGCTACTCTGTATTCTAAAATAGTAAATACGGAAAAGCTCTTCGGATTCGTATATAAAAACGTTCATCAACGCCAATACTTAACGGTCTTTCGTCCTCCCAAATCTTGACCCTCCAGTCGCCAGAACAGCTGGCAAATATACTGGAATTGAATTTGTTGAAGACTATGCGGTAGACCTGGCATGTTGTGCGCCTCGCCGTACGTCCGCATGTATACGCTGCTGTAGGCCGTGTTACATTTGTAAATCGTGCCCTCCTCCGTGCCCACGAGGAAAATATTTTCGTCTTCCGGATGAAAGACGATGCAGGTGCCGCAGCCTGAGGGGAAAACATTACGCTTTGAAATATTGTCTTTGTTCACTTTAATGGACAATTTGAGCGAATTTCATATAGGAATTGTTATAAAAATAACGTTGTCGTCCATACCTTTGAGGGTGATCTTGGTACCATCAGGCCCTGGGATAGGAGGCTTGTCAAGAAATAGCGTCAAGACAGTCGTGACCCCGAGCTCGTTCTGATTCAGTACCCAGTGTTTGACATTACCGTCCACGCTGACGCTGAAAAAGGTTAAATTTCCTTCTTCCGTATCCGGCGCCCAGCAGACCTTTTTACAAAAAGTTTAAGCTTATTTTCAGTCTAAGCAAGAGAGGGAGGGAGGCAGGGAGGGGAGAGGGAGAGGGGGAGAATGGCTTTGCCAACCTGCCAAACGATGCCTCCGTGTTTTTGAGTCACATTGTTGCTTTTGTATTGAGGTGTTGACGACGACATCATCACGTTGTATACTGCAACTGAGCCATCCATAGATCCTATAATATTATATAATAAAGAAATCCGACTACTGTTAAGTTTTTTCATTATCTAATCATTTTTAGTTTAATTATTCTTACCAATTACTAAAAGATGAGGGTTAGTAGTATTAAAATCTAAGCACATCACGGGTGAGTCAGTCATGCAGATCCACTCTGGATAAGATGGATTTTTTAACGTAAAAAGACACACCGCTCCCGTAGTCATTGGATTGTCGAACGATACTGTAGGATAATTTTAAAATTAAACGAGTATTCTTCAGTTTTTAGAAAGAGTTCCAAAAACTACTGCTTACGTGATCCGAAGGCAACCGCAAATAGATCGTAATATTTACTGTTGAAGCACAAATCCGTGATGTCGTGTTTTTTGGTCTTTTCGTAACTTAATTTCCACAGAGGTAGCAGCGATCCTTCACCATCTTTAAATTCATCGCTAGGATCGTTCCAGTACCTGTAATCTAGTGTGACATGTTTGTGTTTTACTAGTGTATTTTTCATGTTACTTTCAACGTATTTAATGCACTACGTATAAGTAATAGAATTTCAGTAATACATTCCAACAGGCTACTGTTGTTTATTAAAAATTTTAAACAATGAACTGAAACCTTGCGAAATTTCGTCGAAAATATTCTGATTGACCATCCTTTCCAGCGTTTTAATAGACTGTAACATACGACCGGTCATTGCGTTATTTTCCATCTGCGCCCTCCTTTTCGCGTCGTCTCTCCGTACTTGCGAGGCGTGTACTTTACGATCTTTTTCTTTTTCGCGCTGTTGCTGAGCGAAATCTTCCTACATTGGATAATATTTTGTTTAATAGCTTTCGTTCGAAATCGAACGAAAGAAATTTAAAGAATAATCTTTTTAGAACTGCAGATATTTGTACCTGATAGCTATCAAAAATTGTCCACTGATGAATAGTATCGAAGTAAGATGCTGTTGGTGGTGGTATTGTCTGTGTCGTCATATCCTTCAATCATAAAATTTTAAAAAATATATAAATTAATTAGCTATTAACCATTTTGCTTAATTTTAGCAAATATCGACTTGATAATCATTAATTGCACTTTGGATAAAATTATTTTAAGCTTGCTAAACTGAACTTACTCTGACGGGATTATCATAAGTCAGAGCAGCTCTCTCACAGAAATTGAATTGATTTGGAACTTTTTTAGGTTTTGCTTTTTCAGCCTCTTCTTCCTCTGCATCATCTGCATCTGCGGCTGCGTCAGCCTTTTGTTCATCCCCTTCTTCGCCTGTTTTAAAAAAAAATTTATGACGGATAATGTAATTTTGATGAAGTACAATTCTACAGCAATATTTACAGTGATAGTGAAATTATTCATATTTATCAAATTGAAAAATTAAAAACTCCTCAATTAATTATATACGAGGATAAAGATCATTGAACATTTTTTGCAAGGAATAAATTTGGCACAATAATCATAAAATATTAAATATTTTTCAGATACAAGTTAATGTCTGAATTATAAATAAATTAAAGTATTTTCTCAGAAATTCGAATATTAATCTCAGTAATTTGAAGTTTTTAAGTATAGTTACTTGTATTTAAGTGAAAACGCGCTTTTACCAATTCTCCCCACCTTCTTCTTCTTGTTTTTCTTCCTCTTCTTCTTCTTCTTCTTCTCCTATACCTTCGTCAGCTTCCTTAGCTTCTTCTTCCTCATCTTCGTCTTTATCTTCGCCTTCTTCTCCGTCGTCGCTTCCATCTGTGCCATTAATTTGAACAGTACATTAGTTGCGCGCATATTAATATTTACAATAATGTTCAATCGCAAAAGTATGGACGCGAACAAGGAAATTTTAATCATTACCTAATCCTCCGGATAATTGTTTTTTTGCCTCGTCGCTGTCTTTGTGAAGCATAGTACCGCATACGTTTAAGATCGTTACGATGTCCGGTGGATCCGGAATTCTGACAAATTCTCTTTCCTTGTACGACCATTCTACTAAATTATCCGGCACTCTAGTGTTCTTAGTAGTCAAAACTCTAGCTATTTCCTCATTTAATTCCTGTAATAATCACAAACAGATTATGAACCCTGGGATTCACTCCTACCGATTACAATATTCAGTCTTTGTTCGTTTAAAGCTTGAATTTTTTATTAACCAGATTTCTTCTCGTACAATAGTAACACAAATAATACATACATTCTCCGTAAGTGGCACTTGATCGTCGGGCTTGAGAAGCGACTTGCCGCGCATCCAGTCCATATCGCCGCCCAAATCATACTTAGAACTGCGGCTAATCTGAGGTAGGAGGTCGGAAAATTTTCACATTAATCCGTACGATCCATAAAATATCACGTGAAACTTGCATAATAAAAGCATTGCGTGATTTCAAGTAATAATGTATAAATTAGTATCAACGATAATGTACAGTTATACCGTTTGCTAAAGCCATTAAAAAGCTCGGATACTTTTGAACGTGACTGAGCGACATTACACAGCCCTTGGTTAAAACTTTCTTGTTGAAAATTAAACTCGTTCCGGCATTATCCCTGTACGCTGCTATATAGAAATACTTGTAATGAGCGACGGATAAGCTATGGATTTTTTTTTTTCAAGCTACGAATTCAGCGGGAAAAGGTATTATCACAGCGGATTGCTTTAATAACGCGATAAATCGATGCCGAGATTGGATATAGCTGAACAAAAATGATTTTATCGTGCACTGAAAGCTGTTCTGGTTAATTTATCAGCGAGCAACGGCGTCTAACCCCCATTTCTAAGCATCGTGATCCAGCAACACTTCGTCATCGCGAGGCTTACGATAAGCAACAACGGAAGAAAAAAATAAACAAACAGGCTCAATTACATTTCCGTCCAAATTCTTGGAGGACTGCCTCTTCGCGATCGAGGGCGGCATCTTTCCAGAGGGCTCCTTAAGAGCCTGGAATTATTCCCTCGAAGAGGTGTCTCTCTCTCCCTCTCTCTTTTTCTTTCTTTCTTTCTCTTTCTCTCTATTCCTTATCCCTTCGTCCTCCCGAGGCAATGGGTCTGGCGCGCGCGCGCGCGCGCTCGTCTCCTGCTACTCCTCGTCTCGCCCCGTGAAGAAGGTCCCGTCGACACCGTCGACGATCCCGCGCCGGGCAAAGTGTCCCGTTTATTAGTTGATTCGCGAGCAGGTGCCGTCGCCCTGACGACGAGTCGACGCGCCGCCGCGCCGCTCGCTCTGCATGCTGCACAATCTCGGCGGGGGGGGGGGTGGCGAGACAAGGGGGTTAGGGGCGCGTTGGAGAAGAGCGTGTACGTGTGCGCGCGCGCGAGCGTCTTCGAATGTTTCGGTCGTGTCATACGTTCATCTATCCCGCCCCGTCGTCCTTGAGATTCTCCAATTAGCCGACTCGGTCGCCAGGGCAACGACCGACTCTCCTCGGCGAAGCCTTAAGGAAATCGGACTTTATTGCTCGATCGGCGTTTGTCGGGATCGCGCGCGAACGCCGATCGAGTATTTCACGCTGTTCGCCCGTGGAATCGTAAGCTTTGTACAGTTGTGCTAGGAGCGATGCGTAAAACGAGGGGATAAGTTACCTATAAGCATCCGGTATTCTAGCCGTTGCGCTTTGCCATCGATTTCGCGACCACGACGATATTAATCGATATCGAGTCATTGGTATCGATACCATTAAAATTGTTTTTTAAAAATATGTACAGCCATGTAAAAATTGAACGTTCAATTTTATTATTTGATCATTGGCGATAACATCCTCGTAGCGAATTGTTTTCAATTAAGAAATTCATCTACATGCATTGGCAGTGTGTACATTCATTTGTATAATGATACGAATCGTCTATGCGCCTTGAAATTTTCTTTAAAGTTTTTCATAATCACGAAAAACTTCTATAATTTTCAAGTTTAACCCTTTGCGCAATACTTAATAGCAACTTTACATCTAACATTTCTTATAATTATCTAATTGTCTTTCTCGTTTGCACGTACTGTTTTATGCATGGCAATTAAGTGGTTACGGACTGAGGTTTCCAATTGTTCTTGTCACGCAGGATTGGATATGGGCGATCAATCGATTTTTTTCAATAATGAAATTGATTTATTTTTTATTGATTGTCAGCGCAAATATCCCATTGTTGATAAAATGTGCAAAGCCTCCAAAACAAAAAATATTTTTAATGAAAATTTATTCGAGATGTTTTTCTATGAATATGATTTGTTGAAATACATTTTGAACAAGTGGTGATAAGTAGACAAATATAATTTTTTTGCCGTAGAACTTGCACTAATTCCCAGTGTTTATCCTCTTTTTTTCCTTCTAATATACTTATATTTATCGTAAAAAATTTATATTCAGACTACGTATATTTCTTATTCATTACGACGCTAAACGCGTATTTTTTACGTTACGGATTTTAATATTTCGGATGAGATGTCTATACGAATGATAATTTATTTAATAGATCATTATTTTTCCATGCTCTTAGGAACTCAGAAATCGTCAATTATCGTTGCATTTATTCGTCAATTCTTAAGATCTTCATTTTACATATGAATTCGTCCATTTCGTTAACGTATAGATCTATTTCTTATCTCGACAGAAAAACTTTTATGGTAGAAAAATCCCATTTATCCCTCAATTGCTATCCTCCTTCCCCAAATTTGAAAAACTCAAGGGTGAGCAACGCACGCACGCGCGTGCGTACACGAGTCTGCGCGCACTGAGCGGTCCTCCCTCGCCCCTTCTTCCCGACGGGCACCCCCGCGTACTGCGAGAGAGGGAGAGAGAGAGAGAGAGAGAGAGAGAGACCGACAGAGACAAGTGTCGGCGCGCGTCGACCGCGCCTCTATCTCGATGCGCCTGTGTGCGGGGATCCGTCGATCCGCTGCCCCGCAAGAGAGGGAAATGAAAAATTAAAGGGGCGCCGCTTCGCGACCGAGCCACTATATAAGTGCTGTAAACTTTTTCGGCTTTTTTTTTCTTCCACCGGATCTGCCGCGAGTGCCGCGCTAACGGTCGGTCGGCCTGTGCATATGTATGCATTCGTGTGCTACGTTACCGGAGCGTCGTCGCCGAAGCCATAACCTATAGCCCGCGCGCTACTTTCAGTGGATATTTCGGGCGTCGCGAGGTCGCTGCCACTGTTATTGTCGGCGGCGCGTACTCTCTTGCTGCCCGAGGCGCCGTTTTTCTCCCTGCATCGTACCTCTCGGGTGAGTTGGAAAATTCCCCCTCCCCCCCCTTTTTCTTTGCTCGTTCGTTCATACGTTTGTTCGTTCGTTCGTTTGTTTTTTTTTTTTGTTTGTTTGTTGGTCGCTTTGATTGGCCGAGGCGCGCTCGTCAATTTCGTGACGCAAGATATTGCGCGCACCCCCGTATGTTTGGTGCTGTGAGAAAAATCAATAAGGTTTCGGTGAATGGCATGCGCGAGTATACTGGAGAGCTCGAAACGTTGTATGGGAAATATTTCGAGATCCTCCTTCGCAGCCGAGGTTCCGCTGAATTTTTTATTTTTTATCAATATTTTCATTTGTTTTACGCTCCCTTCTTTTATAATTATCAAATCGAGCAATATTTAATACTTTCCGCATATTCGTTTATCTTATTTGTCTCTTCATTGCTAAATAGATAATTGACACCTATGGTTTTTGGAAAAGTTTGTATAAAATGAAAATATATAAAAAATTTTTTTTTAATAATATTAAATTTTTGTATAAGGCTCTTTCTTTATAGTATTTAAAGAGGAATATTATTAACATACGAATAAAAATATAAAAAAATGACAACTGTTAGCGAAGCTTTTGTCGATCTAGCTATCGAATTATTTTATCCTTTTAACGACCAAAATTTAACGCTTATTCGACGTATTGAACGAACGCGCGTACCACATATATCGTAAAAATAACAATTTCATGAAATGCTTTTTGTTCTTTTCTTCTCGATCCCATCAGGCAAAGTAAAATGACGAATAATAGATTATAAGCCAATGGACATGGAGGATAGCGGCATTGACAGCGATCCAAAAACGAGCACCCGCCTAGAGAGCGAAAATGTCTTGGTGGTACGTATACATACATACATACATACATACATATATATATATATATATATATATATATATATATATATATATATATATAGGGATAGAGCACTATTTCGTCACTGTGGCGGCTTATCAGTTGCCGATGACGTTTCTCTGTTTTTTTTTCTGTTTTGTTTTTTGCTTTTATCAATTATTGATCGAGCTATTTTTATTTTAAAGGGGAGCGACAGCAGCTGCAGCAGCAGCAATAATCAGCCGGCACTGCAACAAAAGTCCACCACGAAACAGTTGCAGAAGAAGCTTGGTAAAATATTAATTCATATAATAATAGTAGTAGTTTTATCCATGTTTGCTCATTCGACGAGCTGTTTGCCCAGCGCTTGATAACGAATTGATTCATTATTTAATGCGGACCAATGGGTTTCTTTATACAAATATCGAGGCACAAACGTTACGGCCCTGTTTTATCAGTACTCGATTAAAAATAAAGCTACTCGACGCTTGAACCAATAGCGTGACATCCCTTTGCCCAGTTGGAAAAATAAAAACTACTCGACAATCTACTTTGATCAAACGACCTTCTATTTTTTTTTACATTTTTATCACAACGGAAATCTGTATCGGTTTTTTTTTTTATTCGTTTTCCACTTCTGATCATTGATCTGTCACGCTTACGTCTACGTCGAGCCGTTTTAATTACTGCCCGGCGCGATTTGTAAAATAATATTGAATTGAAATTTTGATATTTTATGTGCCGCAGAAGCTAGAATAGAGCAAGCGAAACGGATTCAGCGCAACGCGGAATATACAAAAATTCCTGCGAACGAGCCGGAAAATACCAATACGAGCCATAACGCACTGATCCCCATACAGCGATTGCCCATACCGCTAAAGAGAAAAAAGTTCGATACCCTGATTGAATTTTGGCCCAGCGACTCAGAGAGGTATGTTTTATCGATATTGGGTTTATTATGATTATTATCATTATAATCACGGGAAGCAGGAGCAGTAGTTCCTTCGAAATTTAGTATGTCTTTATGGGCAACGTTTCAGAGAAATTTTGTTTTTCGAACAGTATCGAAAGCTGAAAATTTTTAAAAAGTATGAAAGAAACGAAAAGTTTATTGTGTAATGAAAAGTTTTAATAATAAATAGTAGTTACATTATCAGTTTCAACTTATAAATTGTAATACGCAATGAGTAGTAAAACGGATGCTATTGTTAAACAAAAAAAAAAAAAAAAACAGTTCAGGGACGAAATATACTTCAGTCGTTCTCATTTTCATCTTTTGTATTGATTGCTATTATTTGACAAAATACCTTTTAATCTTTCGCCTTCAATAATGACCTTGGTCATAAAATACATAAAATAATTATTTAACATTAATTAATTTACCATTAATTCACACATATTTGAAATTTTCACTATGCCTATTTCAGCGAAGACGAAATGACGCTGTTTCCCATGGACAGAACCAAGAGTTTAAAGCACAAACAAGAGCTCACGGATACGTTCAGTATCGAGGAGTCGAGCGAGAGTAGCGAGGATTCGCTGCATTTAGGAGCGACACCCGAGGCTCATCCCCAGACGCGGACGTACATGCCACCGGGCTGTTTCAGCTGTCACTGCCAAATTATCTAAATTATCAATTTTCAGAAATTTATCAACAGCAACAATTACGACAACTGGAGAATGAAGCCAAAAATGCACCGAAGCCACTGTAACCGCGATCGTTTTAAATAGATTTGGTGTGTGTGATATATTTACGATCTTTAAAATGCTTAAATGTTTATCATCTTTTTGAAGAGAATCCTATACGTCGCGACGAGCTTAACGACTCGCGACCAGTGTTAATATATGGTTAATTTAGCGATAGCCTCATGAACTAGTCGTGCGTTACTTCGCTTAGCCGACGGGAGCGCGGTCGGCAAGCGAAGCTTATTGTAAATACGTTGTATGTAAATATGCATAAAGATATTTTTTGAAATTTCTTTGAAAATCTTATTTTACGCGTTAAAGAAATTTATTACGATAACGTACAACTTTTCACAGATTATATTTATATAATAACGAATTAATAAATAATAAATATGTGAATTTTATCCGTAACTATCGTCTAGATTAATTTTAATGTTTAAAGACTTAAAGAGAAAAGCAAACATCTTGTAATTTATCAATTTTTTTTATTTATTTATACTTTATAAATTTAAAACAATATATTACAATTTATAAAGCTGACTGTTTTATTAATATCCTGAAGCATGGCACTTTATTTTCGCGCTTCTGCAAATTTAAATCAAAATAATGTCTTTCAGCAAATGCGATGAAAATGCTTGTGTCAGTAAGGCGAACGAATAAAGATGAATTTATACTATTGACATTTGAAAATTATTAATTGTTGCATGGATTCTTATCGAACTCAATCTTAAATCACAATTAATTTATTTATTAAAACCGAGCTTTCATTGAAACAAATCGAAAATCCTTATATTTTTTTTGTAAATAAGTAGTATGTATCTTAGTATAAACAAAAATTTATGAACATATTAACAAAACAAATTCGTATCAATACTTTTTATCCATTAATTGAGGTTATAATACAGAGCTTGATCAATGGATTTATTTTTAGAAGCAATATATGCACTATAAAAAATATATAATTTTATTTTATTGTAAAATTAATGTAAATCGTCATCTTATTTTTGAAAATAATTAACTTTATAATTTACTAATAGTTTTATAATAAAAAACTTGAATATTTCTTTCATATCATATGTTTAGATTTTAAAATGTATTTCACAATAGAGAATATTTTACGATAATACATTTTTCTTATAAATTATTTATAATTAATGCGTCGTGCGAATTTAAGCTCCCAGTATTATTTACACGAATCCAAGTTCCTATTAACATGTAAGTGCGGTAGTTTTTATTTACTGAGAGAAGAGACTTTTGAAACATTTTGATATATATTGCTATTATTTCCAAATATATATATATTCAATATATAATTCAGGTAATTTCTTAAATAATACTTGGTTATACTTATGTTTCTCAAATTTTCAAGGCAGAACGACAATTTGAATAAATTTCCATTAGAATACGAAAGTAGTGTTTTCAATTGCTAATTTATACTCGACGTAAAAGCATCTATTGCAAATGTACATTTTGAAATGTGTTTGTCATAATCCTTTTAACGGATCCTTAAAGCGATATGTAGTCTTCATAATTTATTATTGAAAAGGTCAGCCTGAACATTTTTCTATTGATGCGAGTAAACTTTGGTCGCCTCATTTCTCTATTAGTTCTGTTTCGGCTAAAAAGAGTACAAATTTCTCTTAGGTAATATTAACATAAAATTTTTGTATTCTAATCATGGATTTATTAATGCTTTATAACGAAAATTCAGCCTAGTTAATTATTCAGTAAGTACAGGTCGTTTTGTGCGAAGGAGGACGTATAGTTACGTCCGATTCTTAATTGGCGCATGAAAACAGTTGTTATTTCTATATGAATATATTTACTTTAGAATTGATTTTCCAATTGATTTTTGTTATATTTTTGTTTCATCTACTCATAAAACACAACGTTTATTTAATTTTAATTTATGATTATTTCTTAATGTTCTTGATATGCACGTATGAATAATTGATCAAATGTTTTTTAGTAATTCAATGTTTCAAGATCTTTAGCATGGCGAAATTTTTTAAATTTTGTGAATGAAATTTTACATCTGGAAGATAAAAGAAAAAAACAAATTCATCATAATAAAGGTTTTTAGACATTGAATTACTATAAAATATTCGATCAATTATTCATAAATCCCTATCAAAAACACATGTTTAAAAAAAATTTACATACATTAAATACACTTTTCATATTCCGAGAAAATGTTTGCTTAATTCCAGAAAATTATTTATTTAGTAGTTTACAGGAAATATTCATTTGAATTCAGCTAATCTTTTTTTTTTCAACTGCATGAAATTTGTGGATGTCAATTAATGGTATCTTGAATTCTCATTCATTGGTTCGAAATTATTTTTCAATTTATTTTGCAACTACAATGTATATTGTATGTATTTTCGAGCTTAAAGCATTTCGAATTTATTTGATTACAAGGTCACTTGAAATTAAATAATTTATTTGTTTTCTTTTTTTTTTAATTGCTAAATACATTTGATCCACAACGCACTCTAAAAGCGCTGATCAGAATTATATTTACTTGGCAATTATATAAATGCGCAGAGGGTCAATATTACACAACCTCTTCTATCGAGATGGCAATTGGCTTACGTTTACCACATTATAATGCTCCAAACCATAATCAACAAGGATAAATCTAGCAAAATAGACTCCACCACTTCCCTTCACCCTGCTTCTGTAGGGGGAATGACGAAGTTACCGAAAATATAGAGGGTCGGGCCCATTGTGCACGTCCTCGTCCTCGTTTGCTACTCTATCACTAAGCAGTAACACCAGACTCGTGGTAGTGTATAGTTTATATATATATATATATATATATATATATATATATATATATATTTATATTCTAATGTAGGATTATCGTGTTTTTGTTTTTGACGGATCTGGTCTCTGAGCGAAGACCCTGGAGTCCCGAGGAGCGTCAGACGAGGTAATCAGGGATTCTCAAGGATTTTGTATAATAGTTATATACATATATATAAAGAAATACACGTAGAATACACTTGTATCGACAATTCGTTGCAATCGATGCAAGACAAGAAGAAGCACGTAATGGGGAACAGGTATAGCAAGACTTTTGGAATGTCGAATTATTTTATATAACGAGAATAATTGAATAAGTTTCTGTGACTGATGTATGATTTGACGTGAAAAATTTAGATAATCTAAGAGAAACATTTTGCTCGATGCTTTTTTAATACCATAGAAAAATGTTTATGGTGGGAAAAGTAAATTTCTTAATGTAATCGGAAAAATCTATTGAATTTACAAATCGTCTTCGCTAAAGATATTTTACAGATTATTTTGTTATTTATAACAAAAATTTTAACTTTAAGCTCGGGCGGTTCTTATAAAGGGCGTCATGATTACATAAGTTAACAAAATGGCTTTATGTATAATTTCCATTATTTCAACGTAATATAAGTTTCATATGATATTAATTATATTTGAGTGACATGGTATATGGAGATATTAAGTATCGTAATATTTTAATTTGATTCATTCTCTATTCATGGCATTCATTAAATTAGAGTACATGTTATCATGTTTAATAATAAGATAATTTTGAACTGACCTTATTTTTAGACTTTAAAGCTTTCTTAATAATTTATTTCGAATATGAAACTTATATTAGAATTTTATTTTATGCATAAAATGAGCGTTACTTATTGTTCGATTCAGTATTTTATTAAAAAGTAAACATAAACAATCAATCACTATTGATCTTTACTTTACCGAAAACGTACATTTGGTTTTTATATTATTTGTAAATAAATGATTACAAATTATTTACAAAAATTTATATGACGTACACTTTGAGCGAAAATCCTGTTCAAAACAATATTAAAAGTGTATTCAGAATTTTTTTGGACACCAGTGCTGTTTAAAAATGTCTATGTCGCTCACCCGCATATCGGGAGTTCAGAAGGTCCGCACTGGAAAGCGGAGACTCTATAGAGAAGATCAGAGAGAGGGACAGAGAGAGAAAGAGGGTGGTTTCGAGAGAGATAGAGAGAGAGAGAGAGAGAGACAAAAAGTGGGAAGAGGTATTACGAACTTCAGGGTCGACTCCTGGCAGAGGAAAGCACCAGCGGTGCACACACACACACACACACACACACACACGTGCGCACGAACGCACACGCACATACACACAGGCATCCTCCAAAACTCGCAAACTAACAGGGGCGGAGAGCTGTCGTGCTCGAAGGGGACTCCCTCCCCCTCCTCCGTTCTGCTTACCTCTTTCTCTTGCTCGTGCTCGAGAGGCGCGGGCGGGCGGGGCGATACGCGCGCAGATCGGAGCAGTTCGCGGCCGAGTCGCGCCGATGGTTCATATATAACACGAGCGTGCTCGAGTGAGAGGCCGAGAGGGAGAGAGAGAGAGAGTGAGAGTGTGAGAAAGGGAGAGGGAGAGGGAGAGATCGCGATAGAGAACGGGGGTGGGAAAGAGAGACGGCGAGTTGAACCAGGCGGCGGTAGCCAGCGGCGGCGGCGGCGGTATCAGTCAGTGCGAGGCCGGCTGCCAGCCGCCCAACTTCGAGGACCGCGACGTATTTGCCCGCGCAAGCACGATCGAGCCCGCCGATAAGCGCGTCGCTCACGCGCGCCTGTCCCCGACGTTGTGTACATACCTGCCCTCGAGCACCCACCCAGCCTCCTCCCGCCCCCGTCGCCGGTGGCGAAAGCCCCCCTTTACCCACCCCCCCTCCGCCCTCTCCCGCCCCGTGTCCCCTCGGTGGTGCCGCGTCGCGCTCGACACACTGCCCCAATCCCCGAACGTCCTCCGCCCTCACCCCCCCCCCGCCACCACCGCGGGTGCGATTGATGGATAAGCGGGTCGCGCGGCCGGCCCGCCGCCCCTTGCCGCCCGCGGCGCGCCGGCGGACCCTCGGCCCCCTCGTCGAGGCCCGCCGCTTCTAGGAGCGGGCCCCCGGGGTGCGAGCGCGCGCGGCGGGGGAGTCCCCCGCCCCTCACCCCGCGGCCGGATGGTGCCGGGCGCGGAGTATGCCGCCGCGGGCGAGCGGCCCTCTTGCTCCTTGCCCGGAGCAGCCGCAGCAGCAGCAGCAGCAGCAGCAGCAGCAGCAGAAGAAACAGCCGGGGCGGTCCTGGCCCGCTGAGGAGGAGGCGGCGCTGGGGCGACGGGTCGTCGCCGTCGTCGAGGCAGCCGTCCCCGTCCCCGAGCCCGTCGTCGTTGCCGACGCCGGATCGAAGCGGGAGCCGAGGAGGCAGCAGTCGGCGAGCCGAAGGAGGAGGAGGAGGAGGAGGAGGAGGAGGACGACGACGAGGGGCCGGTGGAGCCAGGCGGAGGTGGAGGAGCGTCGCGCCGCCGCAGCCGCTCCGGTCGTTCCGGGACGATGCTGATCGAAGGTACGGGGCTCCGGCTGGTGGCCGCATGAACGATGCGAAAACTGGCTCTCCTGGATCGTGGGCGGCCCGCCTTTGCCGGACTGTTTTGTTAGGCCACGACCCGGGGATTTTGGTGGGTGGGGGGGGAGGTGAAGTGATTCGGTTGCGAGCGATGAAAGGCGGCCACGTCGAGTGCGGCCGTATCTGAGGTATATCGCGTCTAAGGAGTTGCAGCCGAAGTAGCCTGTTTCGGTTTACTCACGGCCAACGAATGCGTACTTGATTTCGAATTATTCGCTGCGATGAATTGGGCCGGGCATTGTTTTTTTGTTGCTGAAAATTTTGCAAAAGTCAACCTTACTTAGGGATTGGACAGTTGTCAAGTGAGACATTGATATATTTATCAATACTCTAATGTTTCTATCAATTAATGATACTGTAAGCCAATGAAATTTGTATGGGAGAGATATAATAAAAACAAATCTGAAAACATAATGAGGTGTTTCGAGTCATCGGAAATATTAATCAACTCTTAATAACGAGTCTTGACGAACAATCGCCCCAGGAATGTTGGGTTAAACCACCGTTAGGATTTCAAGTATCAAAAATATTTTCAGCCATTTATTAGGGTTGATTTTTGAACTTTTTCAAAAACAAAAAAGAGCCCTCACCTTAATTTCATCACCACGAGTCCTTTGATGTACAAAATACATAGTTATGCGTCTTCTCCTTAATTTTTTGCGAATTTCGAATAAATACGTGATTTTTCCGTTACTATTCATTCGAAAGCACGATAATTTTCTAAATATCGATTCGTTTATTATAACTAGATGGTACATTATAACTAATAAATTAATTTAAACCATTAAATCGTAACCTTGTCACTTTTCAGTTTTATCTGTTCAAACAGTTTGCGAGATGAACGACTTTTTTTAACATTATAGTGACTCTCGACAAAATAATAATCGTTAATTTCTTATTATGGACTATAATACTTTAATTGCCGAACGCGTTAGAGAAGCTACAGTTTAAAATTATATATATATACTTTTATATATATATATACAACGTATTTGAAACCCGAACACTCAGTGCGTAATGCCAAGCAGTTGTCCGTATGTTCGCTGTTAACGAACGTTAACAGCGTTCGAAAGCCGACGCGAGCCGCCTCAAGCGGCATCATCGCTCGGTGCTCCGCCACGAATTTCATTGTCGCAATTATTCATACAAATCGACAAATTTCCCCTCGAACGGCTCGAATCGCGCCCGGTCGGTTCGTCCGCAGCCCCCGGCCCTGCCGCGCAACCGCGGCGCCGTAATTACATTTGCGCCCGCGCAAGAGGTGTCCGTAACCGTAACTTTACGTAAGCGCTTTGTACGGATTAAGTATATTACGCAATTAGATAAGGAAATGCGCTCGGCGCGCAGGAAAGCGAGCCACGGGCCTTTAATTAATCGTTAAATTCCTTTGAAGCTCTCATTTCTCATACGTACATGTAAACATTTTAATTAGTTACGAGTACTGCAATACATATATATATATATATATATATATATATATATATATATATATAGAGAGAGAGAGAGAGAGAGAGGGAGGAGAGAGAGGAGAGAGAGAGAGAGAAAGAGGCTCCGCGTTATTTTCCGCGCTTCTTCATTCCCGGTCGTTCGCTACATTTTCGATACTAACCAAAAAAAAAAAAAAAAACACGCACAAAGAAACCCGGAGTAAAGAGTTCACCCATTGATCTCTGAAACGATGGCCCGGAGCTTAATAACGATAACGAACTGCCGCGCGATACAGTCGCTAAACGTCCGCGCTCTGTCGGCGCGCGTCGTAAATGTCGTTTACTCGGCGTTATTTATGAATTACGCGCGTAATAAATGCGACGCGGAGCGCTTCGCTGTTTGCCCGGGGGGGTGGGGGTGGGATGATTAAGAATCGAGCGCTTTTACGCCGCGTAAACACGGATTTATGGAATATTTGATCCCTCCCCCCCCCAACCCTCCACGCTCAACGTGTACGTGGAACTGGTAAATTAAATTAAGCCGCGCGTTATATTTATACCCTCCTAATTGAACTAGGAGTAACCGCTTGCACTCCGAAGCATTCCTAGACAAGCGTCGAGAGAACATTCTACTCGGGCCATCATATTTTTGCCAAGGAATTTTAATATTTCGGCGTTGTTCGTAATTCTGACAAAGTCGTCGAATTGCCCGACCGTAGCGGCTTGATAAGCAAAATTGTTCAATATAATGAAATCTGTTACAACGTGAGATTAGGCCTGTTTCAACGCTCGTTCCAACGTCGTTCTCGAATCGCGCTAATCTACATAACAACGTGCCGCGCTTAAGTTTTGTCGAGAAATTTTATGCACGAAACATGCACGGTCGTCGGTACGCGCCGAATAAATCGACAGTTTCCGTTTTGTCGGCGTGCTTTGTAAACGCGGCGTAGTCGTAAGTTACGGCACGGCTAGTAATATTAATTATTATGTTCGATTCTACGCCCGAGGGTCGCGCAGTTGAGCGAGCAATTGCAATTTCGTTGCGCCGATGCAGGCTCATTGGCAATAGCAGTTGCGATTATCGACTCGTCGCTCGATCATTGGTGCCCTGATGGAAACGAAAATATTCTGTATAACTTCAGAATTAATCAGTAAGTCCGAGAGTGACCGTTGGGCAAAACTTTCACGCGGACCACTTCGTCCGATGGCAAAACTTATTTGCCTCGGTTTTTCTATTTTTCTTTTAAATTCCCCTTGCTTAAGCATATCGAGTAAGTTTCAAGTTCATAAAAAGACTTCGCGGACGACGGAACGAATATCGCGAGGGTGGACTTTTCTCCCTCCCTCCGCTATATTCCGCGGTCGACGAAAACTTCGTTACCAAAATCTGCATCGAAATAGACGAGAGCGTTTATATTTCAATTTTTCAAACTACGTACGTACCTTTTTTTTTTTAACGTTAGAAACTTGATTAATTCATCGTAACGCTAATCCTAGGTCATGAGCGTAAAATGCAAATTGAAACGGTTTAATTGCGGGGCGAATTAAAATTATTGCCGCTGTTTTTTTTTGAAACTGTCGGGCAATGTAAATTTAAGAAGGGAAGGGCGGTCTGCAGTCGGGGCGCATCAAAATTCATGAAAATACGGAGCGCTTATTTTCCGTTTATTTTCAACCTATTTGTATACACTGTCGGCAAAATACCGTTCTGTTTATTTATGTATTTGTGTGTGTGTGTGTTTTTTTTTTTTTTTTTTTTTTTTTTTTAATCACCGCCCGTATTAATAAATCCCATCAAGTTGGCGGCCGAGTCGCCCGCGAAAAGCCGCCATTTCCGGCCTTGCCTCCTCCATCCCTCCCGCGGCAATAACACGTAAAAGCCTAGCGCCCGACTTTCTGCCCGAGAGCTGAACGAGGATCGTCCTCCTCGCTCTCTCCCACCCCTCCTCCCTCAACCTCCATTCTCCATCATCGGGTAATTTAGTTTCTCGTGCCATTTCGGTCCGCTCCCGGCCTCTTCGCAATTGTATTCTCCGTTGTTTTTCGGGCCCCCGTATCGGGGCGCGACGCGAGTTCCCCGAGACGGTCGCCGGGAGAGCGGGCCGAGTTCGAGCTTTCAGCGCGTCAGCGACCAATGATAAAAGGACAACACGTCGAATTCTCGATACATCTCGTCGTCCGTAACAAGGATAGCGGTGGGGGAGGGAATCTCATTGCTTGACAAATGCACGGGGGGGGGGGAGGCTTATCGTGTGGCATTGCACGGCTTTACTTTAACATCGACGCAGTCTTTCGTTCATCTTACATGGGATTATTCATATTATTCATATTATAAGTTACCTTCGGTCGACTCCTCGGCGCATTGTTCAATTTTTGCGGGTCTTTGCGCCATCGTTCATTTCAAAAATCTCCGGAATGCAAACAAAACAGTCGAACGAATTCACAACACGGACGTTCTGTGATTGTTATTTGCAGCCTCTGTCAAACGGAAAGAATTCTTAGAATGTAGAGCGAGTGAGATTGGTCGTGAGAGAGAGAGAGAGAGAGAGAGAGAGCGAGTGAGAGGGGGTGGGGCAAGAGAGCAATAGGGCTAGATACGCGCATACACGCTGCAATTTAATCCTTTGCAGCACGCGTTTTATCGCATTTTCCATTAACGCACGAGTACGTTTCATCTCGAGCCTTCCAGGTCGTGGATCGCGGAGCGAAACCGCGCTCCGACCCATTTGCGTACGCGCTGCGTTGGAGTTTCGAACCGTTCACGGGCCGTTACGAGCGCATCGTAAAGGACAAAAAATAAGTTTGCAAATTACGCGCAGTAATCCATTTCGATCGTCATTTTAACGATGAACTTGCTTCTTCTAACGCCCGGTCTTGGACATTTTCAATCTTGAACCAAGTCTTTCGTCATTGCTGCGTCATTTGTTGAACAGGAATTTTCACGAAAATTCAAAAACCTCCATAGGGTTTAATATTAAAGAAACGAACTTCCGCCTCGCGCATAAATTTCGATCCCAACGCTTGCTAATGACTTCCTGTCCCTTGGCCAACAGCACGGCGGCCGAGTCAGAATATGCACGGTCCAATAAAAGCAACAATTCTTCTCCGAAAATGAGTCGAAAAATTTCCACGGCCACTTCCCCCTGCGCGAGGGCGACATTCCCGCCCGACGATATTTCTCTCTCTCACTCTCTCTCTCTCTCTCTCTCTCTCTCCCTTGCACACGTACGTAGACGTTTTAATGCAGAATCGTATACGTACGGGGACAGTCGTCGTCGGCGTACGTTGTGTAAGTGGCAATTTCCGATCTTACGTAGCTCGGAACATCGTTTCGCTTTCATCGGCCCGCTGTGCCCCCCACCCTACCCACGCCACGCGGAGTAACGAACGGCTTCGATCGTGCGAGCCCTCTTTCTCCCCGCCTCCCCCCCCTCCTCGTCCGCGCACTCGTCGATATCTTTCCTACTTTAGTTAGTGCTCTCTTTCTCACTACCCCCCTCCCCCACTCCCCCTCCACCCCTCACCCCACCATGCACTCGAGGCAACCCATTAATTGTCTCGATACGACGCGACTCGCGCGCTCAACGGGACGCCAGGTCGAGGTGACTGCTTCGGAGAGACTCGTCGATGCAACCCCCATTTCTACCCGCCGTCTCTCCTCCCCCCTCCCACTACCGGCGCAGTCCACGCGAATGTTTTAAATTCCTCGAGCTCGATACGTTTCAATGCTCCGCGATTACGGGGTCAGGGGTATTATTCGGCGGTTAGGAGGCCTTTTTAACCCCAGCCCCCCTCTCCCTGCCAAAAGTTACCGTATCGTGCCGCGAAGGAGAGGGATGGGTAGATAGATAAGGAGGAAGCGAGAGAGATACGTAGAGAAAAGGAATTGGCACAGATCTTATTTTTACGCAGAGTACTAATTGGATGTTTTTAATTGTTATCGACGATGCGCGCCAGATTTCTTCTGTGCCAGATCAATTTTTTCTTATAATTGACGATAACAATCATTGGAATACAGAATAAGATAAATTCGAGTGCGAGTAGGACATGCTCGTATTATTTTCGCGAGCTTACAAATTATGTACTGCATTGTAAATGCGTAGTAATTTTTTCCACAGATCGATTTATAATCGATAAAAAATCCATTTTCTTACGACATAAATATCAATGTCTTCTTTTTTCTCGAGTTACGGCGGACGCCTCCTTTTTTTTCGAGGGTCGAGCCGTATAGAAAGTAACTACTGTTTCTTTTTTGGATTGATGCGACGTTGCTTTCGTATCAAATTTCTCCACACCCTCTTCACGGGCTTTATCAAAAATGTGACGTTATGGGAGCTTTTCATGAAAATCAATTGTTTGGTTTGTCCAGAAGACTTCTTTCATCAGTCTGACGAGTATGAAAGGAGTGTAGATTGGACAAACGTTGAAATTCAAGGCATACGATAGATTTATTATGAACTAGTAAGGAAAGGGAAATTTTCTTAATTTTTCTACATATCGAGCCGACCCTCGAAAGCATAACGATTCTCTTTGCCAAATACTTGATACAGAATGCCTTGATATAGAATAATAATTAATCGCTATAAGATCGTTTTGCGCTCACCACTAAGAAGACTCGCAATTTGCGCGATAGAATCGTCGAATCTTTGCCGCCCGGCAGCGCGCGCTCGAGCCCGCGCGGCTGGCGGTCGCGAGTGCCATAATGAAAACAAGGGGATCGCTCGAGTGCGCGGCCCCACCCCCCCCTTCCAACGATGCGCCTTTGCCACCGCTCGCGCGTACACATACGCGCGCGCGCGGGGCTTTTCCGCATAAAGGCGCGGAAACGAGGTTAAGGCCTTTTTAAGCCGGAGCTGAATGACGGAGCGAGGGAGAAAGATCGCGAGAGGAGGTGGAGGGGGGGGGGGAGAGCGGAGGTGGGCGGTAGCGGGCCGAGCGTTTAAACCCTTAAACAAACGCGAGGCTCGCACGCGCCGCGCGCGTCAACCCCGACGGATGGACGTGCGAGCGAGCGAGAGACCGCGCGCTCGGCGAGAAATGCTCGTCTTATAACGGGTTTTAAGTTTCGTTCGCGCGCGCGCGCCAGCGAGCCCGCTCGCTGAACGCGATAATTAGACTTTTCGAAGTCACTTACGGTAATCTTTGCCCTCCAATCTCTGCTCCACCCACTTCTCTCTCTCTCTCTCTCTCTCTCTCTCTCTCTCGCTCTTCATCTCCGGGCCGCCTCTCTTGCCTTTCGCTTTATAATGTGGATAATCTGGCGCGCGCACTACTGTCCTTTTTATCGCGCTTCTTATAGAGGGCAATGAAAAGTCGTGTCTCAAGAGGCGGCAGATCCTGGCATTAGATATATAGTCTCGCTTTTAAGCGGGATAAATTGGCGAGATGGTGGATTGATTTATTTTTTATTATTATTATTATTTTTTTTTTGAAATTTTCGAACTAATTTATTCATCGATCGGAAATGGCGACAATGTCGGAGGAATTAAAATGAAGTAGTGAAAAATTTAATTGCGAAAATGTCACTCGTGTCGATTTGTGAATTTTTTTCCCTTTCTTTTTGTTGCTCTTGTTTCAATTACGATGTAACCGATATTGTGAATTACTGCGCGATAAATCATTTCGATGGCGTCTGTTCGGGGGGGGGGGAATTTCGATATTAGCCTCCACGGTGAGATTTAACTTTTGACCAACGACGCTGCGAAGCGTGCGCGAAAGGGATAAAGCGCGAACGGGAACGGAATTTACGGGCGGGCGGGTGGTCGGAAAAATTTAAGACCGTATACGTAAATCCTAAAAAGTTCGGGCGGTGCGAAGGTGGCAGGACGGAGCCCGAGGAGCGGAATTCCCTCGATCGACCTAATTTTTCGGCTCCCCTTGCGCCGCGGCAGGCGCTGGGTTGGTCGAGGGGGGGGGGGATTCGGGAGCGGTCGGTCTTCCAGTGCGTTGTCTTGCCCAACTTGGAAATTATCTACTTTGAATAGTTCGTTGGCGAGATATCGGTGAAAGAGAAGAAGGGGGTTGGTGGAGGGGGGAGGGAATCCGTAAATTTCAAAAAGAACGGAAAAGCGCGGAGTCGCGGGTAAAATAGGTCAATTAAGCCTTTTGTTTTTTTCCCGCCCGACTGTTTTATGCAATTTATTCAAAGAACCCTTGTATTCCAATTATTTTTTATTCCCGCGCTCGACTCTCTTAGATTTTTTTACCCCCGAAGCGCGTTTCGGCAGATTCGCGATTCGCCGCGAGATACGAAAATAAAATCAAAACGCGCAGCGCAAAATTACCGGCTGGCCTATTTAGCAATTCTCGCGGATCAACTGTTGATAGTGTCCCTCCGGTGCAGAAGGGAACATCATTGGCGGCCGCCCGTATAATAGAAAGCAGTGCATAATTTACTATAAATGCGCGTTTGCGTGGCTTTAATCTAACCGTTAATTATAAAGCATTAATTGCACACGTCGAACGTATTAACGATGCAAAATACTTATGTCGGAATTTTCAAGTATTCCTAATGTTAGACTCATTTGATAACATTATTACGAATATTTATATGTATATTTATATGGATATATAGATGAAAAGACATTTGTTTAATATAGTACCCATAACATTATCGGATCATCTTACCGGCGTCAAAAAAACATTCTCTAAATTTACACGTCAATTACTCAGTTTCAGAACGTCATAACCGAATCTATCTTGCTTTAGAAACAGATGTTATTTTTATTCACAACGTGAGATTATGCATTAGTTATAAATCCCTATTTAGCTGACAATCGCAACATCTGAACTTGTACCGGACCTGGGCGATTTTCATAAAAATGGCCGGAAAGATCATAGCCCGACATTTTCTTTTACAAAGCGAGCACAGAAATAGCACTTTAAACCTCTTACTTGAGAATTCAAGAAAGAAGGCCCGCGTAAAATCTTTATCACCGCTTAGTCCTCGTAATAAATACGTTGCTCTATGCATTATTAGGATTACTATTGAGATCTCCGTTCGCCGACTGCCTCGAATGAGAAAGCGCACACGGGAGAGAAGCGATCAGCGTGGAGGGTTCACAGCTTCCGACATGATCTCGCGGTCGCCGCGATACGGCGGACTCGTTAAGGCGACGGATCGGCGAATAATTCGTCATCCCCTCTAGACGTCGATTTTTCTGGGAATACCGCCGCGACGGCGCATCGGCAGCGACGGCCCCCTCGAGTCGTCCGGCCGGCCGACGGGCGTCGTTAATCATCGACCCGCGAAGCGATCGCCCGCGGCGATCTTCGGCGTACCGTACGGCAGTCTGCGAGACCGCCTTGCCCTCCTTTCCTCTTTCCTATTTGTTTCATCCACCTCCCCTTCCCCCTCACCCGTCGCGCCCCTCTTGATTTTCGTGCAAGTCACGCCATCGAACGGCCGCGGATCGTCCATTTATCCTGCAAACCTTTTGCAAGCTCGCGTTTACGGATCCGTGCGATGTCAGCGGATGTGGGAGCGGCCGAGGGCAGGGGAGAAAGAGCGAGAAAGGGAGACAGAGAAAGAGAGCGAGAGGTAGTACAGAAACCCTATGTGGCTTATATACATATATATATATATATTCTTGGGTCGCCTTTGAGAGTTATCCTTTGGATGGGCAGCGGTGCGTGCTGGTGATGTCCGTAAATGGGTGAGCTTGGTTACGCGGCCGTAATACAGACGTGAAGATGCCTCTAATTTCTCACACACACACACACACATACACAGACATTTGCATTCCCAGGTCCCGATAGAGTCTCGCTTCGCTGCCGGATTTATCGATCTCTTCGTCTGTCGATTAGCATTACTACGTGAAAAGCGAGCACAACGTCTCGGAGGATGCGAATGAACGAATAAAAGATATATATATATATATATATATATATATATAGAGAGAGAGAGAGAGAGAGAGATAGTGGAAGAAAGAGAATTAAAGAATGATAGGGAGGAAGAGAGGATCACCATTCTCTCAACGAAGGAAAGCAATACTGTATTCAAACTTTTCCTATATATCAATGATGGCTGGCTTGATTGCCTGCTCTATTCTACTGAAAGTCATATATATATATATATATATATATATATATATATATATATATATATATATGTATATACATACTCTAAGAGGATTAGATAGACTATCAGGATTATAATAATTAGGATAATATATATAGGTCACGTACTAATCTGACGAACAGTAGTGGAGTTTTCGAAAATCTTAGAATCATGGATCTTTTATTAGTTTGGCTTTATTGTGTATGAACAGTGAGTTGTATTGAAAAATAATATAGTTTTATGAAAATTAGCTCTAGATATTAGATCAGACTTCTTTCACGGATTTCGATGGGTCGAGAACGTATTTGAAATGATCTACAACGCTAGCTTTTGGAGATATATTGTTGTAAAAATGAAATAAAAAAGTTGAGCTTATGTAGCATCGAAATGAAATATTTTCTTAATAGAGACACGACGAGATTTGAAGTATAATTTCTACCTTTACAAGCATTCTCGAGACTGCTTAACTGTATCCTTTGTTTTTTTCGCCGACTTTTGCGAGCGCGTGCATTTAGACTCGAGAGTAAATTCATAAACAGAGATTTCACAGCACGATATGCCAGACGGGAGAAAGATGTATTTCTCTCGAATTCAAATTACAGATTTAATTTGAGCTCCCACTCTGATATTTCAGTTTTTAAAGGACTTCACTTCCATACGAGAAACTTCTGCAAGAACGACGAATTTCAAAAAAGAAACTTATAAGCGCGCCCATTTGCTTGATTAATATTAATCTCGAAGGCTCGCTATGCACGAAAGAGCCCCTCGGATCTAACGAGCGTATTTGAAGCTTTTCAAAAATTCGCTCGACAAAAGTCACATTGTTACGCGCGCGAGAAATATGCTTTGTATCTGGCCTCCCGCCCTCCCAAGGCCCGACAGAGGGAGAAGAAGAAGGCCAGCAAAGAGCGCAAACTCTCCTCTTTAACGATATCTATATACATTGAGAGAGAGGGAGTGAGAGAGGAGCCAGTCCTCGTATTTATCAGATGCGAGAGGGAAGGGTCGTTATACCATCTGCGCTACTGGCTCCCGCGGCGGCCCGCATGCGCCGATGTAACGTTCGCCCACCCTCCTCCGTGATCGATCACCCGAAACGCTCGCGTCCAGATGCGGATATATATATATATATATATATATATATATATATATACATGTATATTCGTGTCTTCTCCGGCTCCCGCTGTGCTGGCTGTCCCTCCCCCCTCCCTCTCGTCCTCGTCCATCTTCGTCTTTCTCGGCCGCGGCTATAATTAGGTGGATCGTCGCTTCTGTTTCCCTTGCCCGCTCGGCTCCGTCCACGGTCTCGAGTACATCCGGGTCGCCTGTTCCTGGCACACACATATGCATATATATATATATATATATATATATATATATATATATACATATATAAAGATACACGTACACACAACTGCAGCAGGTCCGACAGTGGGTGCGAGGCGCAGCGCGTCCCCCGCACGCCGTGTCTTGCGCCCGCTTTATTGGCGCGGACTCTCACGCGCAGATCCGACGGCTGACCAAAAACGAGCCGTTCTACTTGAAGGATGCCCGCGCGGAGCCGCGCCCGTTCACGATAGTTGGGAAAATTTTGTGCCCGTGCTGCATTTGAAGATGCGGTGTACGGTTGATATTCGATTGGCGGAGGAGTACGTCGCAGATTTTATTGAACTCAGAACTATAATTACATCTTTTTCGTTTTATCTTTTTTATTAAACTGTTGAGTTGCGTTGTATAACTTCATGCAATGGAGAACGATTTATCGGAGTGAAATCCTCTTTTTTTCCTCATTATTTATCCACGCGACTATACTGTTGTTATATAATGTATCATTGTTACCATTAGAGTAATAAATTAGCCAATAAAAGCATTTATTCATAAAAAATTGCCATCCGAAGAGAAAAAGACGGGAAATGAAAAAGTTTATTATTTTATAAATTGATTTTATTACAATTATCACTCTTATACATTAATATTTCATTACAATTTTTTAATACAATATTTACATTAGAATAGACGCGTATAATATCCGCGGTAATAATGTTAAATATCGCGCTTTATCCCGCTTGCTCGCGCATCACCGAAATTCCCTATCCGTTGGGATCTCGAAATACCGCTGCATTATTATCCCATATTGTTCGGTTTATTTTCCGCACCGGCGATTTAAAAAGGATGCGATAGAGATGGAGAGAGAGAGAGAGAGAGAGAGAGAGTGAGAGTGGAACAGAGCATCGTCAAAGCTGTAGAGAAATAATAGAGCATGAGGGAGCGTGCGCTTAAGAGCGCTTCACGACCCAATTTGCACGATCGTTATACTCGTTATTTCGATAATTGCCATTATTGCAAATGCGTCGGATCCATTGCCTGGAGCGCCGAAAAGCCGCTCCCTTCGGCAACGATTCCACGTGGGCGCGATCCTGCCATAAGCGGCGGATGCGCGATGCATGGACGGGCAGCTGGTGAGACGCGGATGCAAACGGACGAACGCTTCTCCTTCGGTCTGTATTTCTCTCTTCCTTGCGTTTTCTTCCCTTATATTTCCACCCATCCAATCAGGGATGGGGGCGCGTTCGCGCCTCCTCGTCGTTTCTTGCCCCTCTCCTACACTGCCCGATCTCCCCTTAGCCCCCCGCCCCCCGTCATAACTGTCGGAGTGCAGCGACGTTTCGCCTCGGTGCCGGGCGGACTACCTTAGACGCGGGAACGACGACGGGGGAGTACATTTTTTTTTCGGAACCCCTGCCCCTGGCACTTTCCAAGACGCATTAATCTTCGTGAGCCGCCGCGGCGGAGGGCGAGAGGAAGAGGGGGTGGGGCGGACAGTGCGAGAGGGGACGTGGTAGAAGTGGAAGCACGCGAGGCAGAAACGCCCGGCGGGAGAAGAGATCCTCTGCGGCAGTGATGGGTTGGGGGGGGGGGGACTTAGTCGTACGGCCGGGCGAAAAGGGCGAAATTGAGAGGTGGCGGAGAATAGAGGCGTTTACGGGAGGGAGAAAAAGTCTTGCTGCGACTCTAGCGAATCTTGCCTTTTTGTTTTCTGTTTCGACGCAAAACAGGCCAACTATCGATTAAAACTGCTCCGCTCGACCATTTTTCAGAAGGCACAGCTATCGTTCATTAGGATTTTTCTCCGGTAAATGTAAGTAAGACTGCAAGAGGCATTTACTAAAATCGGACGGTTCGTCTAAAATCTACCGAATATTATCATAATCTGCGAAAATAATTGACTTTTTCCATAACAAATTTTTGGCCGTTAAGTCTTTAGGGTACTAATTACTTAATCGCACAAAATATATTAATTTTGAGCAATTGTTACAGCGCGCTCGACGACTACGAGAAATCGCCCAATCGAAAGTTTGTGAAATTCCTGTAATAGAGTCTTCCAAAAGTTTTTAGATCGAGAATTTCATTTTGAGATTGTTCCAGCGAGTTTCACGCGGACGTTGTTCGAAGGGACACGATAGGAACGGGGAAACACGCGAAATCTGGCCACGGACGATGTAGCGCACGCGCTCAACCCGAAAGATAAAGGGGGGAGAGACGCGGCCGATTGTGGCTCGAGAATGTCAGTGTCATGGAGAAAATTTGTATGTATATATATACATATATATATATATATGTATATATGTATACGCACACAGGAGCATATTGCGCACGATTGTTCCCTCGATAATCACCGCGCCGTAGTTGTGATCCCGGATTTGTCGTTTTCCCCGATCGTCAGCTCGTGTTTATGCCTTCCCTCCCCTCCCGGATTATGTTCCCCTATTCCGGTCAATGTGCGTGGCTTTTGTTTTTTCGGCGTTCGCGTTCGCGCTCGCCGGCGAATTGTTGGAGGACGTATTATGTTTTTTTTTGTTTTTGACCGAGTCCCGTATTTTCCAAATTTCGACGAGAATCGGAAAATTCTTTCTCTCGAGAACTCGGGAAATTGAAGCGAGCCTGCGCATTCTGAAAATTTCAATGACCCTCGTATACGGATGCGCGCGATTTCGCCCGACAATAGGGAAATCAAAGAGGAGGGCAAAGTTCGAAATTAAGGGTAATGAATTATAATTATAAATTATCGTCGGAATTATTTTCAAGTTTCTCGCGGATTATGCCCTATGTTTTTAGTACTAGTTCGAAATTCGTATGGAAACGTCACAAGCAGTATGCTAAATTATATCATGATATCTAGTCCATAAACCATTTGCACGATACGAATTGGCGTGAAACCGACGAACAGCTGAAAATACGTCTGTACAGTTGAAGGAAAACGCAGTCGTTTTAGAGATAAATCATTTCGAAAATATCGATATATTCTCTGGAATTTTTTCCTTTTGCAACATTATACAAACGCTATTCACACGCTAATTGTAGACGTTGGGAGAGCACTGGAGGAGGAAAATCAGTTTTTGCCCCCTCTATTTTTAATCCAAGCCAGTCGAGCCAATATTAAGTCGTAAAGACGACTGCGCGCGCGCACGCCGTTAATTATTCCGCTCGTTCGACGTTTGGCCAGCATTTTACTCCGTTCCCCAACCCTCCCACCCCCTTTACCTCGCCCCCCTCCTCCATTCGTTTATCCGGCATTTCCTCGCCCCGTCCACGAAATCGTCGGATTTCGTTCGATTAACGGGGCGTGTTTCGCACGTCGCACGATCTGCGCGGCCGATGGTCCTCTCGTCTTCTTCGTCGTTTCGAGTTTTTTTTCTCTCTCGCGTACTGTTCTGCTTGAGTTTTATATTGGCATCCTCGAGAGCAATTTTTACGCAAATTTAATGCAGATGGAATTAATCAAAATGAAAACGAAAATAAGAATACTTTCTATTAATCACGTTTTGTTGTAATCTACAACATATTTTTGGTAAAGACGTACTGAGAGCTATTGAAAAATATAGCATTAATTAATAATAGATATTCAAACTATTTGAATTGCATGATTTCATAACCAAAGTCATTTAGGTAATCGAAAAATATTTCGATTAATAATATAAAACTACAATGTTCCACGAAACAGTGCTCATCTATTTTCTAACAAAAGTTATACTGGCATTGATGTAACAATTTCACGAAACCAGCCGACGAACGGAGAGCTATACATACGTACGAGGTGAAAGGGCGTAGAACAAAAAAAAAACAATTAAACGAATTCGAAAACAATTTTTTCGATCGAGTAATTTCATTGTAAGTTGGCAATTAAAGTCTTTCCCTCGGTCCTCCCGGGAGGATTTGCGCGAAACACGCGTGACAGTTTGTGAACGTTCACTGAGGGGGGGGGGATGTTTGGTATATGCCGCGGGCTACAGCGCACGGCAGTTTTGCGTCGAGGTTTATATATATATATATATATATATATATATATATATATATATACTCGGGTGATCAAGAAACACTGTTCGAAATTTATTCGGGTTTTTCTTTTGTTGGACAATTTAAAATCTTCTTGACTTTTATTCGAAGTTGTCGTTGATAACTGCTTAGTATAGATATATTGGATAAATAATAGTAAATAGTTTACATTTGAATGGACCATAGAAAATTATGAATATCGTGCAACATTGAACTTTACGAGTATTTATTCTATCTTATATTTAAAATAACTATATTTACTGTAATGAAATGAGATAAAAAACATTTAACTTCATTATCTTTTTTACTTTATGCACTTCTATTGTAAAAATAGTGACCGAAAACATAGCCTGCTTTGCGCCTGCTGATTCTCAGTTCACAGAGCGGTAAAGAAGGAATATGCCTGTATATATGTATATACAAATTACTCTTTGCGAAATTAGGATGATGGTTTTTTATTTCTGGAAAATTTAATAATGATACACTTGTTTTATGGGTGGAAATTCACTAAAATTAAATAATTTTCAACATACCAATGGAAATAAAAATCATTCTCCTTTGATTTATTGTCAAATAAACATTCGAACAGATAATAATCCACGACACATAAGGGTTTATCGTTATATAGATAAATATGTGGATAAATATTTATATTCTAACTGATTTATTCGTTCGTCACTACATTTGTTACATACTGTTTTTACTATTATTATCCACATTTCCACTGTTTAATATTGTAGCTAATTTCTTGATCATCAGCTTGAAAGGTTTCTATTCCAAGTTGAATAAATGAATTCAATATCTTTCTCTCTCTTTCTCTGTCTCTCTCTTCCTCCCTCTCCCAATCAACAAAATAATTATCGCTATGAAAAATCTGCTCGCCGTGCATACACGCACGCACAAAAATATACGGAACAACCGACAGGTCGAATCGCTAAGTATATATATTTCGGCCTCCCTCTTTTCTCGTGCCTCACCCCCTCAGTCCACGCCCTCGAGTATACGTATATAAATACCTCGATACTGCATTCGCCGCCGCCGCCGCCGCCGCTGCGCGGGATCAATAAAATGACATGTATACCATCGCGCCGCAGTTTAATACAGTCCGATTAATCCGGCGAAGGTCGGCCCTTGTCCCGTGCCAAATGTTACGTCATTCTTGATTTTAATATTGCAGTCTGCGGGCGCGCGCGCGAGACAAAAGAGTCCTGCGCGCGCGCACACACATACGAACGGCTTTTACGCTCGATGGGATTTCGCAATATGAGCCATCCCCCCACCCCCACCCCGCTCACCCTGTCAATTCCGCCCGGTCTCCGTACGTGCTCGACGACCGGACGGCACGCTCGGCTTTCCCTTTTTTTCTTCTTCTCCTCTTGTCTCTCTCGCGCGCGGAGATTGGAATTTCTTCGGAAGCCGAGTTCCTCCGAACGATTCCACCGGGACTTCGTCGAGACGTCCTTGCGGGCGCGCGCGCGCGCGCGCGCCGCGTGTATCTACGAATCTACGGCGCTGTGCATTGATCGAGTTCCCGTGCTCGGCGAGCGGTCGCAGGTGTTGCATTCGTAAATAGCGCCCGACAGGTAAACCGATTAATGCGGTGTAAACTCGCGTTTCGATCTTGAGCGTTGTTCGTCGAACAGCCGGGGCGAAGTCGCGTCGCGCGAAACGAAAGATCGGGACGCGATGTCGGAGGGGCTGAAGGCTTTATTGCGAATCCCGCTTCCTCTGTCGGCCCGTCGAACGACTACAGGCTCTTCGTTACGCGTTAATTATAAGAGAACGAGTAGGCGATAAAAGCGACGCGATTGACTTTTTTTTTCACCCCCTCAAGAGCATACTCGAACGTGATTAGCGGTTACTGTTCGTTATCGCTGGGATTTGAAATTTCAACAAAAGGGAATTTTGCGTGATACGATTGACCAAACACTTTCGCTCAAGGTCATAGGCGAGCGAACTTCTCATCATTTCGATACATGTAATTAAGTTTACTGGTCAGAATTTTATTTATTGTGAGGGAGGGGGTAAATAGTAATTTCTTCTAAATAAGGTTAATTTTTTTTAAAGATTTTCTTATTTTCTATTTTTTCACGCCTACTTTGCCGATTCACAAATGTCGGATTACGTTTTGAATCGTAATAGGTACCTATATATATATTTTTTTTATTTTTTTTCTGAAATACTAACTATAAACAATTTTCATTTACAAGTCAGGTGTATGAAATTTAATACCACCTCGGTACATCGACAAAAGCATCGTACTAAACAGCTCCTTATTTTATTATCCCTCTGGAAGCAACGATCTTAAAAGAGGCTGCCCTGCAGGAATAGTTAGTCCATGAATCATAGAAAATTTAGAACTTACCGGGGAGTTTCGAGTTCCCGCTGGGAGCGGGGGGTGTTGGTGGGGTGGGGGGAGGGAGCTTGTACGAAACGCAGGTGCCCCCCGGCTCCCATTAAAAATTTCACACCGACCGAGAGCGTATCCTTACCAATCGGAAATTTCCGAAAGGCAGCGCCCCCCTCGCGCCTCATTTTCCATGCGCCCCCCGGCTGATAAAACTTGGATGAGCCGAACGAGTCGAGATTATTCGCCCCTCGCTCCCCCCCTCTTCCTCCCCGCTCGCCGAGTCAACTTTCGGCCACGCGTCCGTACAATTTCCCGGCCGTCAGCCGACTGCTCCCGCTGCCGGTGAATTAACTCGACTCCTCGAGATGCATTATTCGACGCAGAAGTCCGTCCGCTGGAGCGGCAAAAGCTCCGGCCCTCCCCCGTCCGCGCCCGTCCTCCGGATCTCGCGCTTACTCGCTCGTTTTTTTCTTCGCGCGACTTCGTCTCGCTCTCGAATTTCGATCTGGGCTCGGCTAAATAAAACACGCCGCCGCCAACCCGGTCGGCCGGTACTTGTGCAGCGTCGCACAAAGAGACGTACAATGGAGGAGGGGGGGGGTGGCGAGAACTTTTTCGTCATATTAACCGAATGATTAATGCTTTGGGATAAAGTTTTGTCCGTTCGGGTTGGGGAAATAGATTTTACTAAAGAAAATCAAGCAAAAAATTTTAGCCTCTTTTGGAATCCAATTCTAATTCTGTAGCCTCTGTTTTTTTTTACAATTTTTTTTAATGAAATTTTTTAATATTCTATCATTTTAGTTTTACCAAATTTGATCATAAATACGATGTATGTAGATTTGGTCTCCTGTTACGATTTTATCAAAAATTATCATTTACGTTTGTTTATGTCGTTGGTTTATTATTATGCACATTATCATAAATTATATTCTAAATACATTTAACTTACAATTTTAAATTATACAGTGGATATTTCAACTTGAAATAATAATTTTGTAAATGCCTGTTAATTCAAAAAAATTTAATCGGTTAGTAAGAACCTTAACACATTCTAGTATTTTAAAATTTCTCGAATTTTCATGCTTATTCCTTTCACAGCTTGTTCAATAAATCCACGATCAATCATCAAAGTATGTATACGTATAAATCAAGCGATAAAGAACTAAAGTAACGAACCAAGAAAAGGAAGATATCGAAAGTTAGGAAG
Organism: Sycobia sp. Sy_11; assembly: GCA_018907035.1. NCBI lineage: Eukaryota > Metazoa > Arthropoda > Insecta > Hymenoptera > Epichrysomallidae > Sycobia > Sycobia sp. Sy_11. The sequence continues at coordinate 1,257,909 of JACCIC010000066.1, read as the reverse complement.
AGAATAAAAAACAGTCCAAAATTACGAAAGCGGCACAATTATGAGTAACGAATGCCTCGTCGATAAATAGTTGCGCCCCCCTCCTCCTGTGAGTCTCCAATTTTGTTAAAAATAGCCCGAGTCGCGTAACGGCAGCGCCGGGAATAAAAGCGACGCAGTAGTAACGGGGCGCTTTGGTCCGACCAGAGCCAGCTCGTGCCGGCCGCCCATCGCTATATGTAAGCCGACCGAGAAACCGTGGGAGGCGAAACGGAATGACGGACGTTAGGCTGTCGCGAGGGTGGTTTGTGTGTGTGTGTGTGTGTGTGTTGGGGGGAGGGAGGAGGAGACAGGCTTAATTGATTTGCATTAGTTTCGAAAACTAGTTTCGCCGCTTCTTATCTCTGGTCGCTGCGGCGGCGCTGGTCGTGTCCGTGGCGGACGCGCTCCTCGGGCCGACCGACCCACCGACCGACTCCGGTCTGTCTTTGTGTACATGCTCGTTGTACAGGGAATTCCGTCGTGCGGCACCGTGGCGGGAGTTGGGAGAGGGGGGGGTAAGGGGCCGGCGCTGTTCAAACGATCGATCCGGTATACTTCGACGTTCGAAGAAAGCCAGAATGAGCGGGAGGAATGTTGATCAAGTAAAATGAGCTGTTTGGATAACTAAAGGCCACGCGCCTTTGTTAAATCCATCGGTGCGCCGGGCTGAATTAATTGTCGGATTAAAGAAAGAAGCGGGAAGGGGGGGGGGAGAGATAATTATTTGAGCTAGTGTTTACAATTAGTCAGGTCCTATATTGACGTAAATAATTTTGGTTATTAATAAAAGATCGGATTAGCTGATGACAAGGTTACCTGACAAATTTTTATTTGTCATACTGAACGACAGAAAAAGAGTATATTGGATTATAAATCTAACTTCCGATGTGTCTATATTGTGTTGCTCAACTACTTGGTAATATGGTCTTTATACCACGGGCCAGAAAGTTTGAACGACAAAAATGGATTATTATCCATTGTAATACCGTTATTATACTAGTATTTTTCATCTTCGAGAGTGTAATACATGATAATGCTCGCTCTGTATTACAAACATGATAGATTATTCATGATTGATGCATAAGTATTTTCTTAGTTCATTCAGCACAGTATTAGATTTGAATTTCTTAAGGACGGAATTATCTTCAGAGTATACAATTTTACTTTTATTCTGACTAAATAGTTTCTGTAGATTTTAAAGCTTAGCAAGAATAACATTAATATTATTAGAATCCTAACTTTCGTAAGCTGCATGGATTTACTTAGTAAAATAATAGTTTCTTAACTGTAGCTTCGATTTAACATAATTTATAGTCTTATAACTTTTTTAATAATAGTAATACTACTACTATTAGTAATAATAATTTAATAATGAAGTGAATCGGTCAGCAAAGTTTCAAATATGGCTTAATGAACAAAGAAATTCACATGTTAAGATGTTAATGATATAGAAAATGGATAAAAAGAATTGAATTTTTGCAATTACGGCGTGATATTTTTTTAATGATAAATAACATAAAATAAAATTTAATATGTAATAATAAACAAATATAATAACTAAATGAATATTATTTTATTAAATTATTAATATTATTAAAATTTTTATTTAAATATATAATCTATGAATTATGCAACGTCAATGTTTGTCTTACTTAAATTCATAGTGTAAATTATAAACAGATCCATATATATATATATATATATATATATATATATATGCGCGCGTGTGTTTATGTCTGTGTTTATGGTAGGAATATGTCCCAGTCTGCCTATAATCCAGAACCTATATTCGTAAGCCCACGATAAGCATCAACGATAATCCCATGAACTAAAGCTCTCGAAATCTGCCCACAGACACGAGGCGCCCTTCCCCGATCCTGGCTGTCCCGCAGCCCAGCGCTTGGAATAGCGGCGGCTTGGCCCACCGACTTTGGCGGCCCCGTCCCTATCGTCTTCGTCACAGGCAGGGCCGGCGCCACCCGCGGAATCACCCCCGGCAGCAACAGCCCCGTCCCCTTCGTCAGCAGCAGCAACAGCAACAGCGAGGCAGATAGTGATAGTGATTCGTCCGCCCTTCGAGTCGCGCAGCGTCAGCAGCAGAAGTAGCAGCAGCAGCAGAGGACGAGGCGAGGAGGAGGAAGAGGTGGAAGAGGAGGAGGAGGAGGAGGAGGAGGAGGAGGAGCATCGAGCGGCCAGCAGCGGGGCGCATCACGTGCCCGCGCCCCCCGCGCCTGAGCCACCCCCTGGCGACAGGGGGCCGGTGACGGGGGTCGCGGCGGCCTCAAGCGCCTCAGGGTGGGTGCCGGCGCGGCAGGGGCGCGCCTCGCCCGCCGGCTCGCCCGCAGACTAGCGCGCCACCTAGCGGCCGCCTACCGGCTCAGCGGGCCCGAGGAGCGGGGGGCCACCCGGCAGCTCCGACGGGCCGCCGGGGGCCTCGTCGGCCTGGCTACCACCGCCACGGCCGGCAACGGCGACGGCGTGGCGGCGGCGGCGGCGTCGGTCACGGCCGCGCAGGCGGGGGGGCAGCAGCAGCAGCAGCAGCAGCAACACCAGCAACAGCTACAGCAACGGCCGCAGCTACAGCTGCCGCTTCAGCTACAGCAGCAGCAGCAGCAGCAGCAGCAGTACCAGGAACGGGTGGTCACCCCCGGCCAGCAGTCGCTGCAGTACCCGACCGGCCCGCCGCTGGACGGCGGCCAAGGCGACAGTGGCGCCCACACCTGGAGCAGCCACGGCGACCGCCATCGGGACGCAGCGTTTTCCATGAGGAGCCTCCACCGACGAGTATCTCATCCGTGAGTAGACCGCAGCATCGCTGTATTTTTTTATTTCTTGCTTTTTTTCTCCCCTGGCCCCCGGCCCAAACCCCCTAGAATTTCGAGTCTTTCTCAAGATACATCCAACCCTGAATCGACGATCACGATATTTTTGTTAATGATAATTTTTTTTTTTTTTTTTTGCAAGCAGAAGAGCATCTTAGACGGGCGAATAATCGATAAAGAGAGAAAATTCTATTTAACCTGAACAGTTAGCTATGATAGTCAGCAAGAATTTAGACATTATATACATTGAACTGTATTCCGCCGTATCTTTTTTTATCATCAAAACTTTTTTAATACTATTTAACTTCTGCAGTCACGAAAATCAACGAAATTAGGTTAAGAAAGTTTCTGGCGTTTTTTTTTTTGGTTCTAAAATCGCCTCTGATATCATAAATATACTTAATCCCAATTCAACTCTCATAACGAGATAAAAACTATCGTCTTTTATAATATCAAATCATTTCAGAGGGATAAATGCAAATACGTTTTCTGTGTACTTTTTGGCACTGAATATGACGAAGCTTTTTCATAAAATACGATGATAAAGAAATAAATAATTTTTAGGAGTTTTGATGAAAATATGAAAATTTTTATAATTTATAACTAATTATGGTATATTGATCTATGTTGCTAAGACAATCAATGTGTAGAACTTAAAGTAAAAATGCTCGTGATACAACTTTCCACCTTTTATCCAACTACAAATTCGATTCACAAAAATATTATCCATCTCACGAACAAAACAAAAGTTGGTATATTAAACATATAAATTTTAGTTGCCTCTGTAGATCTCTCTGACCGAAAAGATCGACTAAATAAATCAGCATTCGTTCCATTTAAGAATGACAATTCGTCAGATTCGTAGGCTCGCCAATGGAATAACGAGGTCGATCGCTAGGCAGATATCAATGCTCGCAGATAATAGCAGGGGAACAAATCCTACCGGTAAATTCCCCCTTTGTCGGTGGGAGGTGAATGGTTGGGTCTTTCGATACTCACAGCCACAATTCGTAGATAATGGGACGTTAATATATATATATATATATATATATATATATATATATATATATATATATTCTTATTGGCGATTATTTCGGGATCAGCGGCCTTTCCACTATTTGTGTAGAAAACAGCCTATATACCGTTTATCCGCTACTTATACACACACACTAGTGTAATGGTCACCAAAAAAATAAAATCATCGATCCCTGTTAGCAAATTCTTAAATCTCCGTCGGATAATACGATCCACGAGTGGCTCAAGCCCCTGTTTGTCTCGGCTCGTGCTCTAAATCGCCAAGTTCCATTGTCGGTTCGCCATGCAGCGTATAAAGCGGCAGACGTTTGAAATACGTTCGTGGTCCGGGGTAGGGGGAAAAAGTTTAGCAACAATTTTATCCTCCGGCCGAGCTCCGCGAACTTTTCGCAATTTATGTATATATCTATACATATATATATTGTTTGGACGAGCTCGAATGAAAAAAAAAAAAAAAAAACAAGTCCAGAAAAATATCAATTTCCTCGAGAGTTTCAGCTCGAATTGCTTGCTGAATGATAGAAACGAACGTACACGCGACGATTTCGTCGGCCGATCGGTAGCGGGGTAGGGTAGTGGGTAAGGGGGGGGGTCGGTTGAAGCGCGCATACCTCGGCTCTAGAATTTCGATTGGAGCCAGGCTCGCCGAGCGCCGTGGATTCGGGCATATTTTCGCGCGGTCGAGAAATAAATCGAAAGAGCCTTTGTCCCTCCCTCCTTCCCATGCCGCCTCGGACACCCCCGTAACCCCTGACTTCCGAAGTGTCCCCCCCCCCCTACGAGCGCCTCCCGTCGTCGCGAATTTATCGAGTCGACCCGTTGGCCCCTCGTTGCGCACTTTCTCACAGCGGGGCCCCGGGAAAAACGTTAAAATATTTCACCCTATTTTGAGGACGTTTGATCGAGTGCCGCACTAATGGTTGCTTGTCGAAGAGTTCGGCAGGGTCATTCGAGTCGTCCGGCCTGCCCAGCTCGTCTTCCCAGTAATTCGTCGTCGTAGAAAAATCCGGATTTTGCCGCGCTTTTCCAAAATGAGCGGGTAACGCAGATTAAAAAAAAAGCGTCTTCCCCCGTTTCATTTTGAAGTTTCGAAACGTCTACAAGTCTTTTGAAAATGTGTACGATGAGAAAAGACACTTTTTTTTCGTCGCTTTCGTACTACTTAGAAAAGCGAGAAACGTATCTTCCGTTCAGTTTACTATGTTTTTTAGCGAGTGATTATAGAAGTAGAGTAAAGGCTGTCGGGCCCGATTAGGACGGTGTCGCTTGCTTATGCGTGAAACGGTCGTCAAAAGCCTTCGGACGTTTTCTATAAATCCACCAAAGCGTTCCCAAGGTTATCTTTTAACGAGCATTAACACGCTACTATTAAAATTCTCATCAGACGTAGCGGGTACACGGATATTCGTTAAGTTTCGCGGTAAGAACAGCCAGATTGTCCTTTGCCGGAGCGGCAATAAATTTTATTGTTCTCACTTTTATTATTTTTTTGGCGGTACAGTTTTTATCGCCGCTAAAAAAAAAAAAAAAAAAAGTCGCAAGACCGATGAAAATATTTGCCAGCTTCCACGCGATAAGCAGTTTACCACGCGCAGTTGATAAACATAGACTCGTTCGGGCTTTTCGGCGAAGAATTTTTCATTTTATAACGGTAAGTAAGCGGTAACGAAGTATTGCTTAGAAATTTATTTGATTCGCTCGATGATCAACGTAATGTACTTATGTAAGAAAAATTACACGCACAAATCGTACCAACTATCAAAAAATCGCCGTCTTACCAGCCGAAATAAGAAACATGAAATTTGATTTCTGCCATTAGTGAAAATTATCAAATATTTTGTACGAAATATAAATTTTGCTAATTTGTTTTCCCCTAAACGAGTCACTCAAGAACTCAACGGAAAATTCCACGCCGATTCCCTCGACACGATGCAGTATCGCCTCCGCTCAATCGCTTCGCGCCGCAGCATCCAAAATACACAGCCGGGGACGGTGGGCGCTGGGAAAGCGACGGGCCCTCCTCGAATTCTCCGGAGCGCGCGCGGGCGGGGGGCGCAATAATTTTCGACGTTGCGCGGACGGTCGCCTTCCGTGCCCGTATCTTTGTAATTTTTTCTTTTTTTTCGGTTGGTTTGTTTGTGTTTCTGCACCCGCCGTTTTCTGGCTACGACCGCTCGTAAATCTTAACGCGCTCGTTGCTCTCTGTCTCTCTCTCTCTCTCTCTCCCTTGAAATTTTTCCGTTTCGTCGAGCGACGGCAGCGGCGCAACGAAAGCTTAAAAAAGAGGATAGGCCGGCATTCGTATCAAACGGGGCGCAGCCCCTCGTTCTCGGCCGCGGGCGTTTTTTTTTATTTTTTATCGCTGTCGTCGTTGTTGTGGTTGTTGCTGTTATTGCTGCTGTTGTTTTTCTTCTTTTCGCGCGATTTAAAGAGAGCGAAGCCGAACAGGCCGCGGCTGCATACTCCGCTTTTATTTTCCGCTTCTTTCGCAGCTGGTCTCTCTCTCTCCCCCGCTCCCCTCGCCCCCTTCTCCCGCCGCTCTTTACATCACAATGGCCAATCAAGTGGGCGTGATAAATCGCCGGGCGAATGAAAAAACGGCGGCGGCGCAGCGCGGCCCGGCAGCCGCTTTTCCGTCGATTGCCCGTGTACGTCTCCTTTTTCTTCTTTTTTTTTTTTTGTTTTTTGTTTTGTCTCCGCGGTCAATCGAAGAGAAATTCACCCGTAGCTCCGGACCACCCGACTCCGTGTACGGCCGTGGGGGAGAGTCTTTTTCTTTATTTCATTGAGTTTCTGTATACTTGAAAATAAAGCGCAAGTAGGTGGGCTCGATGAAAAGGAAATCAACGAAGTCTTTTCTCTCTCGATACTTTAAAGGAACCTTCGACTTACCAATATATGATTTAATTTTTGACTAAACTGAAATTTCTATTTAAGTTTACGTAAATATTCATTGAAATTTTTTAAAATAAATAATTTTGTAAATTAAAAAATTAATTGTTTAGTTTCAGAAAAATTTATTTCAGAGAAAAAATTCTTTGATTCGTAAAATGTTTGAATTCAGCAGATATTATACAAATTAAATATATTTGATATATTTTTTTTTACATATTTAATACATGTATATATTATATCAAAGAATTGGAATGAATATTTATGAGAATTTGGAACATTTCTTTTTATCGAATTTTTGGTGCATTTTATTAATTACAGGATTACATTATTTTTCATTACTGTAGTACGAAATCAACGTTAAATTTTTTTAAAGTCTTTGAAAAACAGATATTCGCAAAATATTTTTCAACGTTACGATGTTTGAGAATTTAAATGAAAAAATTTTCCTATTTTGAGTACTGCAGTAGCAATTACTTATCTGTAGGAAAATTAGCTATAATATGTACGTTAATTACTTTATTCTTTGGGAATCTTATGTTAATATAAACTTATTGCATTTTTGATAAAATTGCGTTTTATTCAACAAATACGAAACAATGTTAACGATATTCTTTAATTTTCTGCCGATTAATTTTTTTTTTTTTTTTTTTTCGAAAGAATTCTCAAATATACGCTTCTGCCAACGACGAGAAATTAAACACGAATTATCAAAAAAGCCCCAAAGTTTCCTTTTAACGTACGACCTCCGATCCCTTCGAAAATGTTATTTTATTTCCCGGCACTCATCTTCCGAGGTCGATCGCTTGTTCAAACAACTTTTTTAATTAAAAATTTGTTTAACGTCATTTTCAAATTCTTGTTCAATAACGAGCTTAGATTTTACCCCTTCTTCAACTCGTCGCTTTAAACGTATCGGGGATTTGCCGCCGGGGAGAAATTGCCGCACGGCACACATCCATGCGTAAGCCAGCTATTCTAAATGACTCTCGTTGCGGAATATAGCGTGGCCGCTGAGACAGAGAGAGAGAGAGAGAGAGAGAGAGAGAGAGAGAGAGAGAGAGAGAGAAGAGTGAGGTTTTTTATTCATGCGTTTTGCATTTTTCAAGCCTACTCAACTTGACGGAAGGGGCCGCGAGGTATTCGCGAAATATTTTTGGTTCGGTTTGATGAACGTTTAATGCGCGTCAAGTGCATTTTCCCGTAATTAAAAAGAGTGCACAGAGATAGATGGAGAGAGAGAGAGAGAGAGAGAGAGAGAGAGAGAGAGAGAGAGAGAGAGAAGCAGACATTTGGCGTGTCCCAATTTTTGACTGTTTCACGATTTGTTTATGTATACAGCCATCGCATAAGGGCACTTTGGCGAGATACATTTTTTTTGCCGTTTTTTTAGGTTGATCTGAATTACGGACGATTTATTATAGAATGTAATTGCACAACGGGTTATCTGGTTTCCAGTGGCCATCTGACAAGTTTAGTATGCGAACGATACTTCGTTGCATTATGCTTTCACAATATTTAGGCCATTATTAAAAAGACAATAATAATACAATATAATTTCTCTTTACTATATTATTTAAAAGAAAAAATTCGTCGTTTTGTTATTACTAAAAGCTGATAATCAATAATTAGTCAAATTTTCAATTTATTTAACGCTAAAAATTTCAATGCCATTGTCCAAAGCAAATGAATAAATTATAAATTTCGTCCTGTATTAATAATCTATGAGAATAATCTATTGAAATTATTAAATCTGGAATAAGGAATGAAAGAGAGAGTCAGAGATAGAGAGGAAGGGGAGGGAGAAGAGAGAGAGAGATAGGCAAAGTAAAAGGCGACGAGAGCGGTCGAGCGGACTACTTCGAAGCCAGCTCCCGTTATCAGGCCGCCGAGGATTCAGTGCCGCAGTCATTCCCCTCCCTCTCGCCCCCACACCTTCCTCTAATGAAACCATTTCTCTTCGAACGTGACCCACTCGAGGCGCGGGCGTCGCGCGCCTCGACGCGCGACCGCGAGGCCCGCGTTGCCCGTCGACGAGCGATGGGGTGTGGCGAGGGTGGGGATGAGGGGGGGGGGAGATCGGCGTATGTCGCTGCAATTCTTCACGCCGGACTGGGCAACAAATAACCCCTCGCCGTCCTCTCCCCACCCGCCGTCACCGACCGACGAGCGCTTTTCGTCGGAGGGATCAAAAGCAGAGTCCGTTGCGTGCTAGCGAAACGAAAAACTTACGATTTCTTCGCCGGTGCAAGGGATGTGCAGGGTAATTTCGACTCCCCCCTCCATCCCGCCCTAACTCTCTACGTCCTCGCTCCCATCCCTCTCCCCGTCTGTCTTTCGTCTCGCTTCGGCCGCGCGGCAATTAATTAATTAGTTTCCGATGGATTCGAAAGTGCTGTCTTTCGTCGCTCCACGACCTGCGCGGTCTCTCGTCTCACTTCTGCGAGTTTCTCTCTCCTCCTCTCTGCTCGGATACCGCGCGAATAACGCGTTTCGCGGCGTATCTCGCGCCGAGTGCCGTCCGGATTTTCCAAAAGAGCACGTGGACGGCAGAAGATAGGGCCGTAAAGCAGAGATAGAGAGGCAGAGAAGGAGAGAGAAATAGGGGGATAAACCCTAGGGGAGGGGGGAGTAGGAAAGAAGAGTCGAGCGTCCGGCAGGAGATATAAACCTGCGAGACATTCGCTCGACTGTCGTACGAAGCTATCTAAACGATAGATAAAAGTGCAGAGGGATAGAGACAGAGAGAGAGAGAGAGAGAGAGAGAGAGAGAGAGAGAACGTGAGCACTGTTTGTGACATAGTCATAGAAGAGGAATTAAAGACCGGCCGAGACACTTAAATGCAGCGCGTCCCCTCTTGTCGACTCTTGTGAAAGCGCTTTTTAAACAATTCCCCTCCTTTTTAAAGAGAGAATCACTGATAAAGGTGTATGCGCTATAAATTTATAGGGCAGAAAAGAAGGCCACGCGATTGGTAATGGGCTACTGAAACGGAAATCGGGCATTCGCTAAATGTTTAATTGTAGATCGATCGAGGTTAAAAATTTGATCTGTAAAATCGTCTTAAGGAACTGTACTCTCTCCGAGTTAGGATATACGTAAGTGCCTTAGTCGTAGAAAAACAACTTCAAACGGCTTTTTCGAGATGCAAAACATTTTCAAAACGAGTCCTTTTAGCGGTCCTAAAACGTTCAAATAATCTCACGTATATCGGCAAAATATTATTTTCCAATCGAAGGGAACGTCTTTAGAAAGTTCAAAATTGTTTTTTTTACAAACATGCACCAAACGTTCAAGTAGCAATAAATTTCTAACTTATATTTTTATATCACACAGACCGATTTGAATTTTTTTCTACAAATTTATACCTCGAATGTACAGAGCGAGTACAAGGGAATCACGATTTAATCGAATAATTTCGCATTGGACGCGCTTAATCGCGGATAATTGTCGCGCGACACGCGGCAACGGCCTACGAAAAAGATCTATACGCCAACTAGCGGGGATCTCGGACGCGAATGTCCGCGGGCGCGCACCGCGACAAGAAATCTCCGAATGCGCAGTCTAGCCTGCCGGAGAGACTCGCCCCGGTAAAGGGGAGGATTCTTTATGCTATCCCGAAGGAACCGGGGACGGGAGGCGGGTTTTGGGCCGAATATCCCCGGGAGTTGCGCGGAGGTCGTATAAAAGAAGATTATTATAAGCGCGCGCGCGTGCACTTATATATACACACACACACATACATATATATATATATATATATATATATATATATATATATATATATATATATAAATGTATTTATACATATTCATCGCCCCATGGCCTCAGTCCATTTTTTCCCCGTCACCGACGAGACGAGCCGAGGCGGCGCGAGTTGGCTCGTCCCGTCGCGCGCACCTCGCGGTCGCGGCGGGAAACGGAGGGGGGTGGGGCAGTCTCGAGCGCCGCGCGACACAGCGTCGACAGGGCTGGCGGTGAAAATTGAAGAAGCGCCCGAAGCCGTTCGCGCATGCCATTATAGATTCCCCTCCCCACAGCTCGCCCCCGCACACCCGTCGCCCCGTATCCTTCGAAAACTAGTTCGACTACACTGCGCCCGGCTTCGTCGCTCCGCCTCCGCCATCCACCACCTCTCGTCGATTGTCGCTCGACATTCAATTTTCGCGGCGGGCGCGCTCGCGCGTGCATGCAGTAGCGTAGCGATTATGTTATGTGTGTGTGTGTGTGTGTGTGTGTGTGTGTGCGCGTGCTTGTCCGTGCATAAATACCTGCGCGTTCGCTCGAGCGCCCTCGCGCGTACTGTCGGCTTATGCATCTATTAATTATCATTATCGTCGTGCTTCTGCAATGCAGCAATTCGACTTTCATTTCTTTTTCTTTTTCTTCTTCTCGAGATGGACGATAATACGATACAAAAAGTCTTCTAGAGTATTTCATAGCGCGGCGAAATATTTCTGCAATCGCTTCCATTATATTTCAATGACATTTGGAAAATATCGAAACGCTCTATCGCAGAACGTATTCTTGAAACGTCGTAAACACGTATTTTAACAAATTATAAAGCATCTCAAATTTCTAAAATGCCGACAAATTAACAAGTTGCGGATTCATACAGAATTTTGTTATCACCCCGTTCCAGGCGTATATTTGGACAGGCGATATTTTGCTCAGTGCGTCGTTTTTAATTAACAGTCAACAGTCCCTCTATAATGCTCGCGAACACCCATAGATACGAATGGAAATTACAAGGGGAATAGACCGTTGACAATTACAAAAGCAGAAAAGGATTATCTAACGATTGGCACGGGAAACGTATCAATCATATGGCTATTGTGCAAAAGTAAATGACGGAGTCGCGCTAATGCCATTCTCCGACTCTCCCAGACCCTCAAATATTGACTGCACTTTACGTCCGTTCCCCCCTGCACCAGCTACTTTCTACCCTCTGACCGTCTATCAGTCTCTTCTTCGCGCGTTTGCTCTCCTCTCCGTGTCTCGCTCCACCTTCCTCCCTCCTCGGCTTTTTCTTTTTTTTTTAACGTCGACCTCAGCGCGCGGAAAAGTCGCCCCACCCCCCTCCCCGCGGCCCTCTATCTCTGGCCAGCGGGAGAGGGAGGGCCCGCCTAGCGAGATAAATTTCCGCGCCTTTTATCGAGCACGTTTTGCTTGCTTTTCTCTCTCTCTCTCTCCTCGCCGCGCGGTTTCTCATTTGCTACGTGGCCCACGGTCTCGGACCGCCTCGTTTTACCTCCGAGCCCACCGCCGCCCGCCCCGTTACCCTCCGTAGGGGCGCGTTCGCCGTCGCCTGTGCCACGCGGCCGGCAACCTTATTAAAGTTCTTAATTCCCTAAGAGAGGGCGGAGGGGGCGGGGATTGGAGTCGTTGAAAAATTGTCATTAAGAAAACACGTCATTGTGAAAAAGCTTGTATATTCGCACAGCCAATAGTTCGATATGCTTGGCAGAGCTTGTCATGGTTGCAGGTAGTTATTGTTAAAAAAAAACCACCTTTCAAGACACGAAAGACAAGAAAGACGCGTGAAAGAAATTTTTGCATATTATTCACGTGGAATGTAACGAGTGATTTTATCAATGATTATAAAGGTTTCTGTGTACCTCGCGCTATAAATTTTGCTTATGAACAGAATAATTCGGCTTGTGGAAAATATTGAGATTTCAGGCTATACTTTCTTTGAAGCAAAAAAAAAAAGTACAAACGCCGTCTATACATCGACACACGATAATAACGAGTACCCAGCCTGGAGCACCTTCATCCAATTACAGAGGCAGATACACACACACACACACACACACACACACACACACACACACACACAGACACGTGTGCAAAGGTACAAAAGTGTGCGATCAATGCTGTATCGATCCGCAAGTGGATGGCGGGAAGGGGAAGAAGGGGCGAGGCCGCGGTGCACACAGACCTTCCGTCACCAAAGAGAGCCCTTATAAAGAAGCGGGGGACGAAAAATCGCGGGAGCAATATCGATGCGCGCCCGTGTGCGTGTGTGTGTGTGTGTGTGTACGTTTGTGCGTGGGCGCGCCCGAGGGCAGAGCTCGCCGGAAATGGGCTCGCCATTGTCAGCGACGCTTCGCGTACGAGGGCCCGCGCGTCGCGGTGCCGAAACGATGCCGGATTTTGCTACAGTTGCTTCTGTCGCCGTTGCGTACATAGTTGCGTACTCGTATGTACGTATTGGTCTCTGTCGAGAAACGGTCATTGTAAGAGCACGGTGCGCTGCCGCAGACGCGCGATTGGCCGGGCAGGTAGAGGGACGGGGAAATAAAGGTAAAATATAAACGGGGGAGAAAAAGAAGAACTTGATCGTCTCTCCCATCGTATCGAGGAATTCGATTTCGGCTTGTCGCGTTCAAAAAAATAAGACGCAGTCCGAGCGGTGGGCGTAAATACAGGGATCTATGTAATAGTAGATAATAGCGAATTAAAACTCGATGCGCTGTTTTTGTTATTTGCGTATACAATTTTCTAACTGTTATTTGCGGTATGGAAGTCGAAAAGGAAGGTGAATTTTTTCAACCTACTTCTGACAGGGGTGAATTATGAAACCTAATTGTATAGTTGGGTAAATTTCGAGGAAATTCGAAACTATTTAATCCTTTACTTTTGTGCTTGTTCTGTTATAATTTAAAAGCATCTGCATCGGTGACAGGCTGTTTGTTACACCCTCATTGTCCTATTGACTTTGCGCGCTCATTAGTACGTTTATTTCACGAGCAAATCGGCTCGTCCTGATTAAATTCCGTTAAAATCCGCGCGTGTATTTTATGAATTCCACCGTTACGTGCAACTTTAAACGTAGATTATCCTCGTTGTTTATAAATATTGATGTCGGACTTGACTTGTCGGCGTTAATCGTAATGGGTAATGTAGATACTACGGCCGTTAGTTTTATCAAATCTAAAATTAAATCTAAAAATCTTTCTTACGACCAGCGCGTACGACCAGCGCGCGGTCCTTCGAAATTTCGCCCGGCGCACCTAGGCGGCACTTCGTCCGAGCGAATCGTTCGAACGGGAGTGGGGTGGGGGTGGGGGAGTATAACAATAGAAATTAATAATTAGCGCGGAAGCAATCTGTCGGCGAATTGCGGGGGGGGGGGGATTGAACGCTGGTTTTTCGTTTCGCTTTCGAGTCGCGCGGATAATCAGTCGTTTAGGCAGGCCGATTCGAAACATTTTTTTATTCGTCTTCGTACACTCGGCGCGCACGAACGTTCGAGCTTCAGAATCTCGGGCTTGCCCTTGGAGCGCCGCCGGGTTCCTCTAAATCAGGTCAATGGAAGAGCCCTCCCTCCCGCCTTCTCTTCCACTCTTCCTCTCTCTCTCCCTCTCTCTCTCTCTGTCTTCCTCCCTCCCACCACCTCTTGCGCCACCTCGTCCTCCTATCTCCGTCGCGCTCTTTTCGATCATGCTGCAAAGTTTTCAGGTCGATTATTTGGTAGCTTTGGGCGCCGTGCCGCGGCCCTGCCTCCCCTCCGACCGACAACGTCGACGCCGCCGTCGCCGCCGACGCTTCGAAATCTTTAACGTCGTTTCGAGCTCGCTGCAGGTTGTGTCTTGTTCCCCCTCCCCCCGCCAGAACGACTGGACATGGCGTTTATTTTTTTCCCCTGGACAGTCCTCGAAATGGATTTTTTTGTCCAGTTCTTGTTTTCGAGGTGTTCAGGGTGGGGATATATATATATATATATATATATATATATATATATATATATATATATACATTACTTTGAATTTCAAATCATTTGCAATAAGAAGAGTAGAGGAGTTTTTCCATATCCTGGGCTGGCCTCGATTAATTAAACAGTTGATTTATTTACCCTGGCTTAAAGAAACTTCTTCTACTTGAAATTAAAGTCTCCGTTACCTAACTGTTCGCGAAGAGCGTATTAGGTCCGTTCTTTTTGTTTTTTAAGAAAGACTTTGAAAAATAATAAATACCATTACAATAAAATTGTCTCGTCGTACTGACTCGCGGAAAATCGTAAACTTGGGAGACGATTTACTTTAAAAAAGAAAAGAGACGTTTTTCCTCGAACAATTCATTTTACATCGGTATCACGTCAATAGGAAGTTCAGCTATAACGAGCGAAAACATTTGATGAAATCGAGGCAGCGATTACACTCGAGAATATTCTTCAGAAATAAGTCGAATGAAAGTAGATATTTCTGCCGTTTACATTTCGTATCAACGATTCGCCATTATCGTCGAGGCTCCAGCGGCCAATCCATTGCCCTGAGGTTGAAGCTGGCACGGCGTAATGCAAACTGCAATTGAGAAACGAGAGCCTCTGCCCAGGAAGAATCGCAAGTGGCCGCCGTGGGCCGAAATACGCGCGCTACAACGTCATCCCCCCGGTCGGTAAATATCTCCGGCCGTCGCCAAGAATTTCCGCGCGTAAATCTTGGCCCCGGCCTTATGCGTAGCTTTGAATCGGATCGGATCGATGATTCGTCATGTCCGCGTTGCCGTGCAAGCTTGTTGATTTGTTTTTTTTTTTTTTTTTTTTTTTGCTTTGTTTTTGCAAGCAACTTCCGTAGCACAGGGACAAGGATGATAATCGGACGTTGAAACAGTCTTTTGCGAATTCTGCCGTGTCTGCGCATTAAAAGCGTGTCCATCCTTGTTCGGACGATGAATGCAGGTTTAATCTAAAGTTTTAATTAAAGTTCTCAGCTTACGCGCGTACGGCTGACAAATGTTGCCGCCGTTGCTCTCGCTCTCGTTGTCGCTCGCGACGTTGATGTTTTTAAACAGTTAACGAAGCGATAGATCAAAATACACAATGGGCGGCGAGGGCATTCAATTTTTACGTAAAAAAAAAAAAAAACAAAAAAAATAAACAAAAACAAAAATTTCTCCAAATAAACTTTATTTATCGCAGAGACTCCCATTGTCGGATGTTTCTTGTTGGCTCGGACAATGGCCGCGGGCCGCGCTCACCTTTTATTGTTCGAGATTAGAAGGTCCCGGTGTTTACAATGCCGCGATACCGTTCCAAAGCAGCGGCACTTTAGGAATGTCCAAAGAAGAAAGGAAAAACAACAACAATCCCGGATCAATATGAGTGCAGCCCCTTCTCCACCTCCGCCCCTCCCCCCTGAGGGCGAACAAAAACAAGAGCTATAGGTCGACGCGAGCCGGGAACAATTGCGCGCAAAAAGGGTCGAAGACGCGCAGACGGTCTTTCTCCGGCTCTGTCTGCTTCAGGGTCACACTTGCTACGTTTTCGTGTCCTCTCTCACCCCTCGCCACTCCCGCTCGCCTCTATTACTTTTCAGTTGCCCGCTTTTTTTTTTTGTTTTGTTTCGGCAAAATCAATCAGACACGTGTATACAGAGGTATAGGGGAAGGAATAGATCTTTAAACTATAATTGTTCCCCGAGCTCTTCGGCCCTGTCATACGCCTCGAGCTCTTCTTTCTCGCTCTTCTTTTTTTTTCTCTCTTCAAATTTCTTTGTCCGTACTCTGCCTTTTTTGTATTTCTTTCTTGGATGCACGAGAGGAGATGCTTGGAATTTTGAACCTTTACAAAGACGAGGGTAAGGGCTAGAGAGAGAGAGAGAGAGAGAGAGAGAGAGAGAGAGAGAGAGACAGAGAGAAAGACAGATGCTTTTTATTGCTTGTTCGAGATATATAGGCCATGCATTCTTGCAGAATTTCTTAGTGCACTAGATATAATCAAGATTTTGTCAAGATATTATTGAGATGTTACATTGATGATTATGAGTTTGGAAAAATACGATTGTCACGTATTTATAGAAAATCAAGGATTGCAAAGTTAATAGACTGTAAAAGATTGAAAAAGCTTACGAATGTTACATTGCATTACGTCTGATATAAATGTAGTCTTCCTTTGCAGTTCTCGTTTACAGGAACGAGAATAAATATGTGCAAAAGGATGATCCTTTCAGAACGAAAATGTAGCTCAATTAAATTAACAATTCCACAGATATAATTGAAATTGTCTCTTTTACATCCGCGCAAATGCATCTGCATACGTTATTCTAATTATCTAACGTAGAAATTTTTTAATTCGACAACGAAAGCTCGCATTCATCGGGATTCGCTCACGAAAGACTTTTCGCGTTAATTTTGAAAATGGCACGTGAAAAGTCCCCTCACCCTCCCCACCGCCCTGACCCCCCACGCAAACAGAGCTCCGCGCCGTGCGCGCAGTCAATTACTCTAAAATGTCGGCCTGCCTTTTTCCGCGCACGCCTATTTCATATCTTTTCTATTTATTCACTCTGTCATGCTCGCTTTACGTCGGACGGCATAGGCAAATTACAAATCCAGGTCAGGCGTATGTTTAATAATAATAGCCACGGTCCTACACACACACACACACACACACACACACACACACACACACACACACATACACACACACACACGCGCCCGCGCACGCACAGATATATGCATGTATAAATTAATTTATTGCCGTCCAAACGTAAAGTCCGTTTGAATTCTCGCCGGAAACAAACGGGCGCTGTTACTTCACATCATCGTTCGCGATGTTCTGAAATAAATCGAGTTCGAAATTTCGTTAGAGGATACGTCGGCCCCGGGTAAAAAGCCGAATCTCTCGGCCGCCGGTGGAAAAATTTGCGCCACGCTCGCGCGCACCGTTGTACGCGTGCACAGATATGAATAGATATTGGACATGGGTCGTCGGGCCCCGTAAAAAATGCTCCTTATCTCCCCTCGCTGGCGCCCGAATTTCAAGCCGCTCGGCGAAATATCCAATCGCGATGCCGCGGTGCGGTCGAGATCTTCTCGCCGATAATTTTGGGAATTTCAGTGCTACTGCTATCAGCGGTGGTACACGGGTAACGCGGGAGATTTTCGAAAATCTCGTAATCGCGCGTCGCCAGCTGCGAGGAAGTGCGTGCCGAAAAAGCTCCTCGACGTTCGTACCTCGCCAGCTTCCATTCGCCGACTGTACAACTTTTCCGAATTTCCACGCGACAGTCGTATCTCGCCCCCACTCGTCCCGTACCCTACCCCCTCCCTCTCATCCCGCCAATTTCCCGTCCGCCGCTCGCCCTCGTCCTCCCAGCGCGACAATGACGTATTAGGCAAGAAATTCGACGCTAACGCTGCCCTTTAACCCCGCGAAAAGCTCGCGGCGACGCTTAGCAGCGTTTATCCAAAATTGCCAAGGATAAATCCTCGATGTAAGCAAAGGCTGGCAAACGGGGGGGGTGGACGGGGGAGGAAGCATAAAGTATACGAGCGAGACGCAGTCGGGCTCGACCAGCTGTTCTCCCCCCCCCCTGCCAAGACTCCTTTCGCCCCGTCCGACGGTTCGCATCAATTTGGCCGGCGCGGCCCGAATTCGCCCTGGATGTTTGCTCCGTCCGATGCACCCGCGAGTGCCGGAGAGAAAGTTTCTTAGCGCGGCAGAGCTTTCCGATATATATATATATATATATATATATATATATATATATATATATGTATACGCGTTGTAAGTGTACGCGCGCGCATACGCGTCCGATGCGCTCGCGGTAATTGCGACTCCAGCAAGATGTATGGGGGGACGAGTATCCGTTAGATTGCACGTGAAAAGATACGGATGCTTCGGTGGATTCAAATTCGGAGCGTGCAAACAGCTTCACCCTCTCCTTGCGAAATATTTAGAAATTTTTCGCTCTCAGAGTGCAAATATTTCAACGAGCTCGCGTAATGATTAAGCAGCGGAAAAAGGGTCCGAGTGAGTCTGCGCGCAAGCACGAGTATAAATCAAGGGAAAAAATTGATAAAAATAATATAAAAATAGAGAAATAATTTTTGAAGTAACAATATTTTTTCGTGAAATATTATTGATGAAAAATGAATACATGCATGACTGAAACATATGGATATATAATGTATGTTAATTTATAACGAACGATGTAACGGCCGGCATATATCTAGCTTAGATAGAGAATGTATGAACGTAAAATATCAGGGGAAATTTATCGATTCCGATGGATTTTCATAGAAATTCATTTTACAACGAATGAAAATTTAATCATACCAAATAAATATCTATCAGCGACTAGCGATTGTAATAGAGCATTTCTATTAGAACGGTTCCTCGCAATGTCAAATGCTTATATAACTTTAATTATCTACATACCGAGAAAAATAACTAGTAAAGTCAAATAAAAGTTTATATCTCCGTTAGAAAAACAAATATCAATTTGAAATAAACTTGGTGTATTAAAGGCACTGAAATACTTATTACAATTAAATAAATCGTCTATTTGCATGTATTCAAATAGATACTTGTTTGAATTTGCCAATTTTCGTAATTACCTCTTTTTTCAGCGTTATAAATAAACATAAGCGTGAACCTACAGTAAAGTAGACTACAGTCTGGGCCCCGTCTTATTTACACACGAGCGCGAAGTCGCGCGATCCCTATCGCGTAACATAAAACGAATTGAATAACATTTATTTATTCATGCAATCTCGTTGCGTAAAAATTTTATCTCCAACCTATATATATATATATATAGATATCTGCGCTGAGCGACTTTATTTGTTTAAATTTTACGCGCGTATTAAAAAGCCATTCTGCCCGGCGAACTTTTTCTATAGGTCGACCGTTCCGCGCGCAATCGTAATTTTAATCGTCTTACATTTTATCGAAATAATAAATCCCAAATAGGTGGGTTACGTATCCGCGACCTAATTTTCGACTTGCCGAACCCGCGGCCAACGATGGACGTGAAAACCTCGGGCTCGCGTAATATCGCGGATAGACGTGAATCGATCAAAGGTTAATCGTCTTTCCACGTTAATTTATTGGATACCTTTATAAAGAAGAAAGAAACACGGGGTCCGAGTTATCCGTCGTACGCGATAAGCGTGGATTTTGTCCGCAATCTCTTCTTTTTTTTTTTTTGGCAAATAAACAGAAAAAAAGCCCTATTTATCCGCGCTCGCACGGCTGTTTGGCCGAAGGATTATTTCGCACGAAATAACCCGACGGCGCCGGCGACAGGGCTTCGGCAAACTTTGGCCCGCGCGTGTTTGCGCTCCGCGCGCTGATTATTCGTCGCTCGCCCCCCCCCCCACCCTCCTCGCCTTGGGAAATGCAAGCAACGTCATCCTTCGCTCTTCGTTCCGATACACGGTAAAAAAAAAAAAAAAAACAAAAAAACAAAAAAAACACGACAAAAAGTAGTACCGAACGAGGCCCGCGCGAGCTGCGGCGAGCAGTAAGCGCGCGTGGAAGAATTTTCCGGGGAAAACAGACGCGTCCGCGGGGAGATGTGGCCGGGGGCCGCAGGTGCGACTCGTCCGCGCGAAATAAGACGCGGATAAATTTTATCCCCGCGCATTTAGCCGAGAAGCCCTGGGCGGCGTCGGTCTCCGAGGCGGCCCGCTCCCGGGATACGGCGCGGAGTTACGCGATTACTATTTTTCCTTCCCTCCCTCGTTCTCTGTCCTGCCCTCTATCTCGCCCGCGTCCCACTTTTACGTAATTTTCAATATTGCTCGGACCCCGCGCAGGCGAGCGTCGGAAGACGGGGGTGGGGTGGAGTCGGAAGATGGGCGAACTGCAGATTGCACGGGACGGGGAGGAAGAGATCGGGGGCGGGGCGGGGGTGGAGAGATCTTCGAACTTTATATATAGACTCTGGAGTGGCTTAACTTTCATTTCGCTGTTAGAGCGAGCTTTTTATCTCTTCCTCGCTTTCTTCTAAAGATATATATATATATAGAAAAGTTGCGGTATCATTATTATTACGACGGAGCGGAAATTTTATCCCCGTCGACCTGTCGATAGGTGGCGGATTAGAATTTTTGAACGACGACGCTCGCCCGCCACTGCCGCGGACGCGGTATAAAGAAGTTTCGCCCTATCCAGATAAGGATGACATAAGCCGGCTGTAATTAACGATCCTTCGAAAAGTTTTCCAACACCCCCCCCCCGCCCTCCAACCACGTCGCGGAGTTGCGCAACGTATTTTTTTCCTTTGATAATCCGAACGACAATTTTGTCGCCTGCCGTGTCGTCGGCGAGCGATACGCGGACGGGGGCGCTTCCCCCCCCCCCCAGGACTCCGCGCTGCTGAGCGAATGGAGTTCCCCTTGCCGACCGTCAGTCGTATTTACTCTTACGCACGTAGGCGCGGTGAGGTGGGGTGGGTGGACGGGCGAATCACTCGTCTCCGCAATAATGCAGCCCATGCCGGGGCCGTTTATCGCTCCTCCGGAGCGGAGGAGATATTTGCGGAGGATCCTCGTGAGGAGGGGCTTTTCCTCCTTGCCCATACCGCTCGGCGACTTACGCAATGGAGAGTAAAGCGGTCGGTCTATATATATATATGTATATACACATACTTCTCCCTTTTGTCCGTCGACCGTACCGCCAGCTCCCGCGCCGAGCCTTTTGTTACTTGTTCGTCGTTTGCGTTATGGGGGAGGAGGTGGGGGATTGGGGGGCAGGCTATATAAGGAACTTTGTTTGTTTCAACGACTACGACGAGGACGATGATGAAGTTGAGCGGGTCGAACGATAACGAGCGGCGGTAAAACGGATCCTATTAGAATTTAGGGGCAGGACGCCCGAAGGGTCGAATTTATATGGGGAGGGGGGAGTAATGCGGTAATCAATTTTCTTCGAGTTATCCCACTTTTTTTCTGCCACTTGAAAGCTATGAAATCTGTCATAAGTAATTTATGCTACCCATATAACAACATCGGGCTATTTATTTTCAACAGATTCGGTCGGAGCGATAAGAATGGAAAGGACTTTATCAGTACGCTTGTTAAAGAGCATATAACTAATAAAAACTAGAGAATAGTCGTAAAATAATATGCGCTCTCTATTCATATTTCCTTATCGTTCGTCCCTTAGTTTATCACTTTATACTATTTATATTAGTTGGACATTCACAGAGTATTGAAACTTTCGGTCAACGCATTGTATAACTCTCTCTCTCTCTCTCTCTCTCTCTCTCTCTCTCGCTATGCCTATTATCATTTGTATGTTTCTAACATATCCACTAATGTTAACTATATAATTTTACTCTAGCCAAAATTAAATAAATTCACCTTATTCGTTACTTCGGTAATTTAATACCTGCCTATATTATCGTTTCCTGGAGTTTTAAGTAGCTTGAAGTATGCTGACGAAACGCCAGCTTTTAAATAAAAAATCGATAACGCAATAAATCGGCTTATCAAGGATAGCGTTAACGAAAAAAAAAAAATCAATAAATCGAAGGATTTTCCATCCTCTTCTTCTGTTATTTCTTTTCTCCCTTATTTCTCGAAAACGTGATTGAATTAAAGCTCACCGCGAACGACAGATCTGCATAAGAGGAAGCCTTGGTCCGAGGCCGAAAGATCAAAAGCAAGCGCGCGACGCCTCTCGGGATTCTCCCTGTAAGGCGTCACATCCGAATGGCAGTGCGCACAGGTGCGCGCGATTTTCGCGCTTCGCGAGCTCTTGCCACCGCGATCCGCTGAGGCGGATAAAGTACGAGCGGAGCTCTTTCATTCGTCGCGTCGCGTTCGCCCGATTATATATATATATATATATATATATATATATATATATATATATATATATATATATATGTCGCGATCGAGTAACGCGTTTCCGGGCGCTGATTTCGCACTTTTCCATTCCCTTTAGCACAGTCCAAAGACGGATAAAGGCGACGGTTGTAAGGGCGCGGCGGGCTAGGGGGGGTTATCGAGCGATTGTTAACCCAGATCTTTCGTCTCCCCTCCTGCCGTTCCCGCAGTCCTTCCGCAATCATTCGGAATCGAACCCGTAAGGATTTTTTCGTTCGAAGCCCGCTCGCACCTCCTGCCCCCCCCCCTTTCGACAAAGCCCCCGGCGTGCCACGATCTTCGTACGTAACAGGCGCCTCAAGCGATCTGGTAGCCCGGACAATCGCATAACAGCGCGCTTTGCTTGTTTGGACTGCCTTAAATAAAAAATTATAAAGAAAAAATATTGACGCGGCGATTGGATTCACGCGGACATTCGGACGTGAAATGATTTATTTGGAGAGAGATAGAGAGAGAGAGAGAGAGAGAGAGAGAGAGAGAGGCCGCCAATCGACTCTCGAAGCCACTATTTTAGGACGGATCGTACTTTAGAAATTAACGCGTACGCATGTACATCGCGGCGTATTCCGAGTTCTCCTTTCCTCCTCCAAGTTTACTCACGAGCCCAGACTGAAACAGTTAGGCGGTCTCCAATCGAGTATCAAGATGCGCACTTCTGGAATAATCTTCCAGTAGATATTCGTGTAATCTCCCGTCACTTAGCACGGATTCGAGAGGTTAATGAGAGGAGAACCTCTCGGGTTTCACTAATCTTGTATTGTAATGTATGTGTATGTATTCCGCTTTATTCCTCACATAGCTATAATATTGAACTCTACGCGAGTGTTTATTGATGGGATGTAGGGCTCGAGCTGATGGATTGCGCAGTGTATGAGTGTATTTACTTTTAACTATAGGACTGATTGACCTACTGTGGGGCTATATAGTATTTATGTTTTTTATTATTTGTAGAATTTTATAAAGAATTTTTATGCATTGACGATATTATCAATGAGGCAATTTATTGCATGGACATCTTTACAGTCCTTTCGAATCTAAGACTACAAATAAATATCAATCCCTCTCGCCTGCAATCTCCGAGAGACGAAAAAGGGAAGATATCCCATGTATATCGATCCAGCCCCAGAGACCAGCACGCGCATATATCAATATACGCAGAAGTTCTTACGAAAATTCTCCCCGCCATTCTGTATTTGCGAATTCAATATACCGGCTCCCTTGGAAATTCTATCGCCGACGCGGCGAGCCTCCATCTAAATCACGAAGATGCTCGCGCGTGCGGCAGCCGAGATTCGTCGGTGAAGAAAGGGGCGAGCGGGGGTTGACGCGGTGCGGCGGGAGGAGGGGGGAGGGGGGTAGCAGTCGAGCTTTCGGAAAAATCTCGCCCAAAGCGAGATAGACTCCCGGTTTGCAGCGTCATCCCGAGCCCTGGCGCACATGATGGATGGCGCACGTACGCTTCCCCCCGGTCCCGAGCTTCCTCGAGCGCGTCGCGTCGCGAAGGCGGCGGCGGCGGCGGCGCGACGCGAGCGCTCGCCCCACCTTCCGATAAGGCAGAAGCGCGGTCTGACGTAATACCGAGCATTTCCACTGCGAGCGATGCCGCGACGAATCGCTGGGGGCTTTGGGCGAGGCGCGGGGGGGGGGGGCGAGCTGTTACTTTCGCACGCGCTTTCTTGTTCGTTGCATTTTTCAGCGAACCATGGAGAGACGGTGGGCGCGTCACTCGCTTACGCAAAGATTTCTCGCTCGTTTAAATTCCGGTCCCTTTTACTCCTTATTGCAGCCCCCTCCCCACCCAACCCCCCAGCGGCGACGATGAAATGCTGGACGGTTCTTACGCGCTCTCGAAGAAATTAAAATTTTCGCAAAAATCCCCCCGTCCCTCCCTGTTTTTCGTGCCGCGGGCGGGACGAGAGAAGGGCAGAGCAAAAAAGAAAGAAGCCAAAAAAATTCGGAAGGATTGGAACTGCTCTCGGGAGTAATATTCGTACCGCGGATAGGGATTTTTGCCGCGAGTTTTTCTGCCGCGCTCGCGACGTCGAAAAATTCGACCTCGAGGGCAAATCCGCCGAAGCCGTTACCCCGGGACTTTTCAATCCTTTTTCGGGCGCCCCTCATGATTGATTTGCCGCGCATCCTCGCATACGCTCCTTCTCATACACCCGGGCGAATCGATGAGCGACCCGAATTACTCGGACGAATCACTATATTTCGTACACACACACACACACACACACACACACACACACACACACACACACACACACACACACACATATATATATAAATTTTTTTCTTCCGCAACCAAGACATCCCCGACGGAAAGGAGTCCGTAGGAAATATTGCGCCCCCCCCTCGATCGCCCGCAACCGCGTCTGTCCTGAAAAATGAAGTGGCTCGCGGTCGGGAAAAATATACGCCTTCGGCTTATATCCGCGCGGGGCGACTGCTTGCGTAACCGCAGCCCGCACCAGCCCCCTTCCCACCACCGCCCTCTGGGCGATTGTACTAAACTTGCCATCGCCGCGCTCTGCCATCGAGCTTCGAAAACCCTCGCAGAAGAGAGAGAGAGAGAGAGAGAGAGAGAGAGAGGGAGAGAGGGAGCGAAATAAAAATAGTAAATAAAAGCGAACGTATTCTCCCGTCGGAATAAAGGGAAACAGGAGCGCGGGCTGGCGCTCTGCTCAATTATTAAATAAACAAAAATGCTCCCATTTCCTTTTCCTGCTTTTGGCACATGGACGAGCTTGCTGGGTGGGTGGGCGACGGGATTTGGAGGGCGGCAGGGGGGAGGAGGGTAGGCGCAGTCGTCGGCCGCGTGCCAGAGTCGAAGGACAAGTCCCCGATTTCTTTGCGCGGGACTTTCGATTATTATTATTATTATTATTATTATTATTATTATTATTATTATTATTGACCCTTTTAGCAGGCTGACGCTGCTTGTTTTTCGTCAACTTACCCCGCCCCCGCTGCCCTCCTACAAGATCGAGGGGGAAGTTACTTTATGAGTTTGTTTTTGCTTACTGTAGCGATCGATGACGCGGAGCCAGGGGGGGGGGGCACGTCGAGAATGCAGCTGTGTTTAATTCCAATCTGTAAACACCGGAGGGTATTCATTATTTCACTGTATGGTTTTTATAAACAGATTAAGAAAATGACGTAATCATAGCGTTGACAATTGATCGATAAATTCGTGTCACATTGAGCCATTAAATGTCGTGACTGACAGATTTTCGAAACAATTATCACGGTTATATTTAGTACTTATCGAATCAATAAAAAAAAAATCTCTTAAATCGTAATCTTCGGAACCAAATTTGTTTTCTGTACAATACTAATTTGATGCATTGAAATTATGTTTTGCTAAATGTCCACGATATATTCTATATTATTATGTTGCATGTAATAAGAAATGCACTAATACAGTTTAAAAAATCGAAGTAAAATGGCAATTTAGAAAGTCATAGATATCAAAATAACGTTTCGATTCGAAAATTAAAAATTTAGTCTCCATTTTTAGTATGCATTTTTTCCAATTTATCATCACATAATCAGAAATTTCAAACATTTTTTCATGAGAAATCAATATTTGGAATTTTTTAACAGCGATTTGTTACGAAATAAAATCATTCCAATATTTCGTACGACATTGTTCCTCGTAAGATACTATAAATTGGTATTCAGCGTTCAAATTGTTCTTTCCTGCTAATTTTATAAAAAGCCGAATTTTCAATTTTCAACGAAATTTGATTATCAACGCTGGGATGATAACTAAGAATGAACGACGGATGCACCCTTGCGCGAAACTCGTCACGTGTGTCGAATTCCCGCTGAGCTGACGCGCCTAATTTCCACCCAATGTTTACCGAGTGGCCAATTAACCGTCAGCGCGCGCCCGCGGGCTCCAAAACTTGCGCGGGATCGATTCGTCCGCTTACGTACGTCGATAAGTCCTCGTTGCGGCGAACTCTGCTCCACCCGCCCCTCCCCCTCCGCCTTCGCTCGCTCTCTATTTTCCGTCCCCTGCGCCGAAACACCAGCTGCACCCAGGCAATATCCCGGTCCAGCCGCGCTGCCGCGCAAAACAGCCGCGCCAAGTTCGACGCCCTTGGGGAATACGTCGTACTGCCTCCCCGCCCTATCACTCTCTCTCTCTCTCTTTGTCTCCCGGGGCACCGGCGAAGCGCGGAGACGCGAATTTATGGACGGAGGGCCGGCTTCTGCCAAAGTCTGCCAAGCAGCCGCGCCGGGATTCTCGGCCATCGACGGATTATTTGTTTACGTACGTTCGAATTTCTCGCTAGCGAGCCTCCGCGGAAGGCGCGTCCTCCGCTCCCTGTAACCCCTGCTCCCTCCCCCTATCTTCTTGTTTTGATCGTTGACACCGCGTGACTCGGACGACTCTCTGCCGCGGGAATGTGCATTGCGTATTCGCGGGAGGAGAAGTCCGAAGGACGACGGTGAGGGTACAGATTGCTCGGAGATGGAAAGGGGGCGTGAAAGCTCGACGGAGTGCGGCAGGGAAATGTTTGCATAGGATAAGGTCTGCCGGTGAATTATAAGGTCTTCTGCACTATATATATATATATATATATATATATATATATATATATATATATGGTAGTATACGGTTTGGTAACCGCATGTAAATAATCTTTCTCCTTCGAAGTGCAGCTTGTAATTGAAATGTACATTCGGAATACTGTACAATATATCCTTAAAAGTATTGCACACGCACCAGCGTACTTTTTAATCAAAAATCTGAAGTTTTAAAAAGTCACCCTCTCTACTGTCTATTTTGTAGCCGGAAACAGCGGCTCCGACCAGAATATATATATATATATATATATATATATATATATATATATATATATATATATATGTAAGAAGCCTCTGAAGAAAGCGCATTTTGATCTCGACGAAATAAATAATATAATAAAAGAAAAAAAAACACAAAGCAGGAACTTAGCGGTATATATACATGTATCCACAATGGAAAAAGGTCACGCGAACTCTTCGACGCGATATTGTATATATATATATATATATATATATATATATATATATGTATAACGTGCATTATATCTCCTCCTCCCAGCTCCCTCACTCACTGCTGCAGCACTCGTCGTCGTGCACGTACGCATTCCCCCGCCAGCAATATCGCGGGGAGTCGAACTTTCCAGTCTGCGTGCGAGGGGGGAGAGGGCGAGGGCAGGGACGTGCTCGATAGCGCGCGAAGCGCCCTCCTCTCCCGGCCAACCGATGCTTCTGCAGTTTCTTCCCCGCGAGATACTACACCCGCACGCTCGATCGGAAATGCCGTAGCAGCGATCTATTTTTGCAGGAAATGAGTCGTGGTTCTTCAGTTGTTTGTCGGGCGTGTCGACGCAAGTCTAATGGCTGAGTACTGATGCTGCGATCGCGACGCTGATTGTATAAACGAGACTTGGCATTCAACCTTGATTATTATCAGAATGGAATTGAAGATAATTAGAATATTTGAAGTGTGTATCAAAAAAAAAATAAAATGAAAATCTGTAGATTAGCGAATACCTATCCAAATTAAGTGAAACAATCAGTCTTCGGTCATCCGACAAAAAACATACTCCTCTTTGAGATGAGATTAGTTATTATGGTTAGGTTAAATAATTTAAGAAAGTTTAAATTGCAATATTTTTGTCGAACCACCATTAGAATTATTTTATGCCAGGTTCGTTAAAAATCCCAAGATGTGTATTTTGTTCATTTATTGAATCTCCGCCGTTATCCAAAAAAAATTCTTTCAAGCCACACGGCTACTCAAAGCTATCCAACCTGCGTGTATTAACCGACTCATAGACTCTAATCCCACCCACGTGGGCGCTGGAAAAGTTCGAAATTGGAAAGTGGCGGGGAGGGGGCGGCGATATTAATATATTGCCGAGCGACGGGGGCGATTACCCGAGCGATCCCCCCGAGCGGCCGCTTGACGAACGAGCTCGTCCTCGAGTCAGGCGGTAGGGAGCGGGGGGAGGAAGGGGGCCAACAACCGGGACGCTCGATCGTCTTCCACGGATTAATTTAAAGATCGACATAGACCGTACCGCGGACGCTGGCCCGATACTCTGCGCGCGCTGCTGCTCCGCGCGCCCGGCGTCGTCGCCGCTCTTGCCAGCATTGCCTCAGGCCCCCACCCCCCGGTCTCGTGTTCGCTTTTTTACGATTCGGCGTTTACTTCGCCCTCCCCCGCCCCCTTTTTCTTTCGGTCTCGAAAGCTGCCGATAAAGCGGAGAATTCGCCCGTCTTCTCGCGTAAAGGGAGCATCTTTCGTCCCGGGCATCGCACGGCGAATAATATAGTCTCGGGGATGGTGTTTTTTTCTTTTTATTATCGATACACGCACCACGGCCGTACGCGGGAGAAAGAGAGGGAGAGAGAGAGAGGTCGATGCATTACGCTGCGTTATCGCGCCTTCCTTTTACGCGAGCGGGCGGATTACTTCGGCTTAATTTACGACGGTCGGGTACCCGCGTACTATTTATCGATTTGCGCCAGGCACGTTTCGCTCGCCAATTTTTTTCTGTTTTTTTTTCTCATCTGTTTATCGCGGCGAAAGGAAAAAAAAATATGTACGCGGGTCCCTCCCGCCGTTGGACGGGATAATCCCTAACCCGAGGGGCTAATTAGTCGGTACGAGGCTGCCGTTGAATTACAAAGAGAAGGAAAGTCGCGCTGATGGGAAACGAGCGGAATGCAATTCTTTCACCGCGAACCCCTGCGATTTTCTTTCTTCAATCCTCTTCATCTTCCTTTTTTTTGGTTCTCAAAAGCGACGATGAGATTACGAAAGTTTCGTTACAAATCTGTGGGTTGTGATGCTGCGCGATGCAACTCCCGCCCCCCTCCCCGACCCCCCGCGGTGTAAAAAGCAACGTTCCCCATTATGATGCAAAGTTTCTTTCTACAAAGACGGAGGATTGTCGGCGGTAGCGGCGCGTGGCGAAAAATACAAAGGGCGCGCGTAGGTACACTTGAAACTTTTCAAACGAAAGTCGCGAATTTCATGGAACTCCGAACTTTATGCGCCGCCGCCGCCGCCGCCTTCATTGTCCGCCCGTCGGACCCCGGCTCTCGCTTTGCGCGTCGAACCCGTTGTATTTTTATGCGTTCCCCCTGTTTCGTAACGTCCGCCCCTCCCCCTCCGCGGAACCGCCCGTCTTCCTTTAATTATCCCGCGGCTGCCGCGAATCTCGCGAAAGGCTAAGGATAGAACGGGAACGACGGGACGCGGCGGGTGCGGTGCAGCCGAGAGGCCAGCAATGGACGCGCGCGTTATAAGCGCAGGAATGCGTTCGCGCCGTGCACGCGCCATTGGGATGCGCGCGCCATACGGCCAGCCTGGACTTACGACGCCCGGTGCGTTTATTTACAAGTGTTTATGGCGCACGCGCATAAAGTATGCGAGGCGTCGCCCCCTCCCCCCGCCGCGCGTATATACAGCGACCGTGGGTTAGTAAAAATTTCGAAAGTACCCAGCGCCCCTTGCGCGGGGGTTGAGGGCGACGCCGCGCCTTTCTTCTCGATATCGCGCGCGGAACACCCGCGTACGAACATCCCGAGCACGGCCATTACGTAGCTATTTAGACTTTATGGATATTTCTCCCTGTGGTTTATGATACGCAATGCATAAACGCGGCTTTTCTGCGTGCATGCGCGCGCGCGCACACACACACACAAATACACCGGCACATACGCACACACATCATATATGTACTTCGTGGGGCGTTCTGCGAAGGATCTATTAAAGCCGACGGCGTAAAGTTCGCGCGTCGATGTGTCGGCCGCGCGCGATACGCGTTATCTTTGCGAGAGCGCGTTAAAAGTTGCCGACGCGAGATTACGGAAGGCAGCCTGACTCCTCGAGATTTTCGATTATGGACAAATCGTTGCGGCACTATAGGAGGTGAGCGGGGGGGGGATCATTTCCATAGAAATTTTGTGCTTTACGGGCATATTTTGAGGATGACGAGAGAGTAAGGAATTGTTAGAAGTACGCATACGGTGTCGCTGTTCGTTGTAAAACAAAGGTTATAATGTAAAATTTATTCAGTTACAAGATACTGCTTTTTCAGGCTTGACAAAATTCTTATAGTCTTTTTTTCATATCATTTCAAATGTATTAAATTTTTGGATATTTGTTTGAAAATGAAAAATACTACGGAATGTTTAATTGGACATTATTAAGTGGGGGCATGTGGTATGAATATTTTAAATTGATTAACAATTTGAACTTCAAATTGGCATCGATGTATATGTGGCTATTGAACAATTATTTTTAATGTCAATTTTAAAAGTATCGAATCTAATGGTATCGAACATATTTTTTTGTAATAGAGGCAAAAGCTCTTAGTAAAAAATGTCACATTTCCATCAAACTCTACAATCCCCCCCTCCCACAGTCTATTATAATGCAATACTCGTGCTTTTGCAAAGCTTCCTGTAAAACATCATCCGATTCCACGCGCGCCAAAATCTCCAGGCCGTCGTTCGTTATCCCAAAGTGGATCGCGAGTGAGGTAACGAGAGCGAGAGAGACAGCGAGCGAGAAGCAGTCAGGAAAGCAGACCAAAAAAAAAAGGCGATCGCGCATCCTAACCATCACGGCAACCTCATTAAAGCCCCGTAACTCCTCGAGAGCGTGGCAAGCGCGGGTGGGGGGGGGGGTGGAGTGGCGCAGGCCCAGGGCAGCGTGGACGATAAATCTCCGTCAGATCGTCGATTTCGCCATAAATTTCCGCGAGGCCTGCCCGACTCCTCTCTTCCACGAGCCTCGTTGGCGAGGTGGTGGGCGGGGGCTGGGGGGTCAGCGACGACGGCAGACGCGCCGAGTCCTGAAGGGGCGCCGGACTCCCTCCCCCCCCCTCCGCCGCCGCACCGCGCCACCGCCGTTGCCAGCGTTGGCCGAAGCGCGAGACCTCGCGGCGCCCGGCGTCGAGGGGCCGCGGAGTCGTGAGCGAGAAAACGGCCGCGCAGGGTTGGGCGGGTTTGGGCTGCGCGGCGAAGGAAGGACGGCGATGGTGAACCGTCCGCGATCGCTCCCTATGCCATCCCTGCCCGCCTCCCTCTCCCCTCACCGTTCGACTACCTCGCGCTCCGGAGCTTTTTGCGTTTATTCAAAGTCAATTGGTCGGATGAAAAATGAAAACGTTCCATCGTGAGAATGGAAGTTTACGCCGCTCCCCGCTTTTCACTCTCTCTCTCTCTCTCTCTCTCTCTCTCTCTCTGTCACACACACACACACACACACACACACACACATATATACAGAAGTTTATCCAAGTTAAGTTTGGGGGCTTAGAGAATGGAAGGAAATTGGATTGTGTTCTCGGTAACTTTGTCAATTTTCCCTCTATCCGTTCAGCGCATTGATGAAAAATATTTTCGAGAACCCTTGCCCAAAGAATTATTACGCTTAAACAACTTTAACCGGATCTTGCATTGGTTATAGTCCATCAAGATGGGTCTATCGTTTTCATACGATAATCAAAAGAGTGTCACTTGTTTGGGACCTGAATTTGGCCCGTAACTGACAGTCTTTTTTTTTCAATATAAAGAAACAACAGGACGTTGGTGAAGCTGTTGGTGAAGCTGTTATCAAAATTTTCGATGAAAATTTATAGCGAATGTGTACATCGATGAATAATATTCTCGAACATATCCTCAATGCCATACAGAATTTTTCGATAAATTATAATATATTTGTATTGTAACCTATAAAAACCTATAAAATGAAAACAATACGAACTATTATCAATTCGTCGCTTTCATAGTAAACATTTTTCTCATAGTAATAATTTTTTAAATTAGAATTAAGTCCACGCGATTCAGAAAATGCATTACAAGCTGTCAATTTTTGAATATTGTGTTCATATCGCTTTTAGTTATTGCTTTTGAGATGAATTCACAAATTAAAACCTAATCTTAACTACCTTCTTCAATTTACATTTTTATCACGCATAAATTTATTGTTAATTATAATATATATATATATATATATATATATATATATATATATCTTAAATTATAAAGATATTTCATTCCTATCGAACTGTAAACTTTGCAAATCGCGAATTACAAATGGAATTAAATTAACATTTCTTTTTTCTTGGCGTAAACTCTTCACGAGAATAGGTATGCTATTCGTATATGCTAATTCCCATATGTTATTGACTCGTTGTGGTCATCGGAGAGTATTGCTGCACAACTGTTCTATTTGGGTATATTTGAATATACTCGATGAGTTGCAAATAACCCATGTAAGCGACTCTGCTTACGCGCGTATTATTATTATTACTATTACTATTATTATTATTATTACTATTATTATTGCCTGGAAAACATCGCAACCGCAGGCACTCGTCGTATAAGCTTCGTATGTGCCAGCGCGGAGTATGTGTATAAACATACACGCGCAATAACTGCTCGAAAGCGGAAGGGCGCACGAAACGCAAACGGCCTCTGCGTGCGTGGAGAAGCGTCGTCGTGGGACGACTTTAATTTTTCTTTTACACGCTTCGCGCGAGACTACGTTGCTCGTTCTCCCTCCATCAACTCCCCCCCTCTCTCTCTCTCTCTCTCACTCCTTCTATCCCTCGCGCTACGCGCTCCCTCGCCCACCCCCCTCTTTTTATCCGCGTATCTGTACGCGCGCGCTTTTGCTCAAAGCGTGGTAATCTCGGAGGCGTGATTCTGGAACTGGATAAATCTACCTCTCTCGCCCCTCCTCCAGCCACTACCCCGTCTCCCTATCCAGCTCATCGCGCGGAACTTTGTACGTTTGCGGTCGGCCATGTGCAACTTTTACCCGTCCTCAAGCAGGCTTTTTAGCGCGGTTCCGTAAGGGAAGTTTCGTTCTCCTGTAGCCCGGGCTCTGGAATGCGCGTGCGCGAGGAGGGAATGCGCCCCATTTCCTTCCATTAATCATTGCCGGTGAATTTTCGTCCTTACTTTGTTCCGCTGTCTCATTGTCCAATTGAGCGCGACACTTGCGGCGACCCGTTTAATTCAGTAATAGAGCGTGAGCGGGCAGTTTGGGAGATTCTCAGGAGCCTTTTGACACGCAGAAATGTGGGGCAAAGAACTTTTTTTTTCAGGATCTCGATACTTGGGATGAAATACCGACTTTCGCTAGAAAGTCCCGACGATTGGACGGCTGTGGGAATATATTCTTTACGTCACAATTTAAATCGGGCGATCCAACTTGGAAGATCTAAGTACGAAGGCCATTAAAGGGAACTTTTTCTTCTTCTCCTGCTCTGCCGAACGATCGGTCGAACATCCCGAGTCAATTGCCCGATCATAAACCGAGGCTCCATCGCTCGTTTCCTCCCCATCTCCCCCCACTCTTTCCCACCATCCGATTCCATCCTCCCTTTTATTCCACACCGCCCTCGCCCCGCCTCCCTCCCATCCGAGAAAATATCAAAGAGGAGAAAAATTTATCCCGCCGTGACGACCGCGGGCCCGTAATTCGAGGATGGTAAGGAGGACAAAAAAAAGAATTATATGAAAAAGTAGTAACCGCGTGGATCGGGAAGAGGGGAGGGCCCCCGCCTGCTCCACGTACATTCTTTCGATTTTATTTACGCGCATCGGCCCGGGTCTCGCCCACGCAGAGCCTCCTATATAGTCGGTACCATGTAAAAAGAAGAAAAAAAGAGGAGCACTCGTTGGACGACTTTACGTCCACGCGTGCACACGCGCTTATATATATATATATATATATATATATATATATATATATATCACCTTTTGCACCCATCGCGCCTCCGCAGCCGTGAGGAAGCGCGATATAGCCCGAGCGCCCGTGGCGCGCTCGGTAAGACGCCGACGCGGCCGTAAAGACACGCGAACTCGAGGGGGTGGCGAGGGGGCTTTGCCGCGGCCGTCGGGGCGGTGGATGGGGAGGGGTGGCTCGATGGCTCGTTAATCCGGCAATTCTCGCGCGGGCTTTATGCGACTCGTCCCCCCCCCCCTCTTTCCTGCTGTAGGCCCCCGTCGCCGTCGCCGTGCGCGTAACCTCGTGACACGAAAAGCACGAGGTTACGTAAGATTTCGAGGGGCGCGAGGGGAGGGGGGATGGGTGGACACGATGTCGACCCGCCACCCGGAGACGGAAATTTTACGTAGACCAGAGGACGCCCCGGTTGGGCGGGGGGTTATTGATTTGTTCCCGGGATGGAAGATTTTGACTGTCTTTTTTTGTTGTTGAAGAGGATTAGTTATTACACGAAAAAAAACGTAAAGTTCGTTTTTTTTACATTAAAAGGTAAATTTCTGTTTTCTTATTTTTCATCCTCAATCGACGAGTTTGCTCCAAATCTTTTGCAAAAACGTCAAATCTTGCATAATAGGAGCTCTACTCATCTCATTTGATTGAAATGTATATTTCGGCTGTAAAATGTGAAATATTTTAAAATCATATCGATTAATATAAGTCAAAATTGTATTAATATTACTATATATATACTCATGTTTAACATTAAAATTATTAAAAATTTTTATGTTTCTTGGACATTCATCAACGTATTAAACGAGACACGTTTTACGAGAACCAGTAAAATGGAAACATAAATAAATGGCGAACATGCATGTTTTTTCCCTCGCCTGCCCTTTAGTACATATTCTCGGGTATGTTCTAAAAATAACATTTTTTTTGTTTTTTTTTTCGTTTTTTTTTTTTTTGTTTTTGAGAAATAACATTGCGGAATCACGCACTAGACTCTGGTGCCCCCAAGGAGCCGCAGATCAAAAACAGACAAATGAAATCCCTCGTAATTGCTCCCCTGCTGTGGTGCGCGGGGTATCGAGCGGGGGCGTTGAGGATCGCAGGCGGCGCGTGGGCGAAGGACATGCCAGAGCCGCTAAGACGTAACGTAGCCGTATTCGTTTATGATAGGCCTTGCTTTGAAGAAGCTTAATTTTTTTTTGGGGTTATAACACCTTTCTCGTGTAATGTTCTATTTCGAAAAAAAAATCATTGTAACAGATATAATTATAGCAAATATCAATGAATTCATAATTTAATTAAAAGCATTTTCGTCGCAGCACCATCGGTTCCAAGTAATATTAACATGTTTCATTTGTCTTCAAAATCACACTTCGGCAAATTTTGCATATATGTGTCTTTTATAATATAACGAATTACATCGTTTATGCGGAAATTTGTCTCGTATCGACGGCACATCGAATTTCATCCCACAGCCGTCGTAAATTGTGAGAATAATAAAGAAACTCCGGGTCGTCGATTGAACCTTCATTCAAGCAGCCGTTCTGATCTAGAATTCGTTTTACAAGTTGTACAATTATAGCCGAATGCTAGTCGTGCCAGCCAATTTTATAAATTTAACGAGCACAAATGCATTATTGATTAATCGCCGTCCGTCTCTCTATTTTCGTCTCGCTCGCGATTTAAGATTATCCATAATTTTCAATTGCTTTCCTTTATTATTATCCGGAGAAATATCCAGTTTTACACACTTCGCCGTCCAATTTATCGGCCACTCGTATCACGCGAAAGAACCCATTATTACACGAACTATACGAGACAAATTCGTCAATTATGCATCTAACGCTCGGGAAAATTGCGGCCCTCCGTCGCGAGCTCTTTAGGGGGCGGGGAGCTCCCTCGCTGAAACATCAAACATCGGGACGGTCTAGAAATTACGCAACCCGAATGCTCCCAGGGGCCTGAGATCCAAACCCGTGGCGCGCCTGGCTGCGCCGCTGATGCCACCCTCTCATTCCACCTCCGCTCGAGCAGACGAACGATATTAGATTTTAACGCGGGTATGCCGAGGGTAATCAGAGGATCCGCCGAGCGCGTTAGCTCCAGACGTCTCGAATCGCGGCTCCACGGTCGATCTACTTTGCATTTTCGTAAGGACGCGACGGCATTTGCGCCGAGCCGACGGAGGGATTCGGAGGGCGCTCGCAGCGGTTCGACTATATTTCGTTTTGCAAGAGTCGCCAATCGGGCTCGAAGCGATTCGAGGACTGGACGAACTGGGTGAAAAGCCGCCTCGGTGTTTCGAATCGTTCAAGGGTCGAAGTTTTTTTTTTTTTTTTTTAAGAACAATTACGCGGTGTCACAGGCGTGAACGAAAGAAATGGCGATTGGGATGAACGAAATGCGATGGAATTTCTTATGATTTATAAATAACGGCGTGTCAGGCTAAAATTATACCAAACGGAATTATGTACTTTTTCTTGAATTTATCGACTAGCTAGAATAAAATCAATGTGATCTTATTAATCTGTTCGCCGTAGTATAAGAGATTCTATTTAATTTCAATTTTGTAAAAATAGTGTATCGCTGAAAAAATATCCAATATGCCGACAAAAAACAAAATACACCCGTAAATCGTTTCAAAAAAGTTTCCGGTCGATTGAAATTCAGTCATGCACTGTCATAAATAATGTATTTAGTTTTTTTTGAAAGACGCTATCCAAATTTCAAATTGATTCGGCTACAGTATAGTGTGGCAACGTAGTCCGTCCTTCCAGTTGGATAAAAAAACTCGGATTTCGGAAAAACGCGTTTAAAATTTCAGAAGTACGTAAAACCTGGCATATCCGCGCTAGGGAGAAAAAAGGTCGTTTCCAGATCCTTTTAAAAGTCTACCTCGTTTCGTCGAAGCAAATTGAATACTTTTACGACGTTGAAGCTTTCTTCGTGCCCAAAAGCAAACAGAAATCGATCCTTCTTCATATTAATCCCACAGTTAATATCGTCCCTGTTGTTGTTATTAGCCAACATTCATATACCCTCGATGGGTCATTTGGCATTTACCTGCCAAATATTCCGGCTTCAAGTCTGCATTCTCGTCTGCGTCAAAAACTTTCTTTATACGAAACGGCCTCGAACCGCACGACGACAAAGTCCGCCGCCCGCGTCGATTAAATCCCATCGAGCCTCCTCTTCTACTCGTCATTTTGCGCGCGCAAGCGCCAGGAAAAACTTTCTCGAACGTCTCACCCCGCTCCCTTCCCTCCGCCCGGTGCGAGTCTCCGGCTGCTTCTGTTATTCCAGCGAGGGATGAATCGCCGGCCCCGAGAAATGAAAGCGGGCTGGCGCGCGGGAGGACCGCCGCGGGGCGAAAGGAGGCGAGAGAAGAGGCCTCTCGTTAAACGCGCCCCGCGCGCGACACTTCGCTGCCAAAGGCGGGCGCGCGAGCGGCCGAACGAAGCGACGGTGGGGGGAGCGGAGGGGGAGTCGCGTACGGCCGGCGCTCCGAAAGAAAGAGAGCGGCAACGAGTGCTTCCGCCCCTCTTGTACTTGCTCCCCTTTTGCTCCTTATCGGTCCCCCCACCCCCTCGCCCAGCTCCCCCCCCCCGCCGCGCGGCTTTTTGTTCGCCGCACCGACGAAATATCCGGCGGAATCCGTAGCGCGGAGGCCCCCCTGGCCCTTGACCCGGTGGACGGGGCGGGGGAGCGGGTGTTCGCGCTAGTCGCGCCCGCGCGCGCCTTTATTCCATCGAAGCGTGTCGAGGGCCGGATTTCGAGCGCGAGCCT
Organism: Sycobia sp. Sy_11; assembly: GCA_018907035.1. Taxonomy (NCBI): domain Eukaryota; kingdom Metazoa; phylum Arthropoda; class Insecta; order Hymenoptera; family Epichrysomallidae; genus Sycobia; species Sycobia sp. Sy_11. The sequence goes on along the minus strand of JACCIC010000066.1, from coordinate 1,219,958 downwards.
CCGCGCGATAAAGAACGGGAACGCGAGGGGGGACGGAGGCGGGACGCAAGAAGAGGGACGGCCCTGAACCGACGAGGAGGAACTTTGTTGTCTTTGTGCCTTTTTTTTCTTCTTCTTCCCTGCCCCACCCCCGCTGCCTCTTCTATGCTTTTTGATCGATGTTTTATAATGACTGTGTTTCTTTCTCTTTATCCCTGTTTTGCGCACCCTTTCCAACAACAAAAAAAAAAAAAAAGAAAAAAAGGAAAATGCGTCACTTAGCTTGACAGGTGGCGCAGGTGGCGAAGGTGAATTTCGGTTCGGCGTAGAAAAGGATTTATCCCGACGCCGTCAAAAAGTATAAAAAATCGATCAGTTGGATGGGATTCGCGGAGTGGTAATCAAAGAAAGTTCCTGAAATATTTTATTTTATTATAAATGGATCGAAAAACAACTTTCACCGTTCGACGTAATACCCTAGCGGGTGTAATTTTCTGGTCTGCCAGGTATTGAAATGCTTTTCTAACATTTCGATGCGATCCTTTCTCAAAAAGTTACGTCCCTAAAACAAAGCACCGTATTGAACATCAAACGTGCCCCTCGAATGCTTCGTTATCAGCAGACGGATATGTTAAATATTTGAGCGGATGTGGCACCGCGTGTTTCTCGAAGCTGTCGCGCTGCATGCGAGCGCGTGCGCGCCTGAACGGAGGGCGCTTTGATTTTGATCGAGTATCAAAGAAAAGTAGATGATGTGCGAGGGCTACTTAATTCTACTCTATTGCCGCGCCTATAAGCGATTTTCCATGCATCTTGTGCATTTCCGAACTTAAATATTCGTATCCCTTGACTGGCGTCGATTAAACACTTGGTTAAGTTTGCGCAAAGATTCATTTTTCGCCCGTTTCCTTTGCAACACAGCCAGAGGGTTTTAGTGTCGGAATCACCGATAAATAGAAGCTCGATGGAGGAGGGGGGCGGAGGATCCAGGCCGAGGAAGCGCCCGTAAGGCCATCGATCGATCGGTCGCGCCGATTCGCCTACGCCTCCAACCCCCACACCCCAGAGCCCCCGGTAGTTTTAGAGCAGCACAACAACTCCTCGACTACTTCCCGCGTTCTTCTTCTTCTTTATTTTGATTTTTTTTTCACGTTTTTTTCGTTGGCTTAATTTATTGCCTCCGCGGAGTTGCCGTGGATGCCGCTCGTGCCGGCGATCGTCGTCGAAGTAAGTCAGGGCCGTCGCTCTCTCGGCGAGTTTCTTCCTCATACCCCTTTCGTATAGTCGATCGCCCGAGACCGCCGCGAACGTTTTCGGCCGTCGCGCGCCCCGCCGCGGGCCTGCCGGGTTCGCGCGGAGGTCGATCTCGCGTCGGCTCGCCCTCGACGACGATCGCTCGTGCGGAGGGGAGAGTCGTAGGCGCGCGACAGACCGGAATACGCTATCGATCCCCCCTGCCCTCTCGCCCTCCCGTGCATCGCGAATACTTTCGGCAGTACCCTCGTTTCTATTTTATTTATGGATTGTCTCCTGATATTTTGCTCTTTGCAAGCTATGCCACGATGGAACTAGATCGGAATATTTATGATTTGGCATTTATGAATTTCTCGCTACATGCCCGATCGCTATAGGCATCGTTCTCGTACTTTTGCATCGCGCGGATGGTCTAAAAAAATTATAATCATTGGAGTGTGTTTCAAACGTTATATTTCAGTATGCGCCTGGATAGAAACCTTATTACATGTAAAACTTTAAATTCCAAACGCAGAATTCAATAGGATCCATTTCTCTATTCCTAGTCACTTGTGCATTCGTCAAAGATATAATGTGAAAATAAATTTATAACCGTATGTATTATCAAGCGCAGTATGTACAATTGTAATTGAAATGTTTGAGTAATTTTTACAGACTTGAAAAGGATGTCGAAGCGGTCATCGACAATTTGTCGAAGTAAGGCAATTAAATCAAATTCGATTTATTGACGAGTCAATTTGAATTTACTTTTATAATACAACAATGTCGAATCTGACTTATACTATTCGCGAAATACTTTTCCTGCATATTGTCGCTGAACGGTAATCAGATATTCATGCGAGTACATAAACAGATCGTTCGAGCCTACAACTCGACGCACTTCCTGCGATTGATCAAGAAGAATTGATCACCCGACGAGTGCAAGAAGTAAACATGCAAATATAATTGCGCGCCCGAGGTGCGCTTTGTACGGAATAATAATCTCGTTGGCGGCACAAATCAACCCCCCTCCCGCCCACGCATTACCGAGCGAGCGGCTAAATTCCCAAAGCCGCGACAGTTTCATCATCTCCCTAATGTCCCGTTAATATCCGGCGTCGAAACGAAAGCGTAAGCGCTAAATCTCGCCGCTCTCGTCCTTCTCAATCGACTAATTGCTCCGTCCTCGCCGCGGAGGTGGTCAGAGGGTGTGCGGGGGCGGGGAGGGCGGGCGAGAACTCCAAGTACGCGCTGGGATGCACGCGAGCCAGTCTCTCAATACCCGGATGTACGCGTCCAGCATAAAACATTGCCGTCCGACCCCTCAACGCCCCCTTTACTCGCCACGACCCAAGCCGGAGTAAACTCCGGGGTTAATGAGATGTCCGCGAACTCTCTCTCTCTCTCTCTCTCTCTCTCTCATTCGCCCCCCTCGCCCTGCAGGCGTTTCGACCTCTTTACGCGCGCTGTATATGGGAGAATCTCGTACAATGGTATATCCGCCGATCGGTGACTTCTCCAATCTAATTTTTCCCATGTTTCTTTTTATCTCTTACCTTTTCACGGCAATCTCGTTTAATCTTCGATTTCAACCGGATCGTTGCGCTTCTTATGTATATATATATATATATATATATATATATATATATATATATATAGAATTGGCATTTTATTCGACTTTTACGACTTTTTGAGATCGGCCGTAGCGCCGGCCTCTCCAGCTCCGTTTTCCACGGGACTGCGACAGTCGCAACTATTTTCCAATATTGGTTTATACGCGATGGTCCTGGAAACGGAAGAGTAGATAATTTTTTTATTTTTTTTTTTTTGGCCGACCACACGAAAACGCGGTGTACGGGATATTCGAATCATTACGTCTCCTATTCAGCGATACATTGCCGAGAACTTTTATTTTGTATTTAAATAAGCTCAGGATTTTTTGTTTGTTATTGTTTTAATGCGCCTCGATACGGCTTTATCATTTCATAATGGCGAATCGTTCGCAGCCGAGAGCCAGGCGTATGCACGTTTTCGCGAGCAATCTTTTACCCTTAAATTTTCGTTATTTATCCGAGACAATGGCGGCGTAACGAATCCGGGCAAATTTTCCGCGCACCGGAGAAATAAAGCGGGCGCTTTTTTTTTTCTTTTTGTTTTCATTCGGCCTCCCGGCAGCGAATATCATACCTCTCTCTTTGTATATATCTCTCTCTCTCTCTCTCTCTATACGTGCTTATACGCTCTACTCCCGCCCTAAATGTACGCCTACTTTTTCCTGTAATATCGCTCACTTTTTTCCCTCCCCGGCCTCCTCTTCCGCCTCGCCCCTCTTCAACCATTATTCTCTCACCCCTCGTTTTCTAGACGGCGCTCTACTCTTTATCTAGACAGCATCCCCTCCCCCCCAGCCCCGAGCGCGCGGAACAAACAGCCGAGATTTGGGAATTCAAAGTAATTGGTCGAGTAAACAAAAAAAAAAAAAAAAAATGCGTTTCTTCGGGTGCGCAGCTTGTGCGCACGGTGGAAAAGCTAAATAAACGCGTCTGGCTGTATCTGTTCATTGCGGAGGTGGGGAGGATGGCTCATTTTTTAGAAGATACCTTTCGCTTCGCAAATTGGATGAGAAACACTTCGACGCATGAGACATTATTACGTCATTGAAAAAAAAGGATTACGAGCGATTGAATTTAGTTTATCGACATGGCATATTTTTCCACAGCCATTATTTAATACGATTTAAAATATATGCACCTCTTGAGAGGTTGGATTCGGATCGGAGCTACGGGTTCACCCTTAATTTTCCCGATCGCGATCGACAAAAGCGACCTCTCGCAGCTTTTGCGCTGAGGGCGCTGCTACCGTATAAACACAATGAGACTCGCAGCGATAATTATAAGAAGTTCATCAAAAGCTTTCTCTCTCTCTCTCTCTCTCTCTCTCTCTCTCCTTTTCTCGTTTTGCTTAGGTGCGTACATATTAGTGCACATATACATATATACATATATACATGTATACATGTATATACATGCATTGAAAACGCCCTGCGTGGTATAACAGGACCGCGCAGGTAGGAGCTTATCAGGGTGAAGGGTAGGTGGACTGATCGCCGATGCTATCAATTCTGTACACCTCTTCTGTATACTCGTCATTGCAACGTCTACACCCCCCGTCCAATGTAGCACACTACCGCCGGGCACAATTAACGGACTCAATTTGCTCTCGAGCGCCCGCGTCAACTCCCTGCGTTTGTTCTCGTCGCGGAATTGGGATAGGAGACAGGTGCACGTGTAACATTATTCGTATTGGAGGATCATTTTTTCTATATACCCGTTCGGGTAAGGATCAGATAACAATCAGCTGAGTTAGATTGATAAAAAGTTTCTTTTTATCACATCGTATCGAGCATTGGTTAAGATGAATAGTGAATTTTTATTCTTTTATTATTTAACGCAATGAGAAACCCGATTCTGCATTAATTATAATTTTAAACCCTATCCGATAGCTTTCTATCTCTGAACGTTTGAAATAATAGAAATACGCGCGAGGTCTCGACGTCCTGGGCAAAATTCCGATTAACTTGCAAATGAAGGGTGAACGTGAGAGATTTTGGAACGATTAAAGCCGCGCAAAGGTTTCGACAAGATTGGTATCCCGTTCGGCGTTCGTATGTTCTCAGCAGCTAACGATATTTTTGAGAAATGTCGAGAACGGAGTTTCTAATCGACGATCATGGAAGAATTTACGTAAAAATGTACAGGTGGGGATGTGGAGAAGAGTTGATGTAGAACAAACCCTCAATCTTGAAGTTTCATTATTAATTCTTATCTTTTGGTGCTGTTCAACTGGCTCAGTAAATAATGCGTTGTACATTTCAATATCTCAAGATGTTTTACATTAATGTTATCATTATCTCTGCGTGATAATTGTTAATATCCGCATTTCTTATTGCAGTCGATTTATCGTCGATATTTCGTGCTTATTTTCATCTGTCGACTTATTGGAAATATTCTCGCCCCTTTAATTTTTTTTCTAAAATATCTAGAATTTCATGAGCGTTAATTTTTATCGTAAAGAAAAAATATGGAAGAAACGTAGATAAAATACAGGAAATTCGACCTCATCACGGATCTTTCGATCGATCGTGTACGCGACACGTTGAATTATACAAAGCTCAAGATCCGCCAGATTTCTAGATCCTTCTGCTTACCTTGTACCCCCTTCTCTCCTCATCAGTCCGAATTCTGACCCGCGTCCCGCCGGTCTCGACGACACAAGCCACACGGCTGCGGCCCCAACGCGACGCTACGCCCCGCAATCCGGAATATTTGATCGAGACATGCATTTGCACTCTGCCGCTGCGGCCCCGCGACTAAAACTCGCGACTTTCTCCCCAGGGGGGGGGGTGGGAGGCGATCTGTAAAGTCACGTCGGGGGTGGGGGCGAATCTCGAGCGAACGCGCCTCGCGTGTCCGCCCGCGCTCGGTGAAAAAAGGGCGACGCTGGAGTTCCATAGAGGCTGATATTTTTTTGTTTGTTCCCGGCCGCAATTTATTTATTTATTTATTTTTTGATTCGTAGAGAATGGAAGGAGGCAGGTTACGCTCGATTCGTTCCTTTTTTAATCGAATAGAGTCATTTTTTATCAAAAAAATCATCGTTTTATGAGAAAGACTTTTTTTTTGTTTTAAATTAGCAACGCGTTCGTGTGTTCAATTGTCCATTAACTAGGGATAATTTCTAGAAAAACAGTTATCGGCCGTGCCAAGCTTTTACTTTATTAATAATAATGCGCGAGATGTTTGTTAGTCGGATCACCGTTACACATTAAAGAATGGCTATGCGCACGTGTGCGTTTCGATGAAAATGGAGAGGGAGGGGGGGGGGAGGCGGACATTGAGCGACATCGGGCGCTTCATACGCTTATGAGCGTATATGTCTTATCGAAAAATTGACGAGTACCGTATTATATTTACGGCTACGGACTGCACGTAGGCGAATCTTCGCAAACGGAGTCCCGGTGCGAAAATCGATCCACGGAGACAGCGGCAATCCCGCTGCACTTCCACTTCATGGCTCTCTCCTGCCGTCCCCCTGCCCCTCTATCTTTCTCGTAAATTTATCAATAGACCGAGCGGTCCACGCATCCTCGCATCTGCGCGTCTTTCCGCCTCGTTGGAGTTATGGCCCTGTGGGGAGCGGGGGGGTGGGTGGGAGGGGTCGGGGAGGGGAGACACACTGCAGCTCCGAGGATACGGTCGATAACCAGCGGGCTGCCGGACGGGTACGCCTGTTACCCGCGCTCGAGGAGGAGGCGGAGGAGGAGTCGCGGAAAAGCGAACAACTTTAAACGTTCCGTCGTTCGAAGCCTTAGGTATTGTTACGGGGACTTTTAATTCCTTTTTTAACGTCGCCGGCTGAATTTCAATTTTATGGAGGTTGTTGAGGGAAACGCGTGTTTTCAGAATTTCAGGATTGCCTGCTTTCTGTCTTTCTCCCCACCTTTCTTAATGGCCTTGGACTATAGAGGATTTAAATGTAAGATATCTTTTACCGGGTTTGTTTGTTTGTTTGTTTATTTTTTTTTTTTCATCGCGTAACAGCATTTTACATCAAGCTTGCAATACGGCGTGTGAAGTAGCTTCCATATTCGCGCGACGCGGCGTTTAAGAAAAAAACAGTAGTATCGAAAGAGAAAAAGAAGATCTCGGCGAAATGGAAGTTCGAATTTCACATTGACTGCATAAGGAAGCTCCGAAAAGTTTCGCGCGAGATGGAGAAGCCGAGCGGGGCCGAACTTTTTTCCACGGTCTTCTCCCGTCTCGACGACGAACGGTGCGGCGGTACCCGGGCGAGTCCGCGGCATTCGCGGGAATTTCCTTCCTTCTTCTCGCGGCCGAGGACAGAATTTCGCGAGGTTGAAAATTGTCGGTGTACAAGTCGGCGAATAGATCGATCAACGTACCGGGGAAAATTTGCCAAGTGTGTGTGTGTGTGTGTGTGTGTGTTTGTGGGTGTCTGTGAAAATGACCTATTTACTCGTAGTAACAGCTTCTGAAAGAGATAACCATTACTCCCAGCTCGGCGGACGTCGCGCGCTTACCGGACAATGGGGTGACGGTTTAATTCGATTTTTAACAAAGCGCACCGCGCTACCAGAATTGGGACGGAGATTGGAAGGGGCGACCGTGTCGACAAAGCGCAGAGAACCCCTAAATTTCCGGCATTCGCGCGCCACCGCAAAAACGAGCTCGTCGACTGATTTTTGTTTGTTCTTCTGGACCCTACGCACGTTTCTGGCTACTTTTATATCATTTTGCTTTGTAAACTGTAGAGCGTCGGAGTGAACTTTAGAAGGCTTTTACACCGACGCACAAATTCCGTAAAACGTCGCCTTCTCGTCGGTCCTGGGAACGGTGGCATTATACTCGAGCATTCCCTCAAAAGCATCAAAAGCCCGACAAACCGATGGATAATTTTAGTGTCTCGCTTAATACCCCCCCGCTCATCCCCCTCTCGCCCCATCACCGTCAGCTCTTTTTAAAGCAGCGACACGAACGCGTCGAAACGATGGCATCCGTGCTGGCGCGCCCGGGCTGGTATTTTATACGACAGAGACGAGCGCGGCTATTGCGCGCGACAAGCGCGCCTCGGTTAAATAATATATATATATATATATATATGCGAAACAGAGGGAGGAAATAATAAGCGGTTGGTGGGTGAAGAAGAGAGGAACGTCAGCGACGTGACGGGCAATAAACGCCGGCGGGCGGTCGGGGGCGGGGGGGGGGAGTTGGGGGAGCGGTTCGAGAGAAACGAGAACGAGGCTTTGCGAAAGCATCGCGTCGGTCGCGCTTTTAAGGAGCCCGCGGCTGTGAGTGGGACCGAGTTGACACACACACACACACACACACATATACATATATCTATATATATATATACCTTGGCAAATATTTCTCACTTTGCACCTGGCTCCACCCTTCGTTGCCGCTGAGTTAAACAGCGCTTCACCACTTTATCTCGCGTCGTAATTCCGCGGCTTCTTTCGCCCGGCCACTTTGTCCGCTTAGTGGCGTACTAGCCGAGGGGAGTACAAGTAGGGGGAAGAGAGGAGCTTGCGCGGATGGCAATTCGCCCGGCTGGATTTTTCAAAGGGCAATTTCACAATCGTCCGATAATACCTACGGGTGTCGCTCGCAGGTAGGGTCGATTAACGTTGCTCGAAAAGTCGAGCTCGCGTCGTTTAACGTTAGCGCTCCTGCTTTACGCAGTACAGCATTCGCAGGTGTGATGGGGAGGGGGCACAATGTACGAACTACGTGAGTCGTTAATCTCGCTTATAGTGGTGCGGCGGGAGGGGGGGGGCTCGCCGAAGCTTTAGCTCGAACTTCACGAAGTATCAAACGGACGGCCGTACGACGACGTTGTAGGCGTCGCTTTTATCTTCTTAACGCTGGTGCCGCGTTGCTTTAAACGTGGTCGAGTCTTGAAAGTAGGGGGCGAGGCGCTGTATCCGCGGTCGTTATTGCCAGCGCGTTACTGGCAAATAGTCTACCGCGTGTCGCTTAACGATTTCATTGTTTCACTGTCGAATCTATGGGGAATCGGGAGCTTGCTCTTGCTATTTCATTATAATTACTATTGTTTTGTTCGGTGCTCGGTGCTTTAACGCGCGATTTTTAGTAATTTTTCTGCCACATTCCTCTTTCTTCACTCGAAACGCTTCAAGTTGATCAAATGGAGAGTAAGAGACCTGATGTAAGACACCTTTTATTCGTTGTTCCGCCCCCCCCTTCGATTCTCCGTGTCGCGGAAAATAATACACGCTTTTGTTTTCTCATGGACAAAGTGCCTTTGACAAAGCCGCGACTTCGCCGAGATTTTGAAGGTGTGTTCGGATTCGGCAATTACGACGATAATCGTATACTGGACTTTCAATTCATTCGATCAACTTGTGAAACTTTTACAACGGCCGCGCTTGACCTCGTTTTCGCATCGGGCACTGGCCGTCGATTGATTACCTACCCCGGCCGACGATCCTCGCGGTCCTCACCGACCGATCCGATAATCATTCGGGCCCCGGTAAATCGACGGTCATTCGGCCCTGCGTATCTCTTTAAACGGTCGGCGGCGAATTACCGCCCGGATTATCCAGTGGCCCGTATCCCTAAAAGGGGCCTCGATCGAGTACAGCCGATGGACTGTCGCGCGTATCCCCCAGCGCGCTCGAATTCCGATCCAGCAGCCTGGAGCCAGAGACCGAGCCGACCAGTTCGTGCGCTGGCTTTGCTCTCTCGCGGCAATCGCGCGTCAAATTCAATCGGTCGGTCGCGGTGTAAAATTGGTTTTTTTTTCCCATCTCCAAATACCGATACATCGGAGTCAGATTGTGTCATAACGAATCTGGCGGATTTACATCGTGGCGGTTACGAAAACGACGACGTCCGACGTGCGGGGAGTGGACCGAGGCGAGGCGAACGAGGTGCTTCGAGACGCCAGCTCAATTGTACGCCAGGAGGGCGGAGGCGCGCGTTTTGGGCCCGATTCATGGGCTCACGGGCGCGCGTGTCGCGCGGCGTAATTAGCCGGATTACGCGCCGAGCGCGACCGACGCGCGAGTCCGTGGTTTTGTCGCGTTGGGGTGGCAACGAGAAGAGGATCCTCCGCCTGGAAAATTAACTCGCGTTCGGCGAGGTGGCGTCAAACCGAATCGACGCGCGCTGTTTCAGTATCCCAGAGCATTGTAACTATGAGACGAAATTTAAAAATTCCCAAAATTTCAACCTTCTTGACTCTGCACGATGTATGCCCTCTTAAATGTTTTAACGAGCGCATTAAGGACAACTCCTTTGTACGAAAACAGGAGCGATTTTACTTTTTACACTGATTGTCTCCACATCATTCTTGAATTTTTTTTTTATATCTTGGATTCTTTTTCAGTTCTATCAGATTCTACGAATTTCCGTTAAAATTAACATCGATAAATGTATAATTTGGCTATATCTTGACCACTTTTACGACGTTACGTATTTATTGTCACGCGACGCCAGAAACTCGTGACAAAAAAGCCCTTCGCCAGCCGCAATTAATTTACGCGCCCTCGCTTCCTTCGAGCTACTGTACCGCCCACTTCGTTAATTGGTCGGGCAGCCAGAACGAAATACAACCACTTCGAGTTAACGGCACCGCCATCGATGCGTTCGCCCCGGCGTAGCGGACGGAAAGTGAGTCGCGAGCTTTTGAGAACGATCCCCTTGGGCGGGCACCCGTGTTTCGTAAACATTTTCCTTTGTATTTCTACGAAGAAAGAGTGAGGCAGAGAGAGAGAGAGAGAGAGAGAGAGAGAGAGAGAGAGAGAGAGAGAGAGAGAGAGAGCAAGACAGAAGGAGATGGAGAAGGTGGGAATTGGTAAACAAAGGAAACAGGGATGCAAAGGAGAGCGCCCGCAACGCTTCGCTAAAGCTGCGGTGGATTTTCCATTTCATCCGGGTTGTGGAGGGGGGTGAGAGGATCGATTTGTCGGCTATCGAAGAACGATCGCCCGAATGAATATATCGGTAGATACACGCGTATCCGTCGCAAGTAGCATATTCGAGAACGTATATTCAGGGGGGAGGGGGCATAGGGGGTGAGGGAGGATCGGAAGTTTTTCACGATCTCGCGCTTATACGCGCTCTGATTCCCAAGGCGTTGTAAGGGCCATTGTTTCGTTGGCGCGCCAATCCCTCATCCACTCGTTGCATCATCTTTCCGAAAAAAACTTTTATCTTTTATTTCAGAATTTAACGAATTCAAAATTTTCACGTTACGAACTCTCCGATTAATTACATCATTATTAGCTCGCTTTTCTGCGTCGGCTGAAGTGTGCGAGTCAATTTTCAATGCACTTCTCGACGGGGTAGGGATTTGAAATTTTTTTAGCACAGATCGGCAAAGAATGGGAATTTAACACGATCCAATGATATCCGTGATTCCATTGTTTCGTATCTAAATACGCAAAACAGATATACAAATTTAATACCATTTAACATACCTTCTAGCTAGATTTACTCTCAAATTAATAAATATTTTTATCTGTCTTACAGTCTTATATATAGAATAAACCACTATAATAACATAGTGACAGTTAGATTGTCCTTTTTTATAATAATCTCTGTAAAATCTGAAATGGAAATTACTACTAAAAATACTTTTACTCTCAATGAAATGATCAGTTTTATTCGACTGACATTTTTCGCGTAAATTAATTTTCAGGAACTGTAGTGGGGACGCATTATCTGATTAGAAATGTTTTTTTTTATTTTAAATACTTTTTGTACTGTTTAATAGAGTATAAAAATCTTTTTAACTTTCTAAATCTAATTCTTTGGTTCACTATTTTTTTCCGATACTATAAGCGTCGTTTTCTTTAAAATTTGTTTACTATTTGTAATTAGTAGAGGATAAGAAATATTTATATATATAACGTACAGATCAAACATCGATCATTTTCTAAAGAATTCATTCCCATCATCTCCTGTGCGCCATCGACCTGGGCGAGCGGGACCTTAAGTCGCTCTCAAAGAAAGAAAATCCTCCGTATCAGAATCACTGCGCACACACGCGCGCAGGGGCGCACCTACAACGGCTCGTCGACTTTTATCTTTGATTCCTTATCCTCGCCTTACTCTCGCGCCCATCCACCCCCCTCCCCATTCACCCGCGGATCTGACACTTAGGCCGGGATTTTTCAAAGGCGCACGTCGATCCCCGGGATTTTCGACGACTCTCTTTTTTTGCCATTCCCCCTCACCCCATCCCCGCCGCCCGCTGCCTTTCGTCGCCGTTACTTCGCAATTCCGAGCCACGCCTCCTCGCGTTTTTTCTTCCCTCTTACCTGTGTGCATTATTCAGACGATCGAATCGCCCCTTTTTATTCCCTATCCCGCTTCTCTTTTTTGCTGCTTTCCCCTCCGCCCCCCGCCCAAGCGTTTTTTTGGCCGTGTTCGAGGGGAGGAAAGTAAGGAGCTTGAAGGTGGAAAAAGTTGAGGGCGCAGAAAAATAAAAAAATTTTCCTCGGAACGGGGCGAGTATTTGAGCTTAGTGACCCGTGTCGGAATGGAATAATTATCGCGACGAGATGTCTGGATGGCGGAGGCTTAGATCGATGGTCGACTCTGTTATATATGTGTATATATATATATATATATATATATATATATATATATATATATATATATGTAGATGTGATTATACATTTGTGATGTTCTTTATGACTGCAATTTTTGGGGTTTGGAACCGAAGTGAAATTTTGATGTAATGAGAGATTTTTATGAACTGGTCTTTAACGTCCCACGAGCATACTGACACGAATCTTGCCTTTATTGCAAAAATTGTTTTGCAGAATTGAGATCCGAAACGGAGTTACTTCTTTTTATAATGAGTGAAAAAATTTAGTTTTTTTCACAGCCACAACAGTGTAAACTTCGCGCCCTATAGAAACCCTTCCGCAGAGATTATTATTCTAAATCGAAGAACGGAGAAAAAATCGTTATTGTGAGGCTCGGCCCATTGTTCTGATTAACGGTGCACTTTAGCGATAATTATCTATCTTGCCTGAAACTAAGCCGACGTTATGGCGAGAGATAAAATTAAACAGCTCGGCATGCCCTATAAATTATATAGAGGCTGGCGAGCTGCGATGAGAGGCGGATTGGAAGGTGAGCAAATGACAGAGAGAAGGAGAGAGAGAGAGAGGGAGAGACGTGACTAGAGTATAATTAAAACAAGTAACCACGCAAGGAATGGCAAAAGAACCGAGCTTTAATTTAAATAGAAAAAATTTTATGTATCACCAGAGAAGACATTTATCCATTTGAGATTTTTGCACATTTTGTAAATGGAAAAAATCCATTCTAGTTTTTACATTGTTCCGCTTTTGGCCGACGTGATTTGTTGCGCCACTGCGATCAAGCTCGAAACGTAAATTTTGATTTTTCTTCTTGTTCTGAACGAGTCGCGAATCTGTACTCGGTGTACAAAAAGGCTCGTTGCGAAAATTTAGCGTTATTTTTGGATTTATGGGGTGCAACAATATCGAAGAATCACCAATGCGCGTGAAAGGTTATTCCGGCTTTGGTTGATTTTTCTTTATCTTTTTCAGATGAAGAAATTTCAAGAACACTTTGCTAGGATGGGCAGTCAGTGGCGGGACTGACTTAATTCAGGCAGAGCTGCGAGGGGCCGCGATCATTCCCAAAAATCTAGCCACGATTTTGATAATTTTCCGAAAAACATCCAGGCGTATCGAGTCCAGAGAAATACGTAGTAACTTGCTCACGGCTCCGCTTACATCGAGGTCTCCAGCGAAGCGAGTGCTTAAACATTGCACATTACTTAGACAGATGCCGACACCCCGACCCCCCTACGCAAGGGCGATCATTATGAAAATCCTCAAAAAGCAGCGAGGACGTCTCGATCTTTCGCTGGCCCTCCCCCGCCCTCGGAGCTCCTCCGCGGCGCGATCGGACGTCGTCCGGGATTGGGATTCGGTGTCGTCGATCGCGTTTCATCTTCGTCCCGACGATTTACGAACGCGCAACACGTTCGGATACGGCGACTCACGGGTATGCGCCGGTGTATGTGAAACCGCTCGCGACTTTCTTCGGCCGTCCGTCGTGCGCAGAGCCATCTCTTCCCTGTATCTGTGTGTGTGTATGTGTGTAGGCGGGTGTGTGTCTATATAAATAGGTCTATACAAACGCGCAACGATCGTCCCAAGCGATAAAAGCCGTCGGATCGGGCGTTCGCCTAATTGCCGGACGCCCGCAGCGAGGAGTTCTATATATATATATATATATATATATATATATATATATATATATATGGAGAAGCGAACACGTCAAAGCTCCCGCGAATTTACGGCGCGCTGGCACGCTGCGCGTTCGTACGAAATTCCCCCTGGGTGTGGGCAGGGGAGGGGCTTTCTATCAATCAGCCGAGCACTATATATGCACATCGAGCACCCGCGCGGACGATTCAATTTTCCGATCCGTCGGCCGAGCGCCCGGGGAAGGGGAGGGCGCGAAAATTCGCCCACCCTTCGCCTCGGCTTTTCGGCGGTCAGCTTTCGGGCGGACTCCGCGCTCGGGAAAATGATACTACTTTTTCCTCCCGTTCTTCTTCGTCGGCCATCGCCGCCGCCGCCTCGTCTTCTCGCGCGCGCCTCTCCGCCTCCGGAGCGTAACGAGGATTTCATGGAAATTAATGAAAACCCGGCGGGCTAATTCGACGAGTTGTTGCCGTACCGGGGAGCCGCGAAGTATTTTCCGGGGCCGGGGGGCGAGGGATTCGGGGGAGAGCGTTCCGCGAGAAATATTATTCAGATGTTTACGTGCGCGGAAAGTCGAATAGAGGCTAGGTGGGCGGCTGCGGTCCCGTAGATTGTAATACACACACACACACACACACACACACACACACACACACAAGTATATATATGTACGTATTGTGTAAATTTACGTTTTAAGAGAAGTGTATACCGGATGTATATTACGCCGAGGAGATTTTTTTATTTTGCCTAGAGATTTTCTCTCGAGCCCAGGCGTTGAGCACTGAATAATGCATTTTGCGCTCGTTTCGCCGCTGATTCGCTTGATAAACATAACTGACAATCCAATGGTTGCGATGTTTATTCTTTTGTTAGTCCTCGTCTTCTTTTTTTTTTTGGTTTTACTAAGCACCGCGTTCTAATGGTTTAGTTTTTCAATTACCAAGATACTTTTCATCGTTCACGCGCGAATGATAATTATATAATTGTAATTACTTCTGATTTTATGATATGTGTAAAAAAAAAATCATCATCCTGGGATGTTCGGTTGTTTCGGCCGTCCCTTCGCACGTTTTTTATTTTTTGTTCGTGTTTTTTGCTTTCCTAGATTTTTCACCGTCTCAGTCGAATGGATTATTAATTAACATTTCCAATGTGTTACTCTATATATACATACGTGTCGAATAGGCGTCGATTTGAATTTCAGAGTTGTAAATTGCCGTGTCGTATATCAATTCAATTCGTCGGGCAGATTATTTCGCGTGAAAAATGAATCTTTCGTCCCGCGCAAAGTACCCGCCTCCAGTCCAACGCTCTCTTTCTCGCTTTTTTGCCCGTCCCCGAACCGTCGAATCTCTCCACATTCGTCAAACTCGGGAAGGCTTATCTGGAGACGGGAAAAAGAAGCCCGGCGCGTTTCTCTTTCGCGGCATACGTCACGCGTCAATCGCCCGCCCCTCGGAAAGAGGGGGGTGACGAGGATAGAGAGAGGTAGAGAGAGAGAGGGAGAGAAAAGGCTTATTTAACCTCGCCGTCCCCTGACTCACACGCCCTCCACTTCCTCGCCGGCGCTCTAAAATTAGTCCGAAAGTGCGAGCGGATGGCTGGGGGGAATGGGGTGGCGCCCCGAGCCTCCCCAGCGCGCCTTTACTTTTAAGGACGCGGGTCTAAATTTAGCCCGGCGGGAGGGGTGCCGATTGTTTATTCAGACCGCCGTTAGAAGGGTAGAGGGGGAGGGGCGCAAGACAGAGAAATCATCGCCGAAGGCGTATGAGCAGACGCGTTTATTTTCGATCCCAAGAAAAACGGGAGATGGTCGCGTCGTGGGGCTGTGTTGCGGACTTCTTGGGTTAGAAGCGTCGCGATCTAATGGGGGTGCGATTGAATTTTTATACTAATCTTGGCAGACTAGTGATCGATGTTTCGAATTGTCGTGTTTTCTGCCCCCCTCGTCCCGCCCCCCCCCCTCGACGAAATCCAGTTTACGACCAATCGTAAGCTATTATCGCGCGAACGTTTGCTTCGTTTACCGGCAGGAAAATTCGGTTTCGAGGCGATTGTTGAGAAAATTTAATGCGTGGCTTTAACCCGTCGTCCCCTATGCATAAGAAACGGAGCTCAATGGCCCTCATAATAATATTTTCAAATAACGCACGGTACGATAAGCAAATTTTGAAATGGATCCATTTAAAAATACGTAACGCCTTAAGCCGTTATTAATTGGTGCACATACCTCTGATTACGCGAACAAATTGAATCCAAAGGTCATATTCTTTGAAATTCCAAGCCATTAGGGGATTAAAAACATTGTAACTTTATGGAATTTCTTTAATGCTGAAAAAGAAAAAACTGTTGCTGAATCATTTCGGCGATAAATAACGTAAATTCCACAAAATGCCTCCCGCGCAGCCGATTAATTTTTCGTGGTTCAAAAGTACATCCCCTCCCGCCCCTAACATCGCAATCGGCACCGAAATCCATGCGTCGCGAAATAAGAAAAATTTCTCGTACTCGGGTCGACCTTCGGGCGCCGCGGGCTCGTAAAGATTCGGCTATTACACATCGATAAGAATTAATCAGCCTCGTTGCCAGTCTCCCATCTATGCGTGCATAATCTTTATTTATTTAATTATTTATTTAATTATTTCCCCGTTATACGGGAAAATAAAGAATCGCGGGCGAAGAAAACAATTTTGCGGATAAGGAGTGCGCTCTTTTAATTAGCGTCGACGGGAGAGGGACTTTGCTGTCTTCTCCCCTCTTCCCCCCAATCCCTGGTACGCGTGCACAGAGACAGAACAGCTCGGCGAGAGTGGGGGGGGGGTGGTGGTGGAGGGACGAAACAACGCTCTCGGTCCGCTCGCTGCGCTGGTATCCTTAAGGTAACGAGTTGGAGAATTTCAACGCTCGTCCTACCTTTCTTTCGCTGTCTCCGTTTCTCCCGCTCTACGATATATCCATGTACACACCGATATATATATATATATATATATATATATATATATACACATATATATGTACACAGTCGAGGTGAACGTTGCAAAGTCGACCGGGGGCGCAATCGATAACTGACCCATATTGTACATCTCCCTATACGTCTATCCCTCTCCCTGCCCGCTCTCTTCCTCGCTTACTTTTTATCTACCTATCTATCTACCTTCTCAGCCTCTCTCGTTCTCCCTCCCTTTCAATCTACTACCCTCTTTTTCTCTGCAGTTTATCTGCACACTTGATACCTCATCGATTCTATTATGCATTTCTCTGCCTTTCCTTTCCTCCGCTCGCCGACTCATTTTTATTGTCCAGTACCTTTCTCGGCGTCCCTTATAAAACCATTCAATGCTTTAAAAACATTATCAGCCATGAATTTCTTCTTCGTTAGTTATTACAAATCGCTTGTCAAGTTTTTATTAATGAATATTATTAGTATACTTCACAGTAATCAGCTTAGCTATGACAAAATACATGTTAAAAC
Organism: Sycobia sp. Sy_11; assembly: GCA_018907035.1. NCBI lineage: Eukaryota > Metazoa > Arthropoda > Insecta > Hymenoptera > Epichrysomallidae > Sycobia > Sycobia sp. Sy_11. The sequence goes on along the minus strand of JACCIC010000066.1, from coordinate 1,202,466 downwards.
AATAACTAATTTCACAAGATTATGTCACTCGAAGTCTTTAACATGTCTTTCCCAATACAGATTTAAATTTATTTTATTCTAAACTATATGATTGAAAATGTTATAAAGTATTGAATAAAATCTTTCGAATAAAGTTACTTATTGATTATTTTTTCATTTCATTAAAAAGGATTATACGGACAACATAAATAATCTTACATTCCTGGGATGTTACATATGCAAATTATTACTCATTACTGTAGAATGCCTGAATTGCGAAACAAAAAAATCAGTAGAATGAAATAATAGCCGGGAATAAATATCTGTTGGAAGATGTTATTTCAAGCAAATGAATATTCATTTCAAATCGAATATTCATGTTTCAGGAAAGAAACAATTTCCATAACGCACTCCAAATAATTATTTACCCCATATAATATTAGTTCTCGTGAAATGCCGCATTATCGGCGCGCGATATACAGTTCGACCGTGGGCCGGCCACAAATCGCGCATCAATCTCGCGGCCCGTTTAATCCTCCTCCCATAAGCGCGCGCGTCCCGCAATCTCGAGATCGACCACCCGGGATTCCCGCGCTATCAATCCCCCGCGAGCCGCTGCGCCGTCGTCGGGCCCCACGCCGCGTCGCCGTAAAGTTTCGCCCCGCTCGAGCGCTGGTTGCGCCGGTTATATATATATATATATATATATATATATATATATACCTCCGATAAAATCATAAATTCCCAGCGCGGGGTGGGGGGGGGGGCGCGACTCGTGAAATTTTCATTTCGCTTTCGCCGTCGGCGCGGCTGCGGGAATTTCGAGGGTCGCCGCCGCCTTCGGATCCGTTAAAGTCTTCCCCCTCTCTCCCCGCCCCCATCCATACGCCGCCGCGCAGGAGCGCGCTGCACGTGCGCTTTAATGGAAAAACAGTGCGCGCCGTGGATCGGCCTCGAGAGCTTCTCGTTCTTGGGGGGGGGGGTGGTGCTCGGGGGTGGGGGTCCAGCAGCGAGAGGGCGGGGGGGATGATCGATAAGGAAGTTATTCGGGCGAAGTGAATTGTACGGAGCGCGGGAGGACGGCGGGGGCTTTGGTTAATTCGTGATTTTTTCGCGGCCCGCGCACGGCGTTAATGCGGCGAAAAGTTTGTGCTCGTGCGACTTGTTCATCGACACGGTTCCTCGTACTTTTCACGAACTCAATTGCCAGCGATTGACAAAATCAGGATGGCAATTTCATCGCGATCCGAATTTTCGATCGATCACTTTTGTAATTAGCTGCTTCTCAAGATCAAGGCTATATCGAAAAGTTTGTACATAGAAGAAAAGTACGATAAATGTATAATAAGCTCGCATTGTCAATTATCTGTGCTCATAAACCAGACGGGAAGAAACAAAGATATTTCGATATCCAAGAATATATTCCCCCGAGCAGTACCGGGTAAAGAAATGTTTTCCTTTTCAATTAAGAAAGTATTTCTTCCAAGATTTTTAATTCACTTATCGATTCCATAATACAAACGATATTTTTCAGTAATACGCAACGCTTACCGGCGCGAATGAAATATTTTGCTAATTCCGCAAAACTGTTTATTTAACGATGTTTGAGAAACATTCATGCGAATATATGGCGCCAACGATATAACATCCGTATCCGCGACGGGCTTCCCACTTTTAATATCGTTAGCGCTCGGCTTGACGTGGATGAATAATTCAAGGCGGGTTTTGCTGAAATTTTGGCCAACGTTAATTCTCGAACCTCCGGCATTATTATTATTATTATTATTATTATTATTATTATTATTATTATTATTATTATTATTATTATCGCCGGTCCCGCTCGAGATTCTCGCGCGCGCGCGATCGAGCGCGCGTAAATCGATTTATACATTCGTGCATCGAGTGTAAACGCTGCTTGTTTCTTTCTTTTTTTTATTTTTTTTTTTTTTTTTGTATACACGTCTAAACGTATACACATCTAGTCGAGTGAATTTAATCAACGAGTTCGCGCGCTCGCACCCGAAGCTTACGTCTATTCATGCATATGTCTCCTCTCACCTTTTAATCTCCCGTCAAAATTCGCCCGAATTCCGAAATTGACATTGTCAAAGTAGGCGTCGCGCCGCGCAATTATCGCGTCCGAGAACGCGAACGAGCCGCGGCATCGTTACTTGGCCAAATTTATTTTTCCTCTCACTCGCTCCCTCGATATCGAACTGCCTGCAGGGACCAGTTACGCAGAACAATTGACCGCGAACGATACGATTATACCGAAACTTATCGGAAAAGATATTATTACTTTTCGACTTTTTCACGCCCGGGCAAACTTTCTAATTCTCAGCAACGATATCGATGTAATAAAGTGCGCGCGCGCGCTAATTTTAGAAAGCAAAAGGTGCGCCGTTAGCTCCCATTTGTCGCGCTTCAAACTTTGTCGCCCTTATGAATTTACAAGCTCGGCCATGCCTCCTACGTGCAATTTCCGTACACGGCGTCCCCTTTTTGCGCCCGATGCGGTTAAACGCGCCCAAGGTCTCCTTCTTCTCTCTCGCTCCCGCTAATGAATTTATCCACCGCCAATATTATGCACTTTTCGCAAAGACCTTCCGTGTCACGCGGCCGTAAGGCTTGCCCGGGGGTGGGGGAGGAAGAACGGGGTGGAAGGGGGTAGCTCGAGAGCAGGGCCGCGACGGAATTTCAAGCCGATCGAGTTTTAAATGCCGGGCGCGACGTCGGCCATGCTGTCATGAGGGGTGGGGGGGGCGTGACGTTTTTCACGCGAACGTCTGGCAAATATTGGCGAAGGCATGACGAAGTATTGCAAAAATTCTTCCCTTTCATTTCCTCGTAAGAGCTGAATGCAAGATCCGAAGGGGGAGGGATGGATATAAAAGTGATATTTACAATGTTAAGGATAGCGTACGAGCTGAGAAGATATTCCCGAGCAAATTTTCAATTTGAAATAAGAATTTCCAACAGTTCTTTAGTCCATCTTATTTGTAAATTATTGTAAATCCGCTTTTTTTTATCGTTCTTTTACTTTTTACGATCGGCATTTCAATAGATTTTTAATCTATTTTCAATTTTCTTTTTGTAATTAATTTACTTAACGTCCTATAGCGATCATTTTAGATATTATGCAGTTTACATCGCTTATGCGATTTTACATTGTTTTATATCAGTTACGGTAATCTAGAAAAACGATACATCTTCAACAATCGCAGGTAGAAGTAGCTGTTATTAGATGATAGGATTTTGATTTAGTTAAGGAATTTAACGATTACAATGAAAGATTCCTCCTGCAATTATGCTTTGGTTAGTAACAGCCTTAAACTTTTACTCGTCCCTGGTTCGACTTATAACGATGAAGCGTCCATTTACCATCGTGTGCGCACACACGTCCCGGTTCATTGCGAAGAAGACGCACCGAATAGACGGCAGGGAACGATGGTCAATTTCTAACACGCTTCTTCTCCGCTCTGCCTTAAACGTGTGCGCATTCGCATATACAGGCGCGCCAAAAGACCAACACCCATGTAGAGGCGGGCGCGCGCGATGTGTAGGGTAAGCAATGTACGTGTAGAATCCGTGGAGAGCCCGTGTGTCTTCCTCAGGCGTTCCCTGGAGGCACGGTTTTTTAGAATTCGCTGAATGGTCGCGGCCCTGAAGCCGATTAAAATCGACGTCCTAGATCTCGCTCGCTCTATATATATATATATATATATATATATATATATATATATATATATATCCCTCTTCTCCCTTTATCTTCCACTCTCCTCCTTTATTCGCGTTCTATCCATTGTAAACAGCCGCCCGGGTAGAGGCGTTTTTTTTCTCAAGTGGGCCTCTTCGAGAGCCCGATGCACCAGCGCAGCAAGAAGGAATATCTCGTGCACCGTTCATATCTCAGCCATCTCCCTCTCTCACTTGCGCTACATCTCTCACCTTTTTCTATACCTACCCCCCCCCTCCTCGCCCCCTCGCCGAAACCCGCCGCTATATCGAAAAGCGGACCTGGCAGCTCGCAGCCTCTTCGAGAGCACTTCAAAGATACATAGTGATCGGCGTAGAGAGGGGGTGAGAGGGGGGATGGTGGGGCTATACACATACACACACGCGCAAACACACAGACCCGGCCGAGCAGCGATCCCTTCCTTTAATATATTGCGTTTTAACCTACATAATATGCGAGGCTTTTTCACCGCGCAAATTTTTCACCCTCCGCACTGTTTCCTCGTTCGCGGGACGCGCGGATATCCGCGATATCCGCGAAATATTGCGGAGGCCGCTGCCAAATTGTGGGTGTGTATACATATATATATATATATATCCAATTTACCCGAACCCCGCTACGTGGGAGTAAACTGAGCCGGCAATTTTTTCGCCATTACCTGAAAATACAAGTTTGATCGACGCTTCGCCGCCCCCCACTCCTCGACCAAAGGGATCTCCGGGGGGTTGTTCTATATAAACATTATATCGGTATAATGATGCGCGATCGATGTATCTGCGTTCGAGGTAAACGTATCTTTCCACAGCACGGTCGTCCAAAGTATTCCGCTTCGATTATCTTCATTCCGAGGCAGGTTGATATATAAATATTGGGTAAATTAAAAAAAAAAAAAATTATTTTCATAAATTATCGCAGAATGAAATTGTGCTAAATATTCATTGGAAATTTTACATTGTCGCTGTCTAAGCGATAAAATTCAGACGAAAGTTTCGGCTCAAAAAGAAACGAACGTTGTTCTTTTTTTTTTTATCATCGATCGATGGACTAATACCGGCGCGATTTTGCTTTAAAGGCTTGGAGAAATTGAAAGATAACAAGATTTTTTTGAGTCGAGTATAGAAGCGCGCGCGATTTCGAAAGTTCTTTGAAATAGTCTGCCAAAAGAAGGATTATGATTTTTTTTGATCCGGTCGGTGTCGTGGAAATATTCGTCTTGAAATTTTTGAAGATACTCTCTCACTTAATGAACTGCCGAAATATACTGCTACACAGTTTATTTTTCTATAAATTGTTTCAGAAAACACATTTATGTAAATTCCACAAGCTTAATATTTTCTATCTTAAATGGTAATAATAATAATAATTTTTCCTCGTCTAAATTTGAAGCAAAACGTACCGTAGATATCAGTCTAATGGCGCCCTATAAGTTTATATGGCGTAGTATATGTTTACTTAGGAAATGTATACAGAGTTATCTATCGCCCGATATATTTGTGCCAATGTATCGTCGACCATTAAATCGATGTACTATAGAAATTACTTTGGTACATGATATTTTTTTTATATTTATGAAAGCCCGAAATCGATTTTTCGTCGATCCAGGACTAAATATTTCAAATTTAACCTAATATTTTATATGGGCGAATCCAAATTTTAGATTTAATTTAGGTAAAATTTATAATACATCACCTTCTGTACTTATAATCCGCAGCGCATTCCAAACATCTCGACTGGTCAAAATTAATCTTTAAAATTTCATATTTCGAGCAAGAAAGCCGCAAATATCGTCGTCAAAATAATCGGAAGTTTTCAACTTTTGATGTTCTTTTAAGGTGTACTTTAATTTTCAAATAAGTATGAATCGATCTGCAGAGGTGAAAAGCGTGGAAAATTTCAAATCCAGCTGGGTTTGCTAGATTTTACGATTTTCAGAATGTATTTTAAGAAGGCGAGCGCAGATAATGCGCTAATGCATAAGAATTTCGTTGAAAACGTATTTTCAACATAGGTGCGTGCTGTATAATAAAAAAAAAAATAAAAAATAAAATCAAACTTTAAAGTTATTCGGACCAGTCGAGATGTACGCTCACTGTAATATAACATTTACATATCAATAGCATGTTCAATTTCAATCTCATGTAGCTTTATTAAAAAGACTATTATTTTACTTATCTTTCGCAACAAAAAAAAAGCGAAGATGAAATTTATACTCCGAAATAAACTAAACCTTGCTGTTGTTGTATTGTTGGTAGGGGTTGGACTTAAAAGAGGGTATCCGGCCAATCATCGACGCGCGGACTAAAAGCAGTAGGGTACATTTGCTATCTGATTATTTTTTTGACTCGTTATTTATTCTTCTTTCAGTCGAAACGCATTTTATAATGTTTTTTCTCTTTCTTTCCATTACTTTTTTTTTTTTTAATTACAATCTATCTCGACTTTTTTGTTCCCTTTTTTGATTATTAAAATTCTTAAATCTATTCGTAATTATAACACTGCTTGCCTCCAAAATTATCACCACACGCATAAATACGCAACACTTCTTTTATCTCATACATTAATTGGCTTCAATATCGTCTCAAGCTTTTCACTTGGCTTTAAGTACATTATGTCGCCAGTCTCAATTTTTCTTTTCGCTGTCAATCGATATTATCAAGATTAACCATTGCATATTAAAATTTTTCTTAATTTTTTATCTTCTTGCGTTCGTATTTATCAGAGATTAGATTTTAAGGTGTTCTGGCCTTGTAGATATTTTTGTCGTCTGTTTACGATTATATCTATATATATATCTCTTTCCCATAGATATTTTTGATATCAAACATTTTAATATTGTATACGTAATAATTTAATTATATAATTTATTCCTTCTTTTCAATTTCTCAATTTTTAAACATAATATTTATACATCTTAATTCAATTTCTCATTTAACGCATGTAATTTAATCTCTTTCTCTTTTTTAAATAAAATTAAATATTTTACGTAAATTTTACCGATCTCTAATCTAATTTGATCATTGTTACAAAATTTTATATTCCAAACTAAAAATATGTATATAAAATTGTCATGAAATGTTTTAATCCGCCTTATGTTAATAAATCTTTAAATATATATTTCATTTTCCATGCAAATGAGGCAAAAGAAAAATAAGAAAGAAAATTTTCAAATACGTACAAACTCATTTTCCGCAGTTCGATAATCAACGATTGTATATACTTTATTCCATATTCTACTCCCCGTGGAAATCAACCTGAAGTTTTTTCCGCGTACCCCGGCCTGACTTCCATCTCGCGGATATTATTCCCTCGATATAAAAATGCTTCGGAATCATTGTTTATAGCCGCGGCTCGCCCGACGAACCGATCGAGTCGTTCGTTCTTATATAGACGTACACATGCTCCAGGCGGGCGCAGGGTAGCCTTAATTAAAAATTGTTATCTGCCGGCTCTCCGCGAGCCACGGGACCGCGGAACGCGCGCGCGCGCGAAGAGACCGATGCGCGAGAGAGAATTTCCCACCCCTCCCCCCCGCCTCGACGGCCACACTCTTTTTTTTCAGAATTATAGAATGATGGAAATTAAGCCTTTTTATATGCAGGCGGATGAGAATTAATTTTAGCTGATCTAGATTTCTCCTCCCTCCCCCTCGCCCCTCGCTCCGCCCCCTCTTTGAGAATATACCGGCGTATACATTCCGACGCGTTACTCTCGATACTCGTTCTACTTTCGCCACCGCCGGCAGTCTGCTTTAGAGGTTAGGTTACGATGCCCTGAATATTCGGAAAAAGTAAATAATGCTGGATATCGTGTATTTGTCAGGAATTTTGCTGGGAAAAAGTGTTTATCGAATATATGAAGTTAGCGGATTTTAGTGGCAATTTAATTATTAATAATAGATTAGTTTGACGATGGTCAATCTTCGAATTTTTCAATGTCGGTAATACGCGCATCAAGAGTCTTATTCGCTAATCAAATAAATCCGCGCACATAGTAAATTAAAGAACGGAATTTTGATGATGCAAGGGTACGTACATATTCGCAAAAAAAATTAGCATACGAATGGCAAAGCGCGCGTAATCCTTGCCCGACGGAGATTGAATAATGAAACTTTTGTAACCGGAAGTGCGTCGGAGATATTTACATATTATTTTCATAGTCCGTGTGCATTTCATCCCCGAAGGAGAGGGAATGGCGAAGTCGACGGTGGCGGGGTCTCGGCATTCAAAAAATTTTACGCTTTTATAACCGGGATTTCCATATTCACGGGAGAGGCGCATTTCCCGACAGTTATCCTATAACCGGACGTTAATTTTCCTCTAACGGGAAATAAATTAATCGGATCTCTGTTATTTCTGGTATACTCGCGATTCCTCGTACATCGCGCTCGGTATGTAATGCACTATTTTCCATGTGTTAATTAGTTCTGGGATTCTCGTAATGCGTTATTAAGGTAACGAATTCATGGTATTAATGGAGATCCCATTGTGTCTTTTGTCATACGAAAAAATTTTCTACGACCCACGAAGAACTAACTGTCGACTTATGTATGCCTGATAAAACCATCGTTTTTGGTTATAATACGACTGATAATTTATTATCTCATTATTTCTGAATAATTTTGCCGTCAAGCCTCGTACACAGGGTCGGTTCAGTAATTCTCAAAGTTGAAAATTTCCGTAAACTTTAAATTGACGGTAAGTTTAAGGATGGAGTTCGAGGGGAAGAAGAATTTTGCTGCGGCGAGCAAGACGCTAAGCAGGATTGTCGATAAATCAATTAATTGTTGAAATGATAACTCTGTTAAATTTTGATAACTCTGTTAAATTCTTACCAATCTGACCAAATTTAATTTTCACCCTCGATAATGTGTATTTAAATAAAGTCAACGCTATTTTGGATTAATTTGACAAGTGGACATAAATTGAAAGGCAGCGAGTAGTAGAGGTGGGCGAGAACAGCAGTTGAACTATAAAATTAGATATATAGATCTTATGTATAGAGATAAATTCACCTATTTTTTTCAAGCGTAGACTTATGATACTTAAAAATTGTAATGTCTAATATACATAATTTTTCTTATATCTCATTTTTCGATCGATAATAGTAACGATAACGAGAAAATATTTCATCCATACATATTATTCGTATGTAAGAAGTAATTACATTCGTTCTGTTTTCGAGACGTGCACATACTTTTTCTTGGAATTGTAAATTGATACAAACTAATTCGTTGCTCTTGAAACCATGAAATTTTTGATGATTAAAGTTCAACTTTTTGACGTACTGTTGTTAAAGTGCATTAATTAATGTTGTTTCACCGAATATCTGTATATACATATACACTATATATACATACACAATATATATACACACACTTGCCGCGCACTCTATAAAGCGCAGCATAATACGCTCCAGTTTCGCGGGTGCTATTTCCGCCTGGCCATTTTCCCGAACAGATTCGATCGCTCGCCCATACCCATTTCTCGCCCCGCATACTGCCGCGCGTGTACAGGTGCGCGCGTACAGCGTGAGGCTGGGGAGCGGCGGGGGAAGGGGGGTGCTAGAAGGACGGCGAGCCATTTCAATTCGCCGTAGCCAGCGCGATGCCATCCGACCCCCCCCCCCCATCCCGATAAAGGCGAAAGGCAGTCGCGATCGAGGTTAACGTCGCGGAATTAATAATCGGAGTTGGATGGCATAAGTTTCCTCCCCCTCCCTCCTCCATCCGCGTTCATCGCCGGGACTCACTTACAAGTTCAGGTAGGACCCGGGCGATTTTCTCGTGCCTACGTCTACGGATGAAGTGTGTGTAAATTCTATGTATGTATATGACATCGCGGTTGCGCTCCTACTATGGATTTTGAAGGTCGAACATTTGAACGCACAAATTTTCCTTCCTTCGGCACACAATTGGGCTCCAGCCGCGGCTACCCAATGATCAAAAGAAGGCTCGACGCCGCGGACGACTCCTTCTTTTTTCTTTTCTTTTTTAAATGTGGCAGAATTAATTACTTAGACCGTTAAGCCATTTCGGAACGCGAGGGGATCTAAGTCGGTTAAATCGGACGTTAAATTAATTTATCACGTTTCGCGTTCAGCGCAGAGCCGGTACACGTGCTCATTGACATTGTAAAAGGCGCTTTGAAGAATAAGGAGTACTGAGAGTATTTGATCAGACTCGTAGCCGACTCGCCACCCCCTGCCCGTGGAACTTGAACGATTTGAAACGGAACAGCGACCGAATCGTTGATAATAAGCGAGTCGTGTACAAAATTCGATTATCAGTGAATTTTGCTTGGAGGTAAGGATTTTTACAATGTTAGCGTTGATATTGCATTATTGAAATTCGCCCTTTTTTCACGCGCTACATGCGAACGGGGTTTGAATTTGGAATCTCACCGCGGAGGGCTTCTGCGAGAAAGTAAAAGATTAATTTTAAACGATTGATTGACAAACTTATCAATGCTGTTTAATGTGCAACACGGTGTTGCGTTAATTTTTTGTGTCTCATTTTAACATGAAAAAAAAACAACAAAACGTTTGATATTATTGACGATTATTACTCGACCCAATTCGAGTAACAAATCGGCAAATCTGATTGTCAGCTCAAGTGGGTTGCGCATTATTAGCGGATTATAAGCTCGTGAATCAAAAAATATTCGTTTTTTCAACTATAAATAGCAAACGTCGATCCGTCGCTTTACGAGCCATTCTGTGTTAATTGATTCGTCGGCATTTTTAACCGTTACAGATTTTCCAGCGATTAGCCGTTCACTCGTGTACAACAGGAACCATTTTTTAAATTTTTTTTTTTTTTTTTGGTATAAAATAGTCTATGACAAGCCATCCAGATTCGTTATGGCCAATAATCGCATCGCCGACAAAGATCCACCTATTCTTCGAAACTGGAAATTCGAACGGTGCCAAGAGGTCGCGCTATCGCCGCGCGGGCGTATCGGAAAGCGAACTCTGCCCCCTTACTCTACCAGCGCCACGGCGTACGGGGCAAGATTCTCGCGCGCCGCCGAGGCCTTAATTAGACCACCGCCCCCGCCCCGCGCCCCCAACGGCCCAAGCCCATTGTCGCGTTATTTATGCGCGCGCGGTCGGCCGGCCACGGGCGCGAATAATTAGCCCTCGGCCGGGCTCGTATTCGCCGGGCGCTCAGCCTCTCCGTCGCGGCAGCGGGACGACCGGGGGCTCGGGGCGGAGGGTCGCCGATTCTGCTTACGACGCGCTCGCTGCGCCGGCGAGATTTCCGCGCTCGGGGGTGCGATAGGAATCGACACAGATTCGGAGGTTTCGATTCGCTTCGCCCCGCCCCCTCTCTCGATTCCTCTACCTCTACATACGCCGATACTTTTGTTCGCGGTATATTTAGATGGAAGCTTTTCCAGATTCGGGGGGCTTGCGGATGGGGGGGGCGGGGGTGGAAGGGGTAGTCGAGGATGCCGCACGCTCTTATATAAAGGAATAGGGTCGATCGTCGATCTTTTAGGACAAGGAGCGGTGTGCGCTTGAAGCATCCTGGGGAAATAGATAGAGATCGATGGCTTTTACACAGATACATAATACGCGCTGCGGGGGAAATATATTTCTGCTCAAAGACACAACTTTTGCAAACTTTTTCGAATATTCCAGAAAATTTGTTTCGCTTAATTGACATACTGGCTACAGCATCGAAGTTATTACAAAGTTGCTTTGGTTTTTTGTGTTCGGAAAATCACTCCCGACGTAAAACTTATGCAAGACAATGGCGATATACGACTGTAGTACTCGCGGAAGATCAAGTGAACATTTTCGTCGTGGCATTGTCTTCCTACCTCGTCTGCACCGAAATTTTCTGAAAGTTAATTCCTCTTACTCATCAGATACTTTTAATGTTAGCGAGGATAAAACTTAAATTTTCAAAAGGCGTATTCAAATGTGCGGTCATGCGTGAAAAATTCGTAAAATTTTATAAAAACAGTAAATTAAAGGAGAGAAATTCAAAGTCTATTAGTAATACGAGTCTTTGAGTCATAATTCTGGCTAAGCTCTGATAGATGCAACATTTTTTACACGCTAAGATCGGGGACATTCTAAAGGAGCCGCCGAATTTTTAAGGGAATATCCGTTTGATAAGTCGGCCGGAAACGATGCGCAACCCAGAGAGCTCAGGCGGATCTCGGTCCTTCATTTGCTTAAATTGTACATTTATTGGGATTATAGGAAACGCAAGCGCTTCCGAAACGGGAGAGCCACCGTCACGCCCAGGTCGTATCCCCTAAATCAACGGGGCATTTAGTATATCCCGCAAACGACCCGGCCGTCGTGTACTCGAGAGGCGGAGCTCAGGTGCCCCGTTACGGGGACATTTTTTTTGCCCGTTCCCCCCACCACTTCCCCGTGTTATTACTTCTCGCTCAATTTGCGCGACGCGTCGTGCCCGGGCTTTTCTTGTCCCGAGCTTTCGGGATCGTTCGGTCGGGAGAAGAGGGAGGGGGAAAGTCGCACGCTCCCTGTAAACGCCTCCGAGGAAATCCGGAATACCCCGCCTTATCGAATAAGGGGGCTCGTTTGCCTCGCCCTGCCGAGGGCGCAGGTTAGCTTGGTGGACTCGGGGGACAACGGAGACTGGACTTTCGGGAGGGGGTTCCCCGGGTAGGATCGCTGCAATACGCGTGCAAGATTCGACGTTTAAGAATATTTTTTTTTTTATCTAGAATTAACAATCTTAGCGGATGAGTGAGTTACTCTTATGTTCGAGCAGGGACGCGTTAAGACGCTTCCTTCGATAATCTCAGGTAGGTGTATCTATAAGCAGTCGCCGGGCGAAGCTTCTTCCATAAAAGCAAGACGTCCCGCCCATCGAGAAGTTTCGGTGACATTTTTCAGGGCGGGTGAGGGGAAAAAAGTCAATTAGCGACGGACGAAAGTTTCCGGCTAATTGGTAGACAGACGGAGAGAGAGGGAGAGAGATAAAAAAAGTTTCTATACGTGAAATTTTCGGCAATAGAAAGTTTCGCCCCTTTCGCGGTTCTTTTTCGGGTATATACTTAGCGTAACTTTTCTATTTCCCGTACGAGGTTCCAGAAGCAAGCGGGTTGCCGTCGATGACCATTTGTACAAAAAAGGGGGTGAGGAGTGAGGAATGAAGCGCTCCCTTTTATTCCGGACAGAAGGACGAGAAAAATATTAATACAGTACTTATTAAAGAAAGAAAAAGTACACACACACACATGCACACACACACACACACACACACACACACACACACACACACACACACACACACACACACGCACATATATATATATATATACATACACATATATATTTCTTTTTATAACGTGTCGGGGGAAGTTCGTGCGTCACGTTACAAATTCCCAATGGGTTAAACGATAATCTGTAAGCACGACGGTTTACGTACAGAAGAAAAATAAAATCACAAGCTGAAGCTGAAACTCCACTGAGCGCTCGTAGTAGCGCCACGTGTGTAAAAAAATAGCGGAGGGGGGGGGGCGAACCACCGTATCAGCGATCGCAGCCGCTTTCACGGCGTGGTGACTGATGGAGGGGGGGGGGCATGTGCCTCTGTCCCGCGCTGTTTATTCCCTGCGAACGAAACGCCGCGCTTTCGTCGTGCCGGTCACTCTCGCTCCGTCCCGCTACGTCGGCGCGGTCGGGCTGATATCCCCGGACGCAGCCGGACGTACCCGCGCGGAATTTCTGACCCTTTTTACGAGGGGATTATTTCGCTGTAAAGGTCGCTCTGCCTCCCGCCCCTCGCCACGGCCTTTTGCCAGGAGACTCGAGCGAGGTCGGAGAAAAAGCTGGACGACCGCTCGAGATTCGCCTCGAATGGAATTTTAATAAGATTTACATTGCGCCGGTTGCTCTTGATGAAATTGTTTTTATTGTTCGTTCTGGCTGCGATGTAACGACGGACAATTTCTGTTATGCGAGGGATACAATTTTTGTAACGATAAATTCAACTCTAAAATTATATGAATAACTGTTTACGGAAAACGTATTTTCTGTGGATTTTTTATTAATCCACAATTTTTTTCAGCCCAGGCTCAAACATCTATTCTATTGAGTAAACGAGCAGAGTCGAAGGCGCTGAGGAAAGAGTTTTTAGATATCCGTATGCTTCGCTATCTCTCTTCTTTGCGTCGTTATTATACTACCACTACGCCCCCCTCCCAAGCTGCGAACAAAAAACAACGAGATTTCTTTGCAGCGATTTTAACTGCCTCGCTTTTGAACCCCGTAAAATCGCAAGTCCAAAACCCTCATTCACGATTTGATTATTTCGATTGGAAACTTAGTCGGTGTGTTTGTTTACGAATTCGGCGGCGTATTTCGCGAAACGAGAAGAGGCGCCGAGGTGATTAGAAACATAGGAACTGAGGCTACAGGGGTTGAATTAGAAATCAGAGGGGATTGTTTTTCTTGGTCGGTTTTTTTGTTGTTTTTTTTTTTTATCAAATCACCTTGATTGAGAAAGGCTCGCAAATTAGAGACAAAGGGACAATCAGGTTTTTCCGACTCCCTGTTTCTGTAAACCAATGCGATTTTCAGCAAAGTACTTTAATTAAAATTGTTTCTAATTAAAAAAAAAAAGAAAGAAGAAGAAGAAGCAAGATTTCGCCCTACGCGATAATTCGAAAATTTCTCGAATAATTCAAAATTACGCCAGTTATTCGCGCTACTTTAATTGCTTTTAGTGCAAAAAGAAAGCTGGAAAATGATCATAATTACGGATCCCCGACTGTTGGAGGATTTAAAAAATTTGCTCAACCTATTTCGACCACGCTCTTCTCTCTCTCCCCCCCTCTCTCTCTCTGAAATTTAAAAAATTAAAAAAAAAACATTTTTTTTCGGTATATTTAAATTAAAACAGTTCTTTTCTAACTTCAAATTTAAATAATATCCTTAACGCGTAAATGTAATGTCAATTAAACATGGCGTGTATTAATATAGTTGAATATTTCCGACTACCTTGGTAAGAAATTGCTTAACCAATGTCGCCGTAACTTTCAACGCCAGAGCGGATAAAAAAAAACAGAACGAATCAAATTCATCCACAATTCGTCAATCAGTATCATTGAATTTAATCCCTCTGTCGAATCAATTACATGCTTCTTTTGAATCTCGCCTGGAACAATTCACAGTTCGTCTCGCTTTCGTCACTCGTCCTCAGCCCCTCGTCAGCAGCGCTCTTCGAAAAAAGAAAAAAAAAAAAACAACAACAACAACTCATGTCCCCAATGGCACTCGCGGACAACGAGCGACGGCAATTCTCGACCAACCTCGCCGTCTGTCTCGCGTGTAGGAGTCTTTTGCTTCGAATTACACCCCCACTCCCCGCCGCCGGTGCCCCGCACGAGAGCTCGTACGAGACTCTCTCGCGAATACGCGAGATCCACTTCGACGGGACTCGTACGTAAAGCGTGCGGCGGACGACGAATAGAGAGAGAGAGAGAGAGAGAGAGAGACAGAATGACGGGGGGGGGATAAAACGAGGGGGTGAAGAGATGGGAGGGCACTCGTGCGGCACGGGGAGGAAAATCGCGCGCACGTAAACACAGGCGGGGCGGCGGGTACTGCTCCAGTTTTTTTCCCGGGGCTCGATTATCGGCTCGCGCTCTTCGCTTTTTTTCCCTCTATTTGATCGACTCGCTGCTTGTGTTCACCCTCGTCCACCTCTCTTCTTTACCCCCTACCTCTTATCCATCTGACTCTCTCGCTCTCTCTCTCTCTCTCTCTCTCTCTCTCTCTCTCTCTGTCTCTTTCTCTGCGTTCGGATTTTGGGGCGCGAATCTGTGTTTACGCGGGTATTAAATTGGAACCGCGCGCGGACTGAAAATAATGCCGCGCAAACGCGCGTATCGGGATGAAAAGATTTTTTCCGATTGCGTTTGTAACGGGCAACGAAAGGTATTGCTTTTCTCTCTCTCTCTCTCTCTCTCTGTCTCTCTCTTCGAAGAGCAAATCGTGCAGGAATTGTTTTTTTTTTGTTCATTCTACCCTTTTATTTTGTTTATTTTACTCGGATCGAGGGGGGGGAGGTTCTTTCGTGGGGGAACACGCATAGGATGAAAAAAAAGAAGAATCTACGAAAAGTCGGCGAGTGCACAATGGGCCTTTTTCATCTGAATGATTTCTATACGAAATAGTATAAGAAAATTTCGATACGATCAGGGGAGCGTGAAAAATCTGGATAATAAAGTCGCGGGAGGAAGACGATTCGCGCAACCGCAGCTCCCGTTAGAATCAATTTCCATCATCGTACATTTCAACGCCCTCCCCCCTCCCACTGATCCCGAGATTTCTCCCATTGCCGCGCCATTGCGTAATTGATCATTCGCGCAGGCCCGCGATCCGATCTACACCAGCCACCCCTCTCCCGCCCCCTCGCGCCGCTCGGCGTTTCAACGAGGCGCGAGAGAGTTTCTTTCGCGCTATCCGCTCCGAGCGAGCGATCAACGCGAATGAAACGCGAGCTGAGCAGAGGCTTCCAGCTCGTTTTACCCGAGCTCTCGGGTCCGCGAGGCTTTCGCAGATTATCCGGTTTTGTTGATTTTCGCGGATGCTGCGCCTGCATCGTACGGGTAGTGTCGCATGCTCGGTTCGAGTGTGAATTTGGCGAAGAAGTGAGTATTATTGCCACACACACACACACACACACGCACACACACACACACACATATATTCGTTTTTCCTTTTGAGAGAATCTCCAGGCAGTGACAAATAAACACAAAAAGAATCCTTCAAATTCCATTCCCAGTGCGAATCCACATGAGCCTGAGTTCATCGTCGTTGTCAAGACACCGCGCCCAACGCGTACGTAGACATTTCGATCCTGTCGCTCGTTCAGAATTCGCTGCAGCTCCCCCCCCCCTCCTTCCTCCCACAACGTGCAATTCTCCGGGGTGCGGAGAGTTCGCGTGATTCCGTCGAAGCCCGATGATACTGTGTGACCCCTCTCTCCCTCCCCCTTCCCGCGCCCTTCCCATCCCCAATTATCGTGATCGGTGATTTACGACGATGGGACGCCTCGTTCCGTTAAAAATCGAGAACTGCCGCATGAATCACGGGTCCCTGTCGCGTTGCGTCGGTGGAGAAAATTCATTGCGTATTATATTATGTATTACTGGATGTTTCGAACTCGGCTTTCTAAACACGCTTATGGAAAAATTTGACAACCAAAAACAACAAATAATCATAAAATCGTCGAAAATAAAATAACGTGTTTTTCTATGCAGATGTATAATTATTTTAAATATATATATATATGTGGGTGTGAGTGTGTGTATAAATATAATATCGATGAAGAAATGTGTATGAAAACATATTGAAAAAAATGCTCAAAATATGCTGAAAACTTTTCGAGAAGTTCCATTATTATATAGAATTAGATTAATTTCGGAATTTCGGCTTCGAACTTTGAAAATTTAAGGCCAAGCTCATGAAAAACCTTAATGTGTAATAGAAACAAATACATATCGTAAAAGTGAACGTAATTTTAACGCTAGACATCCGAGTTTTCGAATTACTCTCCGCTATTTTTACGGCTCAACGTATTATATAAGAAATCGAGAAAGAAAAGTCTATGTATATGGAATGCCGAATACTTCCCAAGCTACTATTCTAACGAACTTCAACAATAATGTTGTCATTAATATAGGTGTCGAAATGAAGCCACGAAAAAAAATTATGCAAAAAAACTTAATGTCTTAATTAAACCGCAAATAGAGTCGGGATTAAGGAAATTTAAATAGTCGCCTGGCAGCGTCGAAACGCAAGCGCCCGAGCATTACGGAAGCCTTGGCCGCGCGGGCGCATTCAACGCTGAGAATTGCAAGCTGGTGCATAAACAATCTCTCTCTCTCTCTCTCTCTCTCTCTCTCTCTCTCTGCACTTACTGTACACGCGCTGGCCCGCGGAGAGATAGCTCGGCGACACGGCAAGATTTCACATGCGATTTCGCCAAGCGCCAGGCGTGCATAAATGCAACACGCGTGGACGAGCGTTACGCGGTGAGTCGCGTTTCCCGCTCGCGTATTACATGTATATATATATATATATATATATATATATATATACATATGTAATATATTTTACACCTCGACGGAGTTCCTCGTTTGTCGCCCCTTGGCCGCCGCTCCCGAGCCCGCTCGGCCCTCGGCCCCCGAACGAGATAATTGTGTCATCCTCGTTACACATTGCTCTTAATTTAAGGCGGAGTACCGCGCCCGTTATAACGCTGCAGCGCTGCTTAACTCCTTTTGCGCTCGGAGATATTTCGCGCAGAGTACTGTGTGTGGAATGTGGCTCTAGGCCCGTTAGAAAAAAAACGAAACAAGAGCGCATGGAAATGGAATAGAAAAAAAAAAGGAACGTTTGGATAATTATTAAAGTGGGAAAATCTTAACAGGCGTGTTGAAAAATCGTAATTATATATATATATAATTATCGAGATTTTCAAGTGTATACAAATCGCGTGTATATAAATAGATGAATCACCGGATAATTTATCCCCCAAACAATCAAAATTTTTCGAAGAATTTGACTTTGCGAGGACAGCTACGTCAAAATCAACATTGGCAATGGATGGAGTGGGGCATCTCCGCGCGCAAACGAGGCATGCAGCGCATCGTTAACCTCCCAATATAATTTCATCCGAATTACAAATCATATTTTCGTATATAATGTCCGCACAAGAGAGAGAGAGAGAGAGAGAGAGAGAGAGAGAACTGTATGCCGTTGTCGAAAATTGTATTTTCGGGATAAGCGCGATTATTTGCGCCGCGCTTCGTGCCTATTTTATTACATAACGACGAATGGACGGATGCGATGGATTATTATCTCAGTGACATCGGCGCGATTAATGGCCTGCCTCTTTTTCTCTTTCTTTGTTGCTCCTCTGCCCCGAAATATATCGCAAAAGTTCCAGCGCGGCGAACGAATTTTATTACGACGCGCGCTTTTGCGATGATTCTTTTGTTGTTTTTCTTTTTCGCGTTGTCTTTTTATGACGACCAAACATAAAAAAAAAAAAAAAAAAAAAAAAAAAAAATTAATCACCGACGCGGATAGTTACATGTACAGCTAATATAACGCAGCGACGATATTATTTAGCGCCGACATGTGTAATTGTCGGGCATTATGTGTCCATCCAGAATAATGCTCGCTTAGCGCTTAAGTATAATGTTAAGCGTAAATGTTGCCGCGCAAATGGCTTTCTGCAAACATCATCCTGCTTTATGGATGCTCGTATTGTTACGCAATTAATCGGCTCGAATTAACAGGCACTGCTGACAGGCCTTTTTTACCGATTGCGTAGAAAGTGCTCTCCGTGGTAAATGATTATGTTAGTCAGCCGTGGCTTTTTTATTGACACACATTCTAGGCATTTTTCCAAAGCATTGAGTTATCTTATTGGATTATTTAAGGTTATAAAATTACGGAAATTTTCTCATTTCTAAACACTTGGACGAATTTTTTGGAGATTTTGCAGTAATTTAGAATATTTCCAACCAGATAAACAGCTATAGGAATTCAGCGAATGATTGAGAATTAAATAAATAATTCAATTTTTACACATATAACATTATTGAATACATGTAATTTACGCATATAACTTATAACAGATTTGCTCGATCGGTAAAAGAATGGGCTACTTTTTGTTGTAATTATTAATAAAAGCACGTGGCTCAATTATATATAAACATTCAACGATGTTTTCTGCGCTTTCCGCTCAATTTTGTGATTTATCCTTGTTTGCATCTGATCCTTTTAATTCAATCGCTGCGTTGGCGCGTTTTTATCTCCATCGACCATCGTCGATCGAATCCGATTCCGAATCTTCTATATCATATATATATCCGATGAAAACAAGAATAAATCGAATGATCGAGCAGAAATCACAAACAAACCGTTCAGTGCCTATATTTACGTACGTATACGAAACGACATTCGCTTAGCAAGAAAACTAGGCTCACTACTCCCTCTCTCTTCCTCTGTCTCTCTCCCGCCGTGCATAATTTCCTGAACCTCCCGAGCAGGTGCGCTGGGCGGGAGGGGCCGGCAGCGAGCCTCTCGCCCGTCCCCCCCCCTTCTGAACCCGGTAAATAGCCCAGATCCGAGCCCTGTCTATATATTCCGCTACGCGACAGACGAGGGCGCGCGCGCGACGCCTCCGCGATTAGGATCTCGTTGTTTTCGCTGCGCGCGCTTCTGCGGGGAGTGGAGAGCGTCCGCGTCCGCGTCCGCGCGCAAGCACGTAAGCGCATAAATGCGATGCACATCGCGGCAGTCGGCGTCGGCGGCGAAATTCGCCGCGAGACCAACGCGGCTCGCTCATTATAACCGAGCCGCGGGCCGGGGGCCCTCGCCAGTTATGCGCGGAGTCGCGGCCGCGGCGGCAGCGCGGAGACGACGGCCGTTCCGAGCCGGTGGTGACACGCGCGCTAGAGAGAGAGCGCGCGTTTAAACGAGAATAAAAAACAGCGACGAACAAAAAATAAAAAATAATAACCCGCGTACACGCACGTACGGGGACGTGCATGTATCGTTGTGAGATTTAGTGCGCCGATCCAGCCACACGTGAGCAGGCACGGGCGGCGCGTGGCGCGCACCTCGCTGCCGCCGTCCTAGTCCAGCCGTCCGGGCGAGGAGGCGAGGCGGTTGGCCCGGGAGCGGCGCCGCCGTGATGGGAAGCGGAAGAGGCGCGCAGGAGTGTCGCGCGCGCGCGATCGGAAGCCGGAGTTTATGAGGTGGGCGACCGCGATGGATAATCCCGCGCTGTCGATGGTTAAGGACTGAGGCCCTTTCCACTATTCCGTCTATTCCCTGTCACTGAAATCTGGGCTCAAGTAGGAAATTTAGAGAGTGAAGGTTTTCTTCGTTAGTATTACGAGTGATGCATTGATTTTTTTTTTTTTTTTTTTTGTAAATTAAGCTTATTATTATACATTCCGGGGCAATAACTTATTAGTTGGTGGTGAAGATCGAATTTTCAATAATCCTCATAAATACGTATCAAACTATCAATTCCCGTTATGAAATAGTGACAAATAGACAAATTTGCGATTCAAATCGCATTATTTAGTCAATTATCAGTTTAACATTAATAAATAATGGTTTAGCGGGCCAATTGTTCACGAGGAATGAGCTGGTGACTTATCAAAGTTACGTTATCACATTTTCAAATAGTTTTACGGATGCTATGCTATGCGGTTAAGTACCAAATTGAATACGTTTTAACGTAAGCCTAAACATAGTAATCCTATTTGAACAAAAGCTCGTTGCTTCCACTCGATGGAGCCACGTCGATATCAAAAAAAAAAAAGTATTTATTTAGCCGACGCATCGCCGTTCAAGGAATTATTTGCTCTCCGGTGCGACGAGGCTGGTTTCGCGCTAATCCCATGATTTATTGCCGAATCCGAGCGCTTTAGCGACTGCATCTACCATTGAGATCGTTATTTATTATTATTATTATTATTTTTTATTTCATTCTTCCTTCAACGCGAACGACTCGCTCCGAGGGTAGGGTTCTCGCAATCGCTGCGCATCTGTATTGCATAACTACGCAGTCGAGGCGAATGATTGGCAAACCGCACGGAGAATAATATTCTTACGTTCGAGTCCGATGTTAAAAGAGAAAAAAGAAAAAAAAAGCAAAGAAAAAAAAACGCGATCGAAATACTCGAATTCCCCGTAGCAAAGTACGACGTTAAATTTTAGTGGCATAGTTACAGCATCGTACGGCATCTTCTTCTATTTTATTTTTCCTCCGAACGAAATACTGACTACGATGGTTCGCGAATAATGAATACTCCTGTATTTTATACTTAATTAAATATACACACCTATGTTATCTAATCTACTCGTCGCGCAATGGAAAATAATAATGAAAATTTAAAGAAAATGAAATTTTCAAATTAACAAACTTGTAATTAATTGTATTTTACTAACACAGCTATATAATCGAGCAATTATTATGCGATAAATATTCCCGTTACTAGATTTAACGTTACCGCACTGTTTATTCAATAACGCTTGAAATTCTATGGATCTACAGTTTTTAAGAGAACAATTTTCAGGCCTTGGATTACGTAGGACAATAGAAACACGTAATTGCAAATGCGAAGCTCGAAATAAAACTCGAATCATTCAATACAAAAGACTAAAAGAGAGATTGACCGATAACTAATTTATCAATGTCATGGGCCGACGGAATGAATTGACCAAAAGAATAACACGAAGCTTATGAGAAGACAGAGCAAGAGATCCTAATCCGGTACGCAAAAGTTGATTTTCAAAGACCTTGTGGTCTGGCCGAGAAGTCGCGGAGGTAAAATGTGGCGGCACAATTACTTCGCGATAAATCTTGCCCGCACGTAATGCCTCGAAAAAGCGCCGCGGAAGGGGAGGAGCGGAAAAAGGTAGGGAGGTCAATAGAGAAACGTTCATATATTTATATGCACGCACGTATAATATACTTAAAAAGATAGATCGAACATGTATAAGAGTGGCGCGGGGACGGGGTCTCGCTCGCGCTCAATTTCACGATTATCGATCCTCCCGAGTGCGCGAGCGCAAGACATCGACAAAAGCGCAGACGAGCCGCACGAACATATTTACCGCACGTGCGCGCACATGGAGTACGCGCGCGCGTCCGTGGCGCATCGAAATTTTAGTCCCGTCGATTCGTCCGCGAGGCGTGAGAATTTGGTTAGGGTGCAGAAAGAAAAGAAAAAAACAAAGAACAAACTCCTTCTTTTTTTAAAATCCTTTTAAGGAGAGCGCGCGAAAGCCATAGGATTATTTGACTTCGGATACGGTATTATGGACATTTGATATCGTGATACTTTTACGGGCGTACTCGATCATCTGTCGACCTATCTGACTTATATGCTACGGCAAGAACTCGCAAATCTCATTCGGGGGTCCGCAAACTCTCAAATCCCGTCGTATTTATCATACGCTGGTGGGAATTTTTTTGAAAAAGCCATGGTATTAAATTATGAATGGAAGAGGGAAATGCAGGGAGCGATCAGGGGTAATAAAACGCAATTTCAATTTAAATCTACCCCTTCACATTTAATTGAACCTCTTATAGAGGAAGTTTTATATTTATCTAAGTATAGGCCAAAAGCTTTGTACTCGGGTTCAGAAAAGCTCTTTATTTTTTTCTTAATAGTTTTTTAACGGCCAACAAGATTTTTCAGCTCGGAACTTTTTTAATAAAGATTAAAAATCCGAAACTTAAACTATATCTTAATTAAACTTTTATTAAGCTACACGAAGTGTCTTCGATGTATAAATTATAGCGAGCTTTAATTTTTTTTTTTTTTTTTTTTGACAACCTGCTTACCGGAATTTTTCCTCTTTCAATCGGGCAAAGGTAAAACTGTTAATTTAGCCAATGAAATCACGGGTAATTCCCTTTAAGCCAAAGTGTCGTTTAAGGGCGACATTGTCGTTAATGGCTGTAACGCGATAAAATTAAAAGTTAATTAAAAATTAATGCTAAAAGTCGAGGCCGAAAGGGAACAAAAAAAAAAAAAAACTAATAATCGGGGCCGGAGCTGCAATTTGCGAAAATTCATTGTGAAAATCGAACGCGATACCATGGGTTACTGAATTAATACACACTGAGCCGATTTCGATGATCGTTCCTATTCTATTAGAGCCCGCGGGATTGGTCACAATTACTGAGTCGCCTTCTTCGATCGGGCGCAAAATAATTATCCGAATCTCTGCTTTTTGTACATATCCCGATACTCGATCCCTCCCCCCCCCCGATTGGACAGGGGGTTAATTCGGAAAAAGGGAGAAAACTCGCGTTCGGGGCGCAGGGGGAAATCGTAACGGCGCCTTCGCCGATGAGAATCCACGACGACGCGCACCGTCCCCCGAGTCTCTCGAGCGCGCGTTCCCTTCGCTATAGCGGGCGATGCTGTAACGCACGAGCGAGAGGCAATAACGGCGCACCGCGCCGGCGACTTCGGCTCGAGCCGCGCGCTCGTGCCGCGGGTCCGAGCGATTACTTTCTCCCGCCCCTTGCTACCCTTTTTTGTCCGCCCGTCTATCTTCTTTCTACCTATATGTATCTCATTCTCTCTCTTTCTCACTCTCTTTCTGTCTCGCTCAATCCGCCATGCCCATAGCCGACGGTTCGGCTGAGCCCCGGATTACGAGGCTTTCCTTCTCCTCCACCCCCTTAAAGAATGAAAAGGAATCCAGTTGCGCGGGCTTTATTAGTTCCCTCGCTTTACTCCGTCTATCCTCTCTCATCCCTTTCTCATTCTTTTTTTCTCGCTCTCTCTCTCTCTCTCTCTCTCTATTTCTCTGTAATTATCTCCTCCTCCCCCGGCGCGATAAGTTCAAGCGTATACAGCGAGGTTGCGCGGAGGGGGGTGGGTGGGGCGATTTTCATTGCTGATGAAAAGTGCGAACGCGAACTTCTTGCGAGCTCGATCGATAGACCGCGATGTAAAGATGCCCGAGGAGGTTAAGTTTTTCCACCCACTTTTCCGTTTTTCCCAACAATTTGTACCTTATTAATCGCTCGCGTCCAGCGCTGAATTATCGCGTACTTCGGAGCTGTGCGTTATTTAAGTATCACGGCGTTGGTCAGGATTTCCATATGCCTAGATCAGATTTATACTGGAACATATATTAAATATTTTTAGTGGCCACAATTACGCTCTAATGCATTAACGTCCAATTGATTTAAATACTTATTATTAATAATTATCAATTAACTTGGCAACTAATTTACTTCCTTGACATCAAATCATAAACGTATTTACATGCTTTTTACTTTCGTTTCAATATAAATCCGTGACACTGCCAGTGCGATAAATAAAGTACTTTATTTGTCCATGCTAAAACGATGATAAATGCGCAAAATACTTGTGCACACTCGTGTCACATTTGTATCCTTCGGGTATTGACATCGATGCCATGACCGCTTCCATCCATGATGCTTCGAAATCCAGTAGTTTCTGTTTACCGAACGATTCGCGCTTAATGCTCTTTGTTTTTTTTTTTTTTCAGAAACGAACCGAAATCCAGCGATACTGGAACAATATCGATAATTCCGGTGGTTTGCGACGATTTTAGTCGAAATAATACACGACTCCAATACCCTTTATCTCGTTAATAAAACAAAAAAAAAGAAAAGAAAATTCTGGTTTATTGCAATCCTACTACAAAGGCGCGCATCTAGCAAAAATCCAACATAAGCGTCGGGCGTACGGAGTAAAGAGTCGGGCGAGCTAAGTTCGTAAAATAAAAGTGGTAAATTAAAATGTTTTTCTCGGAAAGCATAAAATTGTCGGTTCAAAGTATACGCACGCATCGCGCATCCTCGCGGCATACAGCCGCGATGCCCGATCGATCTAAAAATAAAACGTTCTCTCGCCATTACGGTAAAATGGGGGGAGTGGGGGGGGGGGCAATGGAAGAATTGTAAAGACGTTTCGGGTTAGAGCGCCCACGGATTAAAAGCGGAATAAGCCCGGCCGCGCGCATAAAGGAGGCGGTGGTTACTTTTCAACGACAACGACGACAAAAAGGCGCGTTCGTCGCGAATCCGCCGACTCACCGTACGCGGTATCCGCCCGAAAGCGCCGGTGAGAGGAAGATGGAGAGAGAGAGAGAGAGAGAGAGAGAGAGAGTGACAGAGGGGGGGGGATTGTTGCTGCTATGCGTCGTTGACAATTGGATTCTCGTAGAGAGACGGGTCCGTGTCATAACGGCTGTATTTTTCGTCTGGATTAAAGTGCATCGTTAAACGCGACGGTGAATTGAATTAATACTACATGCGCAAAAATTTAAAAAAATTACATCGCACGTTTTTAGGACGGGAAAGTAAGAGAAACAAAAAACACATTATTTACGTAAAAGCATAAAAATATCCACAAATAATGTTTTCACAACGCAATAAGATGGAAAAAATAGTATGTTAATAATGTACAACCACGTGGCGATTGCCCTGGAAATTAATTCCCACTGGTAAGGTGGGGCGAGCAAAGCCAATCGTTTCATTGATCAGTAAATAGTAGGCAAACTCACGGTATATTTTTAGATGTACTATTTTAAGCGTCAGATTATCGTTGATCATACGCGCCCCTTTATTTTTTCAAGGAAATTAATTTTCAGGGCATTCGGTATGAATTAACGAAGCATTATTCTATCGACGAATTATATTTAAAAATGCGAAAATTTAACATTTTAGCTGATTGCAGTGATATTATTTTGCATATTTTTTGCTTCAAGAATTTTTTTGTTATTATTTTAGACGATTATAACAATGTATTTTGGCATATTTTCATTTACTTGCAAATTAATTTTTTTTTTCATTAAAATTTCGTTTACGTGGAATTTTGTAATATAGAATTCTAACCATGGAATCTTGAATAATTGACAATATGAAATAATTTTCAAATAAAGATTTGCAACAAATACGAAGGCATAGAACCAACGAGCCACGAAATTCACTGTAATATATCGTGTTGTCATCCTTATCTGACCTACATTTAAGTTTTCCCAGCCGCCAACTCGTCTAGTATATTAATAGAATTTTGCGCGCGAAAAAATTCATTCGAAAATGTCAGTCGGACAAGAAAGATCGCGTGAATGACAAGGCATCCGAAAAATTAATAATCAAGTGTGGAGAAGAATTTCTTAACGAGCCTTCTTGTTGTGCAAAATATACAGTCGAATATATATATTTAACAATAGCGGCGCCATCAAAATCCACCGAAATCCAAAGCTCTGTCTCGAATTTCGAGCCCCACAGCTGCGCAGCGCGCACTTTTTCAAACGGAGTCGGACAAAGAACCCGCTGCAGAGATATAAGGAGAGGAGATGGTGCGCGACATAAAAATCCCTCGCGGAAAAGTCTCGGGAAACGTCGAGGCCGCGAATGAGCGACGCCAGTACGAAATCCAATGTAGCCGGCATAAAGGAGAAGGGCGGGATCTGCGGCGGGGGAGGAGGGCGGCTTCGTGGAAACCCCGCAGAGCATATAAAATTCAATAAACCAGTCATAAAAAAAGGACGGGGAGGAGGAGGAGGAGTATGCGGCGGCGGTGGAATAAAATCGGTATAGGGGGGAGGGCGCTCGAACGCTTCGGGTGAATCCGAGGCGTATTACGATGCGCTGGCGGCGAGGACGGGTAGGGGGGGGGGCTCGGTTATCGAGTGATTGACGCGGTCGGTCACGGGATATTTTCTATTTCGTGGGCGGTTGGGGGGGGGGGGTAATTATTACGTAAATATCGTTGCGATCGGAAGCAGGTGACGGTCGCAATTTTTTTCGTTATTGCGGCCGCGGAAGGTTCGCATCGATTGGCTCGCTCGTCCACGTTCAATGCGGCAGGTCTAGTAATTGACCTAACAAATGCACCGAGCAACTCTCGGCTATCCTTATGTACTTGTTTTATTTTGCTTTAAGCATACAAGTATGCGCTTCGCAATAGTCTTTATTAATAATGCCCGATGATTCTATCACCACAAAATTCCGTCGACCAATGCTTACGATTCTAACAAATTTGCCTATCTTAAATTTATTGATTCGTCGCATATATATATATATATATATATATATAAATGCCATCGTTATCCTCGTTCGCGACAATCGACTCTCTCGAGAAAAGATCGATATAACTTAACTTTTGACTTTGGCCAATTATTATTTTTCTTCCATTGCATTCTTACGGCATACCCGACGAAAATCCATCGTGCGCCATTAGGGACGGGCCACCGACGACGGGACAGCCAATCGCGATTTATAATGAAAAGGATACGAGCCAGCGGAGCACGGCTAACCGATCGATTATCCAAGCCGACCGTGCAACCTCGAAATCAAACGAATGATATAGCGGCGGAGAGGCACGATAATCTAGTTAAATTTCTAATGATATATAGTATACGATAAAGTGTGTTCATATATCCACGTGTGTGTGTGTATGTGTGTGTGTGTGTGCGCGCGCGCGTGTACTGTCAATGTATAACTGCATCCGTCTAAAGGCGAAATCGGTACTTCCCGTTACGAGGCAAAGTTCGCGTTAACGATTCGCCGCTCGGATGCAACGTTCCGATAATTTCTATACATTGCCATCGGTTCTGCTGCGGATTCTGATAATCGCGTTCAATTACGGAATTTTCGTACGCGTATTTCCATCGCAGAGCGCAATATAATTACGAGCAACGGGGCTTTGTGGGGTAAAAAAAGAAAAGAAAATCACGGTAGATTGCGAAGAGTGAGCGATGAAGGTGTAAATACTGGAATGGGAGCCGCTCCCGACGTACGAAGCGACCTTCCAGGCCTCTAATTTTCCCGTCTCGTTCTGCTCTCGCTTCTTTCTGCACTAATTAACCGCCACGACTTCCATCACCCAAAAGTGATATCACAAAGTATATATCACAAAATACCCCGGAACTATGCAAAGTGAGGGAAAAAAGAGAAAAATGTACAATATTTACCATAAGATAATCTGATCTCTCTAGAGATATGTTAAATCTAATGGTTAACGGAATTAAAAGAACTAACACCTACACATACACACATGCAGAGCTAAATCAATACAGACACAGAGAATTAAACCAATCTGCGCATTAAAGCCATTTAGCCGTTAGATGCGTGCAAGCTAAACTGTTTAGAAATTACCTCACAATTTACGATTAGGTAAAAATGAGACTGTACGAAGTGAGAAATGAAAAGATTTGAAGAAAGGATCGATGCGCCGGAAGCTTCGATTTATTGCGTATGGGTGGAGAGTAGATTGTAAGAAAGAGTGCGAGAATGGGGTAGAGGGGGAAATAAACGTATGCCTGACGCGCCGTTTAGGCAATCGAAAAAAAAGTGTACGATGCCGGACAATATCTTTAAGATCTGCAATGGATTTCAGGAGTTTCGTAGCTCGGACGAATTTCTGCCGGGGTGCGGAAAGATGACGGAGGGGGAGGGGGGGTGAGAGGAGTAAACACTGCTCCCCAGGGCTGCGTGCTCGGTTTCACCGAGAACTTTCCGCGTCGTTCGATTGCCCGCGGACGGAAACGCACGGGCGAGATCGGCGCGGGCGAGTGTTTTCCAACGAGGATCGATGAGAACAGCAAATGAAAATTCAATCGGAGGACGGTGAAAGCGTGGCGTCCGTTTGCAAATGCACGGTTTGTAAATCGCTTAGCCGAAATTGACACGATCAACTCCGTGGAATCGTTGCAGACTGTGTTGCCAATTTTTCGACTACTATTATCAGCAGTTCGAGCCAGGGCATTAATTATATCGGATCCATCGCGGTTTAGCTCGACGTACTCAGAAACATGCACACACACACACAACACACATTTGTATGTATGTATGTATATATATATATATATATATATATATATATATATATATATATGTTCCAGCAATGCGGTTCTATGCGCCTGTACACCCTGTGGCACGTTTAATCCGTCGCCGCACGCGATCGCGCGCGCTCTGAGCTCGAAATTCCGTTGACGCGCGGGCCGACGAAACCGCGCGCGAGCGCGCGCGCCCAAAAGCCAGCGGTGCGCGATCATTGAGGAAGATATTTGACGAATGTCGCCCGTATACGCGTAACGTAACTGTGTGTGCCTGTGCAGGTGCGTGCGCACTGGTAAAGATCGAGCAGAGTAGAGCCCGGACGGGGTACAGGATTATGATTTCGAAGCGTGTAATTACGACGGCGGGTGGGCCGGGCGATTATTCGATCTGTAGTCTAGCTTGGATCTAGAGATCGAATTAGATATATAAAGCTGAAAGAGTTTGGTAAGAAATTTTGGGTAAATTCGCCGAGAAAGATGTACCTTTTTTCTTTTTTTTTTTCTAATCAGTATAATAGTTCAGTTATCATACAAGTGAATCGTGCAGCGAGGCGAATCACATCCTTTACTTTCCGTTCTGTTTACGAACATATAGATCATATAGTAAATAAAATTTTAAAAAAGCCGCCCGACGGGTCCCTCCGCCATTACGCGTACTTTTCCTGGGTAATTAATGATTTTCAAATCGGCAAAACGTGTGAGCGTTTGAATTTCAATTTCTCCCTTACCCATTATGCTGACGTCAGCAGGCCGAGAAAGAAAAAAACAATTCAGTCCGTCTCGGCGTACAAGTGTGCAATGACCATCGGTGGCATGAATTTATCATTGCGCGATAAAGCCCGCGCGCGCACGTGTGTGTATGTGTGTGTGCGCGCGTCGAAACGTAGTTCCAGTTCAGTAGCTCGGCGTACTAAATTTAAGCGTATTGATTCCGCGGCGCGGGTTCCGTCGCACAATGGCATTTCATCGTATTAAATGGCCATTATGCTTATTTTGAGACGGGCTTCCGCGTTTTAGCGGCGCGTTAAAGTACAGAAATTCCAGGGTGAAATCTCGAGCCAATCTCGGTGTTCGATAATTATCCGTATTGTGACTGATCGTTTGGCCGTAAAGTTTTAGAAGAGAGTAACGTTAAATTATTCTTATTGGATTAATGATTACAGTCCTGGTCTGGCTAAATTACGTTACAGCGCGCGGCATCAAAGATCGAGGAGGGATCGTATCGGGAATATGAACACGCGCATACATACATATGTATATATGTGTGTGTATGTGTGTGTGTGTGTGTGTCTAATATAAAATTGCAAATTAATATTCCCGAAACGGACTTATTATTTATCGGATTTATGTTCCAGGAAAATTCATTACCCAATACACGCCACCTTCGCGTCTCTCGTTTATACATAGATATCTATCTATCTGCCTAACCATCTACACACACACACACACACATATATATAGCGCGCACAGCTAATTTCAGCAGCTCGTAATCCGCGGCCCGCGTGCGCGCACATGGCTCCTCTCCTCCACCCCCCCCCCCCCGACAACGTTAACGCGCGCTCGTATCGTAACGAGCGATGCGCGCCGGCGAGCGAATCCATTCCGTTTCGTAACTCCGTAACGCGCTGTTCTACGAATCGCGCGTTCGAATCGCAATAACCGCGCGCGCGAGCTCGGCCATCGGGCTCCGAATGCCGTACTGTTTTGTTTTGCCATTATTTTCGCGAGCGCGACGATACTCGGACAAGCCTAAGGAGGGGCGGGGGAGAGGAATTTGTCGAACAAAATCCGACGGGCCAAGCGAAAATTGTTATTTTATCCTTATTTAACAATGTTTAATTATGTATAGGTAAAACTTTGACTGTCAGTAACTCCATGAGGTTATTGTCTTTTCTTGAAAACGAGCAAATCATCTGTGTCGAAATTTCATAAAGATAAACAATGCACTTTTTCAGTTATTTCGAGAATAATCGTTTAGAACGTTCGTATACAAGAAATTTGCCTTCTTATATAACTTTCCTGTTCAGTTCCGAATCGAAGATTTTCGCTAAGATGTTTATAAGGCCTATAATAGTCAGTTATGTAAGTAGGAATTTATTTTTCAAGAAAATGAGTATCTTACATTCCTGGAAATATAATAAAAAAAAAAAACGATTGTCTGAATATGGCCTGTAACAACGGATTTGAACGGTAAAAATTCTTAGACACTTGGAGTTTCGCGACGCGAAGCGGTTAATTCACATTAAGAAACGAACGATCGTGCATTAATTAGGAAATTTGCTGCACTTTTACGCGATTAATAACAGGAGTATAAAGACTATCAGTACATCGTGTAAAAAATGGAGATGCTAGAATTACCGAAGCGGGCTCGCCGACGCCCGTTCGCCGCAAATAAATCGACCGATAATCAAATATAGATTAATAAGTAATCAGGGAGTACATTAACGAACTCGGATTTAGTCGCGGACAACTGTGATTTCCCGGATTCCCGAAAAGTGCCGCGTCACTCGATAAATTAAGTCACTTGTGGGATACGAGAGTCTGAATCGAGCGTACATATAGACCGTAGTTCCGATAGCTTTTCTAACCTCAAATTACCTCATGCGCAGCGTATAATTATTATTGCTTCATATATATATATATATATATATATATATATATATATATATGTGTGCATGTGTGTGTGCGTCTATGTATGTATGTATGTATGTATCTATGTCTGTCTCTATTTACGTTTATAGTTTTGAAGACGCTCATCAGCCCTAGTACAATTAAGGACAACCGATGCCAATAATTAATCGCGCTTCTGCATCGTTGGAAATCGGGGAACAAGCGAAATTTACAAGCGAATCGTCGCCCATTCGCCGATCCCTGGCGGTTCGGAGTGCCCTGTAAAGTCCTCCTCCTGATCCACACCCTCTCCCCCTCCTCCCGCCCGCTCCATAAGAAAATTGCCGCCGTTAATAGTCTCAAATTTTCATCACATCGGGGCTAAACGTACGACGGGGCGCTCAGGCACTTTGGAGCGAGCGATCGCGCTCGATTTAGGTCCTCTCCTATATGAATACGTACATACATACATACATATATACATACATACATACATATATATATATATATATATATATATATATATATATATATATAGATCTAATTGTGAGTTCACCGCGTTGTAAATAACAGCGCGGGAGAGCTGCTGCCGCCACCGATGCTGATCTAATCGATCGGCCCACCCGATATATGATAACCCGTTATACTGCATCGCGGCAAATTTTATTAATGCCACTACGTGCTGCGCTACGCGCGCTAGATGTGTATATATATATATATATATATATATATATATATATATATACACATACACACACATATGAATTTTTACATCCAGTGGAGGTTGGAAGGTATTATGATTAAAAATTGGAAATGAGCATGAAGAATTAGCTAGTTTTATTTTACATGCTCAATCGGTACCTTATACATGTAAAGTATAATATTTTGTTACAATAAAAGAACATTCATCTCATAATAATAATTAGACCACGTTAGGAAGTTACATATTACATATCGTATGATTCTTTATCATCGAGCCAGCTCACACCTCGCCGATTTAATAATTCAGCGCTGAGAAAATTTGGCCTCGCCGATACACACACACACACATACGTATACACAGAATGTGCAGGAAGCCTTACGTTGCTTTATATTTGAGTTTCGCAAAATAATTCATTAACTTTATGAGAAAAGCGAGATAGCGTAAAAGGGCTTTGAGTGCTTTTGTAATTGGAATGCTGCAGTCGCGGAAGTTTATGGCCGTATGGATTGTTTGCTTTCCCACGCTTGCCCCCCCCCTCCCCTCCCCGCCACCGGCCCCACCGCCCGCGGACGTCTAATGGCTTTCCATTGCGGGAGCGGGGGGCGCGACCTTTCGGGATGCGGGACGTCGGGCGCGACGGCTGATAACGCAGGGAAAAAGTTTTAGCGACGCGAAACGCGCGTTCTGCCCGGGGGGGGGGGCAGGGCGGCGAAATTAAATTTACAACCTGGCGTTACTCCTATACTCTAATTTAACGGTGTAAAAAAAGTACTGGCCGCCGACGTCTACTTACGGCAATGCTATGATCGGTTTTTTTTCTCGTTTACGCCGCAACATTAATCTATCATCACCGATTTGTAACATTATCGAACACATTATTTAATTAAAATTGAAGCATCGTCCTTACTCGTTTTAATTAACAAAAAAAAAATTAACAATGCTCAAAATGTTCGATTATTGAACATTCTATTAAATATGCATGCTGTAAAATTGCATATTTAATAAAGGTATAAGCGTAAACTGTATATACATATTAATAAATCAACCCTCGCTCCGTACTGAAGAACAATATTAAATTCAGCCTCGGCTTAAATTCCGCTTTAGACGTTGAAAACCAATCGCCGTCCCGGAATATAACAGAAAAAAAAGGGGGAAAAACAATTTTTTTCGTCGAACAATGATACAAGCCAACGGACGGTAACGAAATACAAAAAAAAAAAAAATGTACGAATACCGCGCTCCGAAGTAACCGAGCCTCCCACCATGAAACCCCTATCTCCGATAAGCGTCGTATAAATCGAATCAAGAGCCGAGAATGTCCGGCCCTCATCCCCGCACCATGGCAAAGGGCTCGCTTTGCCATTAAACCCTTCTCTACCCGTACCGCCCAACGTTGTGTAATGCATTTTCTCGACTTTCACGCGGCGAATTTACGTAATGCGCCCCGCCCCCCCCCCAAATTTTCGCCCTTATTAATTATTCGACAGCGAAACGAGAGCTAAGAGCGAGACAGATGGTTAGTTCCAAGCTGCGCGTCTTGGCTCGTTCTTCGAGAGCCCTTGAAGAACGATGAAGAACGAAAATTTAAGCCCGGATAGTCTTAAATAATTAGTCGCGCAATGGGGCGGGGGTGGCGTTCTCGTTCGCGGCCCCGTCGAGCGACTCCTCGGTATTTTCGCGAAATTCAATTCTTATCCGCGTGGGGTATATCTCTTGAGGGCGTTTCTGAGCGTTACACGATGACGCGTAGGGTTAACTTTGGAAATGTGGAAAAAAATGTCAAAAAATTTAATAATAAACAAAGTCGAAGGATTCTACAACGATCTTGGAGTATTAATTTCATATAAGTATAATAGGACTTTTGTGACTTGGCTCGTCGTTCATAATAGGCCCAATTCTACGCTGTACATTCCAGAATTCGCGGCCGCGTTGTCATAATTAGAACTTCGAAAAATCCAGAATTGCTATTCTCGTTAGTCACGATACTTTTGAGGTTTGTATTATGAAATTTCGAAATCTTTCCTTACAAAAACACGAAGATTACCAGAGGATAGTCAATTGTTTTATTTTCGTCAACACTTTCCTTCAAATAGCGTAGATTTTATTATTTAAAAGAATAAATAGCTAACCGTATATAATGAAACGTAAATATATTGGAAGCCAATTACTCTTATAGAAAATACTATTACGTGCGATTAATTTATTTTTATGATAATAAATTAAATTAACACGTTATTTAGAATGTAAGGAGAACTATTAATTTAGATAAACTTTTGTGCTCTGATAAAGAAGTTTAAAATAGTAAATTTATGCCATGTCGAAGGCTGCCCATATAATAATTGCAAATTCTTTTCTGTACTTGAATCAGGCGAAAGTTTCGAGCATCGAATTAAACTCCCGAAGTATTTTAATTACGGATCATCTTTATCTATCCGTGAGTACTAGATGTACCTACCCCTCCCCCACGCCATGTGGCTGAATATTAATATTCTTTAATTATATTAACATTAATATTCACATTAATATTAGCAATGGCGCCGCTTAATCGCCGATACGGTTGCCCAATAAGTCTCCTCATGAAATCCTCGTTATCAATCGCGCATCTTCGTAATAATAGATTTTCGCCCAGTGACTAAATCCGTGATTCCTGATCGATCGAGAAACTCTGTTTTATAAAGAAAAAATGAAATCACCCAAGTTCCCCTAGTTCATATATATATATATATATATATATATATATATATATATATATATATATTGTTACCTAAATCTCCATAAAAGGAACCAAAAAAAACTGGAAAAAATCACACCAAAGTCCGCTGCCGCGTCGCCGTTGTGCCCGACCTCTCCGCCACCGGCGGCGCGGCCGCGCGGCTTAATCGAAAATAATTGTTCAGCTTAGCCGGTTCGCCGGCTCATCCGCGCGACTTTATCGTTAATTTAGGCGGGCCGCGCTGGGGGCCAATTTATCACTGATGAAAGGGGCACTCGTGTCTGTGTGTGTGTGTGTGTGTGTATGTACGTGCGCGTGTCTGAATCTGTTTGCAAGTTCAGATTAAACTTGGCCTCTTTCGTTCTCAATACAGCGGCGGGTTCGCTTGTTCGGACCGTGTGTGTGCGCGCGTACGTATGTGTGTGAGTTTTTGTGCGCTCAAGAGCTGGAGCGAAAATTCTATAAGAACGGACACGCGAGTCCCAGGATTTTCTGATTTTGCATTGTTTGCGGCTTATTATTCCGATGATGTCCGAATTTATCGTAACCTTTGTGTTTTTGTTTTTCATCGAGCAACGATGTAACACTGACTTTTCACTGATGAAAAAAATACTGATGAAAACTAATGAGTGCGAGCTTAAAAGTTTTGCATTGATTGTAGACGTACAGTAATACCACGTAAGGATGGATTTTACAATGTTTGTTGAATTGAGGCAGCTTTTTAATTTTTTAACGCACAGACTAAAATTAACCCACCGACCAATACAATGTTTCATAATATGTTGTTATGTACATTCTTGTACATTATTTTATTGTCTAGCAATATGCCATTTATAAATAAAACAGTATTATAAGTGCTCATTGTAATAAAAAAAAAATTATATTTTCTCTGAAATATAGCAAAATTAGATTAAGACCAATTCTAATGAATTGCACAATGAAATATTAAATTTGAATATATAAGTTTATTTTGCGATGGCCTTTACAAAATTATTTCTGCCACATACAGAGACTTGCAGTTCATTTGAAATAGTTTTAATAAATTCTTTCAAATAAATGGCAAAATTCTTTAAATAAATTGTAGATTCATTCGAAATTCTTTCAAAATATTAAGAAATTCCATAACTTCCTAATTGTTTGTCATTCCAGTTGTTTGTCACTCGCTTGGCCATTAGTCTTTTATTAACCACACTATTTTCCTCTCCTCTATTCTATTTCTTTCAATTCCCATTCTCCTTCGACTTCTCGTTGACCGATGCGCTTTCCAGCCGAGCATCGACGGGACCTCGTGTCCATTTTTAAACCGACACCCACCCCCACCCTTACCCCCACTCGCGCCCTCGTCGCACATCTGCCAAATTGCGGATATACCGCTCCGGCGGAGCGGCCCGCGCGTAAAAGCCAGGAATCGCCCCGTACGGCGCGATAACCGTTTAGCAGGAAGGACGACGGCAGGGGCGGGGGCAGGGACAGAGCTACAGATCGAGCGAGATAGAGGAGGAGGGGGAACAGGGTTCAGGAGATACGTGGGTGGGTTTCGAGCCGCGACCAGGGAAAGCCGACCGTAAATTTGGCCGGGTGTCCCGGGAATGTCCGGCGCGCGGCCGGCTTTGTACGGCGAGGCCCCTCGACGCCACCGTCCCCGTTCCCCGCCATTCGTCGACGGGTGGGAGAAAAAAATTTTTACCGACGCGTGCATCTGCCACGGGAGCGCCGCGGCTGTTACCCGGAATTCGCCGATGTTGCCGCTCGCTTTTATCGGCGGCTCGTCCCCGCGCCCCGGCGATACGTCTTTTTGTTCCGTTTCATTACGTTGTTTTGGCTTCGAACGCAGCGACGCCAGTCCCAAGGGGTGTGTATCCTTGCGTTCGTTCTCTTTTTCTTTTTCGACGCGTCTCGTCTTCGTGGATCTGCATTTCGTTCGTTGGTGAATTGCAGGCGGAGGGATCGAGCGCAAAATATTGGATACAACTTCGGAAGTAATGGAATTGCAACTGTGCGGGTATATTTAATTTTTTTTTTTTTTTTGAAAGATAATATGCATTATTCTAAATATTTCGCTCGATTTTAACGAGGGCTTTAATTGACAAAGGTGGAGTTAAAAAAAAAGTCGTTGAAATATTGAAATATTCGTACAGCTATCTATGTATATAATATATAATATTCGCATAGGTATCTATGCATATATGCGAAGGATGAAATATCGAAGTTTATAATTGTACGGGGCGAGATAGAGAGAGAGAGAGAGAGAGAGAGAGAGAGAGAGAGAGAGAGAGAGAGACAGAGAAAGATAGGGAAATTATTAGCCCTTTCCAAGAAATTGCATTTTTCCATCCATCGGAAGCAGATACTTTAGAGCGAGCGAGTTTGCGCCAGGGGGGGGGGGCAAACGTCCCGCGTGTTTACCGGAATCGTCTGCCTCCGTTTTGTTCTCGGCTGAGATCCGGCGTAAAACTAGAAATTATTGTCTCTTAGGATTGATCAGTGCTTGTCCAGTGAACGTATATAGATGTGCTCGACGTTTATTTTCGTTTTTTTGGTTTTTTTTTTTCATCTTTCTCGATATTCCCCATTGTCAATTGAAAAATTTTGACGTTTAACTCGACCTATTTCTCCCTTTATTTTTTGAGAGCCCCATTGGGATTACACTGGTGTAACGTTTCTACATAGAATTTGCAAAAAATCCGGGTATTTAAATTAATTTTTGTTCAAACGGCAGCACGAACGGGACAATGAAGGCAAATATTGAATGAAATCGTTTAATTAATTGAAGGTTGTCTAATACGCGAGTATATAGTAGGGGGAGGGGAAGGGATAAAAAGTTATTTCAACCGACAGGAAATAAAATTTTTCAATAAAACATTTTTAAATTTTGCGGTTTAATCAAGCAACTCAGATAGTTGAAATGGCTTATTTCTATCAATTCTCTAACGATTCGGTTATTATTAATATTAGCATTATTATTATTATAATAGACATGTGATTTAATTTCAACTGTTCTATGTCAAAAGTCGATAATATTACATAGAGAAATTAATTTAATAAATAAAATAAAGTTCAATAAAATCAAAGTTCACAATACACTTCGCGAAGTATGATCATAATAAGTGATACGCTAGGGCAGAATATAGTGATTGTTAAAGTACTTGATTACGTTACAGAATTCTTTTCTCCGATTTATTAAAAATTGATTACCTTTTGGAATTATAATTTTTTCCATTCTACTGACAAAACAATGCGCGGATCAAAGCTAAAATCCGTCCGACTTGATTATAGAAGTGTAACGTATTATTCTTGTGGTATGATCTATATATATATATATATATATATATATATATATATATATATATATATAGATTTGCGGTCGATATCTAATTTCTTTAGTCGTGCCATAAAATAGATTCAGAAAATCGAAGAATCTAAAAGTAATGCTCATTTTTTATTGCACGAAAAAGTAGCAGTGGAAAGAAAACGCGGGCCAGAAGAACGCACAATCAAATTTGATTATTTTTCAGAATCGTGTTATTATAGAGAAGATCTCAAAAACTGTGCGGATAAAGAAATAATTTTCAGCTGAAACTGAGCTTCATTGTAAAACATCACATATTATATATATATATATATATATATATATATATATATATATATATATTTAAATTGAGCAATACGGAGTCCGTAAACAATTCGTAAGCGCGTATCGGAATCCGTTCGACTCAGGAGCCTGGATTTACCCCGGGAATAAGCTCATACAGGAAATTATCCACGAATGAATACACAATTATGGACAGCTATATGGGCGCGCCTTAGAAGGACGGGAAGGATCGAGGGAAGAAAAATCCGAGGGCGCTTTGTGGGTGACGCGGGAGGGAGGGGGGTCTCGACGCCCCCGGGGGGCTCGTTCCAGTATCGAACGATCCTCTCGCCGGAGAAGCCAGCGGTCGATCCCCGCCCTGGGAAACTTGCTCTATCGTTCTCACCTCCCCCCCCCCACTCCTCGCGCCTCTTCCTCCCGCAGGATTTGACCATCGTCTCCGGGGGAGTCTTTAACCTCTGCCTCTCCCCCCACCTTTTCCGCCAACTTTATCGCCTACGTCGCGAAGGGTAAGGGTTGAGGGAAACTGGAGGGGCGCTCGCCCTTATTTAAGGCCCGCTGCACCGCGCACGGAACAATTACAATTACCGTCTCTCTCTCTTTCTCTCTCTCTCTCTCTCTCTCTCTCTCTCTCTCTCTCTTTATCGCTCTCTCTCTCGCTCAGAGCCGTATAAGTTGAAGCCGCCGACGCTGCGAATATGGGAGCTCGGTGTAAACTTGGACCGAACGACGCGTGGCTTCTACGCCTCGAAGACATAACAATTTGCTCTTTTCCGCATGCAAAGTAAATTTTTAATAAACATTAACTTTGATATCCGGTGAATCTGAGTTATTTACTTACATATTTATCCATAATTTTTTTATCTTTATTTCCAAACCTAGTTAATTAACCTAAACCGTGAACAAGTATCGATATTCGCATGCAAACGAAAACACATCAGTATCGCAAAAATGTACGTGGAGAAAATTGAAATAAATGAACGCTATTTACCGAGAACCCAATTCCATTGGAGTAAATCAAAATGTTAAAAATAAAAATTCACTTCAACTCCGACTAAACCAAGTAAATAAAGTTTTTTTCTTTCTCAATCGCTTCGATAGATAGGCGGCCAGCAAATGTTTATTTGAATTTATTAACGTTTTTTAGCGAGAAATTGCCAAGGAAAGATCAGAAACACGGTTCGATGTGCACAAGTAAAAAGAGAAATAAAAATATGAAATGAAAAATCATGCCTCTATCGAACGCCGATACAAAATGTATTTTAAGCGCACCCACGGCAATAATAAATTTACGATCGTGAACTCTGATGTTTCTGATTCCGCCGCTGCGGCGCTATTGAGAAATGATCGCTTGTATCTCGGTGGGAGCAAGCCGGGCGGCTGAATTAGCGATTAGTAAGGAATTAGGGATGTAACGTGCTCGTATTAACGGATATTTCATTATCATGGGAATACCGATCGGGGCGCTAATTTTGTATCGCAGCGGGGGCATTATTCCATTATGGATAATAGACTGAAATGATTGGCAAAGTTTCGTCGGGAATGCGCGATACTGCGATGAGAATTCAATCGGTCGATAGTAGAAAGGTTTGACAACGTTATGCACGATTCGGACAAGAGATATTCCCTTAATAGTGCCAAAGTCCTTATTATTGCAAATCTCGGCATTCGGGCAAATCGGCAGGGCTTTAAGTAGTGGGCGAGCAAAGTTTTAAAATTCATTGCATTACGTATACGCCACTGCAGAAGCGCATCTTAACGACTCCTGTCCCCGACATTTTAGTTCGCGCTTTTCTAATCCTCTTATCGGCCCATTATCAGCCGGTCGTAAAGTATGGAAAATTGCCCGATTAACTTCTTCGTCAACCGTCAAGGATCGTCTATCCCCCTCGCCCTGCCAACGCCATCGAATTCCAGGGAGGCGAAGAACTTTAACAAAGACCTCAGGTACATTAATTCGCCAAGTTTAGCGTTCAGTCAACAGAAGGAGAAAGAGGGGGGGGGGTCGGTTTAATTTTCTCCGTCAATGCATGAAAGGAAGGACTACTAGCTCTCTGTCTCTCTCACACTCTCTTTATCACTATGCTTATTCTCTCTTTTTCTTTCGGACTAGTCTGTAAGTCCCAGCGCTTCTACCGAAACGTAATTCAATCGGAAATCGCCGATCTACCGTTAAAATCCATTATGGCGAGTTACAATTTTTGTCAGCTACAATATTCGAGAAGGTCCCGCTTCTAAATTTTTCTTCTCAGAAGAAACAAAGTACCCAGCCGCGATATTCGAGTTTATCACTATCGCCTTGTCGTAAGTTTAAGAAAATGAAAGAGAGAGGAAGGGGATGCGAGCAAGCAGACGACATTTAAATTGATCATGTTAGCCCTATATAATCTTCGCATCTTCTGTACCCGCCCACTTCGAAGCGACATTGAGGGAGGCCGAATACCCGTTGTACAGCCGGCGTCGATTCGATTCCATTCCCTAATCGCTCGTTCCTCCGTTCGCTGCTATAATCCCCCCTCCGCTCCCCGACCTCCGTGCGTTTAATTAAAACGAATCATCGAGCCGGGAGGGCTTGTTTTTGCCACCTCTGTTTTCCTGCTCCCCGACACCCCGTGCCGCCGTCTCTCTCTTCCCTGCTCTCGTCGGTGCCTAAGGCGCTAGGATCGGTGGGTGGGGGGGGGGAGGGGGAGATGAGGCCACCAGTGTCGGCAGCGATCCCTGCGCGAATAAGTTTTCCTAGCTCTTAATGAAATCAGCCAGAGAGGATCGAGCTGACGCGAGAATACCCCCCTCCGCTCCGCCCCCTCGCCGCACCCTAATGGTAATTGCGATTTTCCGGCGAAGGAACGCGAGGAAAACAATGCCTGGGCTGGTGAGAGGACACGATAGAGGAGGGGGGGGGCGAGGTAGACAAATAAACGAGAGGACGAGCAGCGTAATTTCTTTAATATTTCGGGCTAATTCTTCAGCCGACGACAGCGAAATAATCGATTCCCCTTGATTCGCGAGTTTCTTCGGCGGGAAGACGAGTTTATCGATGAATATGCCAATAGTTGCTAAATGTAAAGCCAATTAATATACGTTACACAGCCCGTCCGGTTGGAATGAAAAGTTTTTGATGGTTCGAGGTTACGTTTAGCATATATCGAGTGGCAATTAATCATTATTGAATTTCCAGTCCCTCAGAAGAACTTGATTTGAATATTGTTTCAATTTTCGCAGGGCCATTAAGTACTTACAGGGACGCATTTTAAAGCCCTTTTCAACGGCTATTATTCCTCATTAAATCGGTCCTAAAAATATGTGAAGTCATTTATGATCTGAAGCTGCCCGTGCTGTCGAGTTATGTGCATAAAAATTGTTACAAAGAAGCTACGTTTGTATATTTAGCAGGAAACATTACATTTGTAATGAGATACAAAAAAATTATTTATCATTTTCTGTTGGAAATCGTCATTGGATTTCTATAATTCGTAAATTAAATGTGTCCTTAAGTCTCCTGAAATTGTTATGTTAGATTTTTTAAGTCTAATATTTCGGCATCCAATATATGGCAGTCGAAAATAACAGGAATTTATTTTAACAAATTTTTTTCGTAAAATGATTCCTTTCATTCGTGAAAAAACATCTTAAGGTAAGTTGTCGGGTAAATGAGAAAATTTCTTCGTTAATTTAAGGATTTGATGATAAACGAAGTTGTTGAAAAAATTTATTAAAATCTGTTCAAACAGGATTTTCTACGCTAGAGTTAGAACAACGCCTCACTTAATTATTTTTTAAGGACTGTTCAGCAATTAATGCCACAATGAAGAATTGACCAACATTCTCGCCCATTAAACTTGTATTGAAATACATTATCAATTAGGCACTTC
Organism: Sycobia sp. Sy_11; assembly: GCA_018907035.1. NCBI lineage: Eukaryota > Metazoa > Arthropoda > Insecta > Hymenoptera > Epichrysomallidae > Sycobia > Sycobia sp. Sy_11. The sequence continues at coordinate 1,159,899 of JACCIC010000066.1, read as the reverse complement.
TTTTAATAATTTTCTGTCATTAAATAATCCAACGGCTGCAGGAAGCAAAATCGAGGGCAAAGTCCCACTAGACCGGCAGTACGACTTTGCACACTTGCGCACAACAAAGCCCGATAAAGAAGAGTTCTTACGACGTCATTTTTCCACCCTTAACTCCACCTCCGTGCTCCCGGGAACGGGGAATCGGTCTCGCGGCACCGGCTGAACACTCGGTATTTCGCCTCACAGACGCGCCGCGGTCAGGGGCCGGGGAAGGGGGTAATAAGAAATCCGAGAGCGCGGCGAGCAGAACCGAGAGGAATATTAAAAGGCTCCGGTAGGGAAACGCGAGCGGGCAGCGGTGCCGGTGGCGCTGCAATAGGACGCCCCATTGTTTTTCCACTTAATGCCCAAGCGAACGTCTGCCGCGCGTTGTTTCCCAGCGGCAAACAGTGGTAATTACACCGCGAGCGAGCTCGGCCCTTGGAGCTCGCTCTCGCGGCCCCTTTGGATTTTTCCTCTCCCCTTTCTCCATCTCTCTGTGCTCCCTTATTCGACTTTTATAAAGCTCGCTCGCCTCCTTCTTTCGCCCTAGCGAAGCGCTTTGTGAATATATATATAATGTGAGCGAGCGTGAAAGAAATAGAGAGTTGGAGAGATTCCTAGCAAGTAACTTTCCAGCTGATGAATAACGGCGATATTCAAGCTGGTATAACGGATGGAAGGAAGCGAGGGAGCAGGAATATTATGGGCAAAGGTATAAAAACGAGAAGAAGCCAGAGGAAATGGAGAAAAGGGAATGCCGTGAGTAGAGGAGAGAGAGAGAGAGAGAGAGAGAGAGAGCGTGAAAGAAAATGGACGGCAGAATGGAAAAATGCCGGGGGTGCAAAGTGAGAGATTAGATTAAGGAAAGAGGAATGGGAATGTAAATAAAGTGTTATAGAAGCAGAGGGAATGGGATTTATTCGATCGTTTATTTTTTTTACTCGCTCTCTCTCTCTCTCTCTCTCTCTCTCTCTCTCTCATTCTCCGGGAGTATCGCGATTGTGCGCGAACTTTCGAAAGTACGTACTCGCGTAAACATTATAGTTTATTTAAAATCGAGGGGACGTGAACTAAAGAGCCGTCGCCGATATTGTTAAAGTAAAGCAAGAGTATATTTGAGGATTCGCGCGATAAATCTTCATATTCTTTATTTTCGAAAAATACGAATTATTTCAGACGAGGATTTATATATATATATATATATATATATATATATATATATATATATACATATACATATATATACATATACTTATATAGTATAAAATATAATTATAGATTTGCTAGACGGAGGAACGTTTTCGATCGGCTCTCGTTGAGTGATTTTGATTAAATATGAAATGGATTCGTTGTTTTAAATAAGAGGAGGCTTTCTAAAATTATTCCCGGGGGGGGGGGCAATCAATTCCGCTTATCTCCATAGCCATGTATTCTGAACGCGATCTCGTGCAACGTCGAGGCGTCAGTTTTTTTCTTCTCCTCCCTGCCGAACGAAGCCGAATAATACAGGAGAGCCGCGAATCGCCAGAGAATTTAGGGATGCCGATACGCAGATCGGAGAGCGAAGGGGTGTGGCGATCGGGCCTGCGCTAGCGCAACCGAACCACCGCGCGCTCGGCGTAACTGCGCGGCGCAAGAAATTCGGACGGTCGACCGTTGTCGCTTATCGCTTATCGCCGCCCATTGGCAATTATCTCGACTGACCCGCGCGCTGCGCAAAGCCCGGGCGACGTTTTGGTTTGCGTACAGAGGAACGCGCGGGGTCTCTCTGGGTTTTTGCGAGTGGTCGGTTCGATGGCGGTTGGGGTTTTCTATTGTTTTTTCCCTTCTGTTTTGGATAAGCGAGGGTGTACGGGAAGAAGGATCGCAGGTTATTCGTTCGATCGCGGCTTACGTGTCGCTTGGTTATCGTTGAAAAAAAGATATAAACAACTGGTTAACAAAGTGAAATAAATATTTAGTTAAGGTAATAATCAGCGAGACGACACTGTTGAGCACAAAATAATGTATACAATATTACATATCGTACACACACTCGTTATTTTAATGAAACGCTCGCAATAAATAAGTTTTTTTCTTTATTTCAATCATTTCACGTCGTTGGAACACTTTCCTTAAATATAGATTTCCATTTACTAAAGTATTTTTCCTCGCTGATCTATAGATGGTCTGTACATGCGTGATTATAAGGAAGCTTTATTCAAAAGTTCCACGTAAAGTTTTTGTTTTAAGCATCTGCGCTAATGCAATATTCAATTTTTTTCAAATTAGTTTTACAATCATTTTTTAACAATTACATGTTTACTGTTTTAATAAATAAACGAATAGCTCGGTAAATAGTATGTACTGTAACTAGGTCATCTAGTATACGGATTTATCCCATCCTCCTCTCTGTATTATCAGTATTTGTACTAGATAATTTAATTGCGCTACTACATAATGGATTATAATATCGAAAAACAGCCATTATCCCTCGTTATCGTTATCCAATATTTTACTCAAGTTTCATCTACTTTTATGAATCGACTTGTATTTATGTTTTATTCACAACCTCATTTTTTATGCATCAACGCGAACTCATTGTCCTATCGCTCTCTACACTCGTCTTAATTAATTTTACATAAATATTTATACCGTACGAACTTTTCGAATAGTCGTTATATAATCCGGCGGGGTTTACTAATCTTTCTACGAGTCCTACCGAGTAAACGCACAGCCCTGGCTCGTATCGCCCGGATTACTAATACAGGCGAGCCGATAAATTCCTTGCGCAACGAAACCCAAAAAAAAAGAACAAAAAAACCCCAAGCAATTTTGCCGAAAAAATTCGGAAACAGCGCTACGAGCGTTGTACTTTTATGCGCCCTCGGAATTTTTCGAGCAGCAAGCCCCCCGCGAAAATCAACAAAAAAAAAAAAAAAACGGCGGAAAATTTACCATCGTCGCCGTATCCCCGTGGAAAAATAACCGAGCAACCGCCGCTTCACCGTGGCAATTTTCGCCACAACCGGCGACCTGTGGGTGAGGGGGGTGGGGGGTTAATGGTAATTTTTGCCACCGTCGCCGCCAGTCGCTGAACTTCTTTCCCTTTACGATGTGACTATATAACAAACAAGGAAGGACGGGGGAGGAGGGCGGGGACCAATTACCGGGGCTCTCGAATATCACCCGCTCACCCTCCCCCCTCTCTCGCAACCCCCGTAAATAACGTCTTTATTGCGCGCCGCGCGCTTATTTTACAGGGCCGTAATCCCCCCCCCCCACCCCCCTCAAGCTCGCCGCCGCCGTCGCCGCCGACGACGACGAGCAGGATCATTAATTCCACTAACGTTACGTTTTCTTTCCTGTTCTCTGCTCGCAGTTGTCACGGAATTGAGCACCGACATGCCGCGAAGCACGAGAAGCGACCGTCGCAGAAGCTGGAGTCCTCCTGGCCGTTCTCCCTGTGAGTATTGCTGCAAGTGAGATTTACTATTATATAAGCTATATATCTATATGTGTCTATTTGTATTATCTACCTTCGACGTACGAGAAATCATCGACTTGTCCCGTGTCTTTTACTAGCACTGCGTCTTCCCAGCCATTCATTTTCATCCCTCTGTCTTTTATCTCGGCTACTCCCAGGACCGGAGTGCCCGACTCATGGGTCTCGTTTTATGTATAAATATAAATGTGTATAACGCGAACGATAACGACGATAGCTCCTTTTTCTTTTTTTTCTTTCTTTTTGTAAACAGGCCGCTGCGCGGAACGAGCTCGTTCGTTATCGATCGCTCGTCTCCTTTTTTTTTTATGCGTCAGAATCGCGGGCTTAACGTTTTTTGATACGCCCGACGATTATCGTCGAGTCCCGGCCAGCTGCATTACTGTACATCAACTGGATCGGCAACTCTGTACGTATAGGGGCCAGTGTCAAAGTGCCGTGGCGCGTACAGCGAAATTCGATAATTTATTATTCAGACCGCGAGTAGGGGGGAGGGGGATACGGCGGGTTCTGCCGTTTAATTGCCGGCTTGAGTATCGCAATAATTAACGAACCTATCGTCGCCGATGTGCTTTGAATAATAATGGACGCGGCGGCAAAGGGCAATTTTCGTATGAAAATCGCGCGTCGCCGCCGTGGAGGGAGGGCCGTTAACGGCCCGGGATATTGTTTCTCGTTCTCGTTCGGTGCAGCTTTTAGGACCGATAGCTTCGTCGCGCCATCTCGGCCGACTTATGGAAACTTCGAGTTTTCGCTGAAAAACAAGGCTGTTTTAGGATGAAACTATCAAGGGGCAACCGTCGTGGAAATATCGGATCCAAATCGACATGGGGAAAAATTATAAACGTCGTTACGCAGTGTGGACAGTTCGAAATTTCCACTTTCGACTTGTGTCGATGAGCTTTAAAAAAATTCATCAATTTTTCAATTCAAACATTTCAATTTGAAAGTTTATTTCATTGAAACTTTAAAATCAGACTACTTTGTAATCTTAATTGGATAGATTTTTCATTATACAATCACGAAAAAATTATAACAGATCCTGGACCCGATATGTCCAAAGAACAGAATTAAAAATGGCCGATAATTGAAATTTTGCTTACGAATTTGCCACTCGTACTACCGGATTCTTAAAATTCGATAAAAGGCATATTGAAACTTTTGCGATGCTTCTTTTATCAGATCTAAAATTTTTTTCACATCTTCCTTCATTAGCAAAAAGAAAAAAGAAAAAAAAGTTCTGTATGTTAAAAGCCCTACAAATAAATCATGAATACGAAACTCCATAATAAACTCCTCATATCCAAACAGTCTTGGAGAAAATATACCCCGGCTTTATGCCGGCATCACGTTCAAATCCTCAAAAAAGCTCGCGAGTTATCGTCCTTTTATCGCTGAAAAATAAAACCCCCGCGGAATATTGAATCCTCGATACAGCGAGCTCGGCCGTGGCGTTTATATGGGGCATAAATACGGGGCGTGTATATATATGCACTGATAAGAGGAGGACTCGGTGGCCAGCGAGAGAATATCGAAGAAAATACTTTGCGGTAAACCTACGAGGTAATAAGTAGTGATGGCCGCGTTTCCACCGTCCATCCTCGAATTACATCGAATCACGGGTCCGACTTCCCGTTCCTCCTCTTTGTCATTCTCGAGATGCGTAAGCGAAGCGCCAGTCAACAAACAAAAAAAGAAAAATCAAAATCGTCGAATTTACATCCACCTCGGATATTCGTCCTTTAATTACACCGCGACTGCAATAATAATAATAATAATAATAATAATAATAATAGACATCGCGGATCATGGGGCTTTCATTGACGGCAGCCGCGCCGGTATCTCTTTAATTAAGAGCCCCTGCCGCTCTGCAGCCCGAGCGCGAAATCTCATCTTACGCTGCCGCTCAACGGATTACTCGACGGGCCCGAGCCCCTTGCCGCGATCGGCATATTAAATTGCCACCGAGATTAATAAATGAATCTGAATAACGGGAGTTTCTTGAGGTTTATTTCCCGGGTTTATTTCGCGATTGATACAGGAGGCCTCGGTATCTCGCGCTTAATGAACGCTTCGTCGCGAATAATCCCCAACGTCTCCACGGAAACACGAACGTATGGCAGCGAAAGAAGAGAGAGAGAGAGAGAGAGAGAGAGAGAGAGAGAGAGAGAGAGCGGCTGGCCTTTGAACTTTTGGCTTGACTTATACAAATCCGGCTTCTTTAGAAAGTATTTCGTGCGCGTCAAACGCGACGCGAAACTTATCTACGCGAAGAGGCGTTTCTAATTAAAGCGATGCCGATGGGCTCTGCTGAAAATATTACATTGAAATTTAGAGTTGTAGCAGAGCAGCGTCTGAATATTGCATTTTTTTTTTAATTTTAAACATCGTCCTGAATTCAAATTCAGAACACACGCGCAGTTCGTCCATTATAAGGCCGGCGCATGTTTTTTTTTTTGTTCTCCCTTCAACTTTCGCAGGATTAATTTACCGGCCCTCCGTGCTGACTTCCTTCATGGCCCATTACAACCTTAAGTGCACGGTCGTTGGGCAACTCGTAGTTTTTTTTCTCTTTTTTTTTGAACATAAACTGCAGAATTAGTATTAATAAAAAAACAAAGAGTATCCGAGATTTTAAAAATAACGCGCATGTTGATCTAAATATATGTCGGTTGAAAATACAAATAGTACGTTTATTAAAAATGTATTTATTCGAGTACGGGTGGAGCTTGTTATTTACCGTAATCTCGAACATTCTTCATAGATAGAATGACCTAAATATACCAATCCCCGCGTGATTTCTATTAATCGCTAATGTCCATTTCATTTTGAAGTATCGAATATATTTAAGCCACTAAGAAGTTATGTAATTGACCGTTAATAAAAGGAGATAGAAGAAGATAAGTTCAATCCTCTTCATATTTTATATATATATATAGAAATATGTGTGTGTGTGTGTGTGTGTGTGTGTGTGTATGTATGGGTATATGTATGTATACTCGATAAAATTTCAGCGCTGATCTTTCTTCGTGGCAAGGCTCCCGGGCGAAATCGTGACCGAACTGCGAGAGAGGTGCAAAATCTATACTTTCTCGATACGTCCGCGGCTGCGCCAATGTGTATCTAAGAGGCGAGATAGGGCTGGAGAGAGAGAGAGAGAAAGAGAGAGAGTGGGAGACAACTCATTTATCCCGGGTACCTCTCATCCCCCCCCCTCCACGGATGAAAAGCCGAAATTCCCGCGTAGCCAGAAGGGGGCGGAAAATAAGGGAAACTCCGGGGTGCGGCGCGAGAAGTGTACCGCGCGAGCGACATAATTCACAATGGGAACTCGCGGTTTCGAGACTGGCGTTCTGGTCGGGTGACGAACCCGCCCGGCGACAGCGCGACGGAACGATGCACGAGATCCGAGATAAGACAAACAGAGACAGAAAAAAAACAACGACGAAACAGAACGACCGTACGGGATAGGTCGCGGATACCGGCGGGGGGGGGAGGGTGTGGGATCGATTCGGGGCGCGGCGCTCGAGCGACGCGGTCCTCGGGCGGTGGGGAACGGGGGGTGGCGGGAGTGGGCGATGAAGAAAAATGTACGACGTGTAACGACGTATCGAGATCAGGGAATCTTGTAAAATGGGCCGACCGGGCTTGACAAAAAGGGACTACTTTCGGCACGCGGCGCGTACGTACGCGGGATGTAAGTCGGAGAGACGTCGCGATGTGTGACGGATGCAAAAGACGTGGGTAAGAGCTGGTGGGGGAGGAAGGGTTAGCGAACGGCTGCGGCCCGAAACTGCTGATTCCTTTAGACAGAGAGAGAGAGAGAGAGAGAGAGAGAGAGAGATAGGGGGGACTTGAAAATATTTAATTTTTGATTTGATCTTTAAAGGAATTTAATCTTTACGGTTGTATTCTCGTCACATACTGTTCCTCCTTATATAGATGTTTGCGCGAATGCCGAATTTTCGACACGCGCCGCGTAATCTGCATTGCATTATTCGAACATAAATTATTCCTCCATAAAAACGAGCCGGGAACGACTTGAATTTCTCCGTGATTCAGTCGAGTTAATTGTCGCGCCCAATGGGGGACATCGTGCTATTAAGACGTTCCGCCCGCCATAAGTTACTCCGCGCTCGTAAATAAACGGAGAAAAAAGTAACAAAAAAAAAGAGAAAAAAAAATCAACAAAAAAGAATAAGAATGAAAAATTACCCCAGTAAAAATTTTCGTGGCATTCGCGCGGGTGCGCGCGCGTGCTCTACATGCGGAAAAAATCCCGAGGACGCCGGGATGTGGAGGGTGTGGGAGAAAGGAGGGGAGCGGTAAGATAGAGCGAGGAAGTCCGGGTAAGAGAGGAACATTATGCCTCCGGGAGGGCGACGCGCCCTCCGAGCGAAGGCGTCGAGGAGAGGCTGTCGGTTAACGAGCTCGGAGCTCGCTGGATGACATTTTTCGAGGGGGATTGCCGGCGAGGGGGGAGGGGAGGGGATTATGGGAGTCCCAGAGGCGGAGGGAACTCGTCGAGTTTCCTCTTTTTTTTCGGATGAATATTCTCGTTTATGGTACATTCGAAACAGCGGTTAGACGGCCAGAGTTGAAATATCGTTATTCAAGTCGTAACAAGTTCATCGATATTACTCGGGAGGAAAATTCACGAGCCGCGCCGGCTCGCTAAGTCTCGCGGTTTAATTATCATCCTCCTTCCCTTAATTAAGCCAATAGATTTTACGCAAAATTTGCCAACAAGAGGATAATCGGAGGGGAATTTGAAAACTTCTTATTATAAGGCTCTTATCGTCACTATCTATATACAGTCCTCAGCCCAAAGCTTAGACTAGCCGTGTATATACATATGTACATATATATATATATATATATATATATATATATATATATATATATATATATAGGTACAGCGCGCGAAATAGGTCGAAGCGCTGAATATAAAGTTGCGGAAGGAGGTCCTGGTACTTTTGCCAAAGGTCGTTCTCGATTTTCGAAATGGACCGTGCCGCCTCGCCACCGCGCTGGTGGTTTTCGATTCGCCTGCTGATTGCGAATTTCGGGGCAGGACGCGGATGCTCGTATCGCCCCCGCCACCCCCTCCTCTCCCCGCCCCATCAAAGGGAGATTAACCGAAGTGGCAGGGGTGACCTAAAATTCGCGATTACAGCCGTTGCCCGAGCGTTGAGCGCGTTACACAAATTTCATCCTGAATTTTTCAGATATGATTGCAAGGTAGACCTCCCGACGTGGGCTACGGATCGGGGGGGGGGAGAGGTGTGAGGTGAGGAGGGAAGTCGTTGCAAGTCAAGCATACGTTCACGGTTATGCTCGCGTCTACTCTACTTTGCGCTATCGCAAGCGAGTACGCCCGATAAATCGTAATGGACCTCTCTCTACGGTCAGCTGCTCGCGCTACTGGCACTCTCCCCGGATTCTCCGACTCGCGAACTCGCAACTCTCTCCCTCCCCGGGGAGGTCCGCAACCCTGGATCCTGCGCGCGATCTCCGCATCTCCCCGGGACGGAGGACTCCCTCGCGTGGAAATCGTCGTCGGTTCGGGTATTACGAAGAGAGAGAGAGAGAGAGAGAGAGAGAGAGAGAGAGAGAGTACGCGGCGAATTAGATACGGCAAGTGTAAGGAGGCCGCGGGGGGAGGAGGCTCTCGGGGGAGGGAGGCAGCCGCAGGGTCGCGGCCGCGAAGGCCTCGCCGTGGCGGGCGATCAATAGCCGCCGGCGCGACGGCCGCGCGGCGCCCCCGCCAGGTGGCGTTAACCGCCGCGGGAGCTTTCGGGCGGCCGAGCTTTCGCGGAGCCTGCGACCGCGGAGCCGAGGTGGCGGCACCGCCGCGACTCGCGCCCCGGTTGGCGCGCCGGGCAGATGCCTGTTTTACCGTGGCTCGCACGTACAGAGAGAAATCAAAGGGAACTCCGATATCTTTCCGTTGCGGCGTGTACAGGCGAAGGGGCGCAGGGATCAAGTCCGAGGAGAATTGGCCCAAGCTTTCAATCGGGTTTTTGCGATCTCGGTAAGGTCCGAGGATTCCAGATCTATGCTCGGACTCTGAAAATTGGCGGATCTTTAACTTTCGGTACCTGTGAGTCAGGCTCATCATTTCGTCGTCTTCATATTGCGTATTCGCAATTCTTAGTTTCTATGGACTCTATGGAATTCTATGGAATTCTAATGGGCTTATTTTTACAATATCGAAGGTATAACTCGAGACACATGTAAAATAATGTCTTTTTCTTTAGAATTTCTCGGACTTTCTTTTTGAAAACTTATTTACTGCGCTGCTTAAAATAGATTTTATAAACCCTAATACAGCTTACTTCGAAAGCTCCTCAATACGCTCTTCTCGTTTAAGTTACTCATTTATCATATCGAATAGGATACGAGCTTCAGGCTAGTACTACTGGACCTATAACGACGAAGCTAAAGAATTACCATACAAGCTTCGACCAAATAGACGACGATAATTATGGTTGAACTTTCGATGAAACGTGCATCCATCTATATATATGTATTCAAACTCGTGGCGAATTTTCATTACCACGAGCCGCGACGCGTGAAGAGATTCGCGCGTGATTTCCGTCCGCGAAAGCCGTGAATCGCCTCTGCAACTTGTATATGCGGGCGGGCGACAGATCCCCCCCCTCCCATCCCTCCGCCCCGCCCAAAGGGCAAGGATGTACAAGCGCGCATTCTGGCGCTTCGCAACGTGCTTCGGGCGCAAATGGCTTTCGCTCCGGCCGCGCGCTAAATTATACAGGGAATTTAGTCAAGGATTATTCCGCCTCGTGCTCCACCGCCCTGTAACCCACTTCCTCTCTCTCTCTCTCTCTCTCTCTCTCTCTCTCTCTCTCGTATTCCAAAAGTTCTCGGGCTCTCTCTGTTAGTCTCTTGAGCTAGCAAGAAACACGGCGAGCGATCCCCGCTCGTGCCGCGGCAACGATCGGCCGATACCTGGAAAATAGCCGCCGAGCACCGCCTTAGCCTACCGGACGACAATGAGGAAATTGGCCAACGACGCTGGCTTGCGACGGGCCGCTGGACAGTCCAGGCTTTATTTGCAGAATTGGCGCGCTTACAGAGCTCGATCCGGATCGAACGTAAGCGCTGCCTGGCTACGGTTGAGCTCTCGATCGCGGGCCCGAGCCTTGGCGAAAGGGGATGGCGGTAGAAAGTTCGCGCCGGCGACCGGGAGTACGGAAAATAACTAATTATAGCCGATCAACGCTGATAATATCGTGGGGAAGTTGTGCTTGGAGGTACAGGGGCACTGGGAGGAAATGGAGCTGTAATACGGATGAATTGCGATTAATTGGTTGATTCAAACAACGAAGTTCCAACATACGAACAAAACACTTTCGAGGACGTATTTATAATTGATTATTTGCTTACAATCGTAGAGTTACGATTGAAAATTTTCAATCTGTTAAATTCGCTGGAAGCGTTTCGTAACGCTTTCTTTTCAAGCGAGGTCTGAAATCTTCGTCGAAGGATAAATGAAGGATATAAATATTTTGGTGGATCCCCGTTCAAGGAACGATCGCTAGTTGACGGAATTCTGGCTCTAGCGCAATATTTCCATTGATCTGGGCGCATTCGGCGAACGAATTACCCAATAAAGCGTACTTCGATAAAACCCGATCTCATGCTCGAGGTATCGGTGCAGTAGCGGAGAGTCTCGGCGAATCGTCCCGATCGCGGCGGCTTTTTCAGCGACTACGGGGCAGGGAGGTGGGTCGTTAAGCGGATATAGGAAAAAGAGACGGGCGCACCCCTCCTCATTAATCCGGCTCTTGGCTGTCCTTTTAAAACGTACGCCCAAGAGCTCTCCGAAATCGCGAAGACTTTGAAAGTGCAAGATCCGGCTTCATCCCTGGATATTCATGAAAATCAGGCGTAAATAATTATTACAGAACTCCATTTTCCACGTCTTGGATGCGAATAACGTAACTGGATGAAAAGGATTTCCAAAAATGAATATTTATAAAATCCGTTGTATTGTGTGTGTGTGTGTGTGTATGTGTGTGTATTTGAAATGACGTCCCAAATTCGCATGCAAATTTTTGTCATTGAAAAGAATGGGACGGAATGAAACGTAAACGTATTATCTTGCCACTGTATAGTATTTTAGATTTTTCGTACGAATAAAAAAAAAAAAAAAAAAAAAAAAACAAGAAAGCGCGACAGGCAACAAGGATTTAAACTTTGAATCGTAAAATGTCCAATTAATATGTTAAATTGAAAATGCCATATTGGTTTTCAATAAGGATTAAAGATAATGAATTATGCAAATAAAGTGTATGAATACTTATATTATAATAACCGACGATAAATGAGATTTCGACTGGTATCATCCGTAAATAACTTTCCATGGCCCTGTCGATTATTTATTTTTGTACTTTTACCGTAAATTATCAGACAATATTGATTTGATAGGTTGGGCTATTTTCAACGATCCTTCGAGCAGTAAAAAAAAATTAACGTATTTCAATAATATTTACTTGGATTGGAAATGAGGAAATATCAGTTGACAATCTACTAGTATTAATTATTAATCAATGTCTATTATTAACATCAAAGATATTAATTATGTAAATGTTTCAATTCTCAACATCATTCTTCGTAATTACTTTTTATCGAAATCTATGCAAAAAAATTTTAATATTAATGCTCTTTTATGTCAACGTTAAAAGTACGCCTTCCTTTATAGATAATTAGATTATTAATTTAATTATACGATCGTATTATATTTCTAATGTGTCGTAGACGTTGCAAAACTTTTACACGTCGGTAAGGAAATACATACTTATAATATAATCCTTTACGTAGATCGCGAAAAAATTGATAATTGTGTAACTATCGAAGTGGCCTTTTTTTTTTATTTAACTAGTTTAACAATGATCAATTTACATTCGTTCATGCGTACAGCGGCCTTTCAATAGAGTTATTGATCGCTACGGGATAACAGCTTATTAATCAAATCTGTTCTTTTTTTTCTTGAGAATCTAGCTTTTCGAAATTCATGAATAAACAATTTTTGCTCTCGTGAAATGCCTGTTTCTTGATTCGGAGGTATATATTTTCTCAATTTGGCAATAACGATTCACTTAATCTAACTAAAATTTTACGAGAAATTCGGAGTGATAATTCCGAAGTGTTAACTCACCTTTTATAGAAACGAAGACGCACGTAGCATCGTGCAATCTTCGACATATAGAAAGAAGAAAAAAACGGTCAAGAAGCAGCGCAGTGTGCATAAGTCGATTAAAAAAATAAAATATCGCGCGTTTTTTTTATTTCTTCTTTTAACGAATATTTGAAAATCACGAAGAACCAGGACGAGGATTCGCCCGAAGCAGACGGGCAGTAGAAGCAACGGAACGAGCGGAATTACTTCGTAAATAACCGGAGCCAGGATAATTATGCCTCGTTATGTAAACCAGCTGTTTAATGATCGTTAATTTACCGACCGAGATAGGTGGATAGGGCGAGAGCGGTAAATTTTTTCCCACCCGAGCGTGGCTTCGGGCCGGATGTAACGCGGACGCCGAGAGGAGCAGCGCGGCGTTAACGAGCATTTCGTACGTACGCCGGCAATTTTACGTATTGCCGGAGGTTTTCTTTTTTTCTTTTTTGTTTTCCTTTTTCTTTATCGGCGCACGGGTTTCGAGGATCGCGCACGAGCGAGGGTTTCGCTTTATCACCGCCGCGGCTGCTCTATAATAAATCCTTTATCCTCGCCGTAAAAGTCCGAGGGCGCTGCGGCGGAGATGGCTCGTGAGAGAGAGAGAGAGAGAGAGAGAGAGGAAAGACTTCTCGGCGTCAGGGGTCAGGCTTTATTAGGGACGGGAATAAATTAACGAATTTCGCGGGAATTCGAATTCGATCTGTTGCGCACTCGACGGCGATGCGAGGCGTAATCTTTCATGGATACGGATTTTGAGCTTTAATTTGGCCGGTATTGGATTGATACTGCGATTGGTCCGTAATTCCTGATTTTTCATTACGCGTTCGAAGTTGAGAGCCGCGTATGCGCGACGCGCACTGTAATGTACGAGCCAGAATCGATTTTTCGCTAGAATTCGCGGTAAATATATATAGTCATATAATAAAAAATATATAGTCATATACATGTCTATCTATAAGTTTCCGCGATATTCGGATCTGAATTTTTCGTTGCAAATCTGCAGCTTTGACGAAACGTTGGTCCAACTTTTCGCGGGTGTCTCTGTGTGTGTGTATCAGGCTTGTTAAGAATGAATTTGACCGATAACACAACCCATTCTCACACGGAGGGGGGGGGGCGGGAGCAGCGCACAGTGTGGCGTGATTAAAATTTCCCATTAACTTCGGAATAACTCATGGCCTTATCTTCGTAATCTGAAGATATATAGAGCGGGCACTTTAACTTCCCCTTATCGGAGACTCGATTTCCCATATTGTTTTATTATCACGGGGCAAGGGCTAATATAGAATTAAACTAGCGATGTTAATGCGAAATCAGATGGGCAGATAGAATTGTTCTTTTTTTTTTTTAAACATTATTTTAAATATCAAAGCTCCAGGCCAGCGGTAAAATTTCGATCGGTAAGAAATCGATTATTAGTCGTTTTTCTGGCTGAAAGACCGGTCGGGATCCTTACTTTGATTTGAATTTATTCTAGCTATAGCTGTAGATTTTGGCAATATTGATCATGGATTCATCCATATTTAGATAATCGTAGAATGGCCTTGGAATTGGTTAATGGGGCTCAATCGTGTGCAATTTTTGCATGGGGTACGGGGTCAAGGGTATTGAACTTGCGGTAAGCTCTTTGAACGAGGGAAATGGGAAAAAACGTATGCCCGAGCGGCATAGAGCTGCGAAAGAAAATGAACGCGAACATTATAAGACTTTGACATTCGTAGTAAAATTCATTACTACTTTGCTGTTAATTTATTTTGAGACTATATAAATCTGCGCTTTCCCAAATGTCAATTTTCCAATCAATATGCACTATACTTGGAAAATTGAAAGCAAAATATTTCTTTTTGAAATTTTCTACGTTTTTCTTTCATTACATGTGTGCAAAGTAAGTGCATGATAAACGATGTACTTCGATACCACCATTCTGTGTTCTTTCCCTCTGTATGAAACACGAAATTCTGAGGGACGTTTGTAACTGAACATTTTCAGCACGATGTCACCGCTTGAAAATCGCTATTTTTCTGTTAAACCACGGAAAGCTCCGAACGGACAATATTCGATCTCTAGAGTAAGAACTTATGAAATTTTCTGCCTAAAATTTCGCTCGCAAAAGGCATATGACATAATAAGCGGACGGTCGAACGTCCGTCCTCCCCCGCGAGCGGTGGGGATGCGCGCGCGCGCCCTCGAGCGCTCGTGGCGCCGTCTCCCGGCCGTGTCTCGAAACGCCCACTCCACGGCGCGCTCGCGCCACCCGAGGGCTTGCTCGTGGGCTTCGCCGTTCCCGAACGCGCGCGTATACGTCTCCGGGGTAAAAACACGAAGAACGCCCGCTGGGGAAAGTGAGGGAGTGAGAGAGAGAGAGAGAGAGAGAGAGAGAGAGAGAGAGAGAGAGAGAGAGAGAAGGGGAGAAAGAGACAGAGAGACAGCGGTACTCGATTGCTGGCGTCGCGTGCATCGGGGGGCTGGCTCGCTGGTGAAACCTTGAAGTTGCCACTGGTCAGTTATACGCTGGCGCGGCCGCGCGCGCCCGTGTGTGTGTGTGTGTGACCGTGCGTACGCGTGTGTCCGTGACGGCCGCGGCTCTCGGAGGATCGTGGTGTGCGCAGGAGAGAGCTCCGGCATCCTCCTCCTTCTCCTCCGGCAAGTGGCTCGGTGTCACGCTCGAGCCGAGACGAGCGGAGTTCGCGCCACGGCAGCGAGGACGCAGCGATAACGGTGCGGCGAGGCTCTCTCTGTCTCTGTCTCTCGGCACCCGCCACGAAGCCGACTGCGTTTTTGTCCTGGCCCGCCGTCCACCAGCGCGAGTCAGGGGAACCGAGCCCGAGCGGGACGGATGGATCCGGGGGCGTTGGACGCAGCGGGTCGCTCGACGAGTAGCGCGAGTCGGGCATCGGTCGGCCGCGCGTCCTCGCTCGCGCCCGCTCCCGTAGCGGAGCAGCTGCGCGCGCGACAGAGGAATTTGCGCGTTTTTTGCGATCAGGTGGCGATACGAGGGACTGCGCGACGCGCGCAAGAGAGCCGCGGGCGCTGAGAACGAGGAGGCACAAAAAATAGAGAAGGCGAGCGGAGCCGCTCTCGGTGGAACAAGGACTTGGAGGGGGGAGGGGAGAACAAACACGGGTGTAGACGGAGAGACGCGTTCGTCGCGCCCCGGTCGACGGTGCGAAGAGAGAAGAAAAACGGGGGAGGAGGAGGACGGCCGCCGGAGCGACACAGGTGTCGCGGTCCCGGCAATTTTTCGCGCGGGCGGCGAGACGAGATCGATACGTGGAGGGGGGAGGGGAGCTTTTCTTGGGAGGCCAGAGAAGGAGCCTGTTCTTTCTTTCTTTCTTTTTTCTTCTTCTCTCTTTCCTTTGTTGTTCACCAGTGTGCATCGATCGATCGGCTCGAACGCGGGAGGCAGGAGTCAGCGAAAGAGCGAGAGCGAGTGAGAGACGGCGGGACGGAGGATAGAAGGGAAGAGAGACAGTCACGTGCAGAATCGATTTTCGAGGCTGCCAACCCCTTTACCCCCATCTCTCGTCAAACGGCGCTGCGCTATTTCTACACACACACGCGCACACACACACACACACACACACACATATATATATCCGCGCGGCGACCCGAGCGACGAACCGCTTTTTTGCGCGACCACGCATACGTATGTAAATCCGCATGTGCTCGTTCTCTATATATCTATACATACGTAACGTAATAGCAATAATTTCGTGCCTTTTTAAAACGCTACTGCTGCTACTGCTGCTGCTGCTACAGCTGTTGCCGCCGCTGCCGCCGCCGCTGTTGCTTGTTTTACCGTCCATTTTTGGAATTTAGTTTTGGCGAAGCCGCTAAAGCGAAATAATAAATTGATGGCCTAGTGGACTAGGATTAAGAAGAAGGAGAAACATATATATATATATATATATATATACACGACGAATTTTTTGCGAGCTTTTTACGCGCTGATTTTTATAAAGACGTGGAATTCAAGGCTGAATTTTTTGATGTTTACACTTGAGCTATAGACGTGAGCGATCGTAGCGGGAGCGATCAGCGAATAAGTGAGTGAGAGAAAGAGAAAGAGAGAGAGAGAGAGAGAGAGATAGAGGGATAGATAGACAATAATCCAGAAGTCGGGCTAAAAGCAGAAATCGAAGGAGGCGAGGAGGAGAATAAAAAGCCCGACGCCGCCTCCGCCTGGCTTTTAGCATAATTATAGCCTCCTCGGCCGTACCCCTGCCCTTCTCCCCCTCCTCCAGCCGCTGCAAGCTGCAACGATTTCGACGCGAATCAAGCGTGCTCGCCGCCTCAGTACGCTTACGTCCAGGTGTATATCGTATATATACGCAGAGAGAGAGAGAGAGAGAGAGAGAGGCGTACACACGGACACGAAAAACAAGCCGGCGGAGGGCGGGGGCTGACGCGGAGTTCGCGGACTGTGCCGATCATCGATCAGCGCCGTCCTCGCTCTCGCTCGCTCGCTCGTTCGCGCGTTCGCCCCGTTTGCATTGTTATAGTCCGAGGCTCGGCGCGCGGGACTGTGCAGGTCCGACGGCTTCTCCTTGCCGACCGCTGGAGATTCGTAATTTCTTGGGTCTTTTCTTTCGTTCTTTCGCTGATACTTGAGTATTACGCGTGGCCGACGATCGTCGCTCAGTCGAGCGAACCCGTGAGCTGTGCACGCGCGCTCGTACGGGCGTCCTGAAGAATCCTCAAGGACGCCCCCCCCCTCCGTCCTGTTTTTTCGTTCTCATTACTGGTTCATTTCGTCCAAGTTCTCGCCGACGAGATTCCCGAGAGCCGGTTCGTCGTGCGCGGGTCTTCGTCGTGGAAGTGTTAGCCCGCGCGGCTGCCGCGTCGCGCCAGTGTAGTTCGTTTCGATCGAAGAAGCCCGCACCCCCCCTCCTCCCCCGGTGGGATGCCGAGGACGAGCTCCTCGTAGGGGGAGAGGAACGCAGGCAGGAAGGACATCCCGGGGACAGAGCAGGTTTGTGTGTTTTTCAATTTATACACACACACACACACACACACATATATATATATATATATATATATTATATATATATACGTACGTGTGCTTTTATCAATTTTCATCGGAGCAAAAGACGTATGCCACAATAGCGCGAAAAGGAAGATAACGTATGTTTTCGTATTTTTATGGATCCCTGAAACATTTCGCGTTATTATCGCTTTTCTTTTTATGCACTTATGTATTTATCATTACGCGCGGATAATTCGTAAAATACATATTATGGATACGATGGCCGCGATCGTTATTGGAAAAAAAAAATTTACTCGTAAATAATCATACTAGCGTATAGAAAAATTAACACATTAACAAACTCATCTCGATCACTTGCGCTCGTGAAATTTTTGCGAGACTCGCTGATTTTGGATCTTAAGTTAAATTGCAATAGCTTGTATCAATATTTTACAGAACGGAATTTCAAGCTGTATTGAATTCTTTCCTTTTTTCTTCGTTCTGTATTTCTTTTTTCTTTTTGTTATTGTGGCATCTCGTGTTCTGCTTTCTGCAACATCATCTATTCTTTCTTATAAATAATTTGAGAAAATCGGGAAAAATAAAAAATCCGATAGATCATCGCTTGCGTGCAATAATGTTTCCTTTAAACCATTTGTTTGACCACAAGTGAGACATTCTTTCGTTTAATTTTAATTAAAGTAGATTGTAAATTACGAATTCGCGCTCATAATGCAAGCTGCATTGAAAGAATAGATGTGATTGATGACGCGAGAGCACGGCTGGAACATAATTTTAGTCAATGCGGAGCTTATCGTAATTTGAAAGGATTCTCGACAACAGCAACATAAAAAGACACTTCTCGAGCAGGGGAATCTGAAAATTAAGTCTGCAGTCGTTTCCGAGTTACAGATAAGCCCCGTTCATTTCCACCCATGTTTCTCTCCGTCCCTCTATCTCTCTCTTTCCCTCTTTGCCGCTCGTCGCCGCTGACCCAGCGGGCGAACCGAAGGGAAGAAGAGGGAACAGCCGGTATTCCTACCACCAATCACGACTACTCGCCTCACCCACCCCCCTCTCTCTCTGTCTCTCTCCGTCTGCGCAGAGGGACAAAGGACGCGCCGACGACAGCCCGACGTGCCAAGGATCCGGCGTTACGCCATATATGGGCCGTCCCGATGGCCGGGCCCTCGTGGTGAGTGGGGAGCCGACCGCGGGCAGCCGGCGACACCGACGGCCGCCGCAACGCCCCAGGACGCAGCGACGCCGTGGCAGCGGGGCGCAGGGGCCGGAGGACGAGGCGGAGGAGGCGGAGTAGGCCCGGGCCCAGGAACGCGGCCTCGGCAGCCATGACGAGATACGGATTCGCGAGGCTGGCCCTGTGGCGGACGAGGCGGTCGAACGCCGCGCCGGCCAACAGCCAGGAGAACAACCCGCTCATGTACGAATTATGCTGCATTAACGGTGCTCGAAAATAATAAAGCAAAACAAAAAAATAAAATAAACAAAAACAATGATTGAACGCAAAAACAAGCTGATGCGATTGTGTGTTTATCGGCAAGCGCTGCTACCGGCGATCCGACGATCGACCGACCATGCACTGCGATAATTTTCTTTATTTTCTTTTTGGTTTTTTTTTCTCCTGAAAACTTCCTTTTTTTTATCGTTCTGTTGTTGTTGGTGTTTTTTTTTTACGTTTTTTCGTTCTCCTTGTTTCTTTTTCCTTCTTATTTTGTTTTTTTGGTTACTGTATGGCGCCGTTGCCGATGCTGCCTTGATTGCTCGCCGAGCGTTCTAGAGTGAGGTTTTTTGCTTCTCGAGCCGCCTTAAGTAATTGCAGGCGTAGATTAAATGAAATTAGAGAATCCGTGATTGTTCACCTTCGATGAATCGACTCGAATCACGTGCTTTGGGAGTTGATCCAAGTTAATCAGTGTTATTGATTGCTTTTGCACGAAAACTTTACAAAATATATCATACCGAATTTTCGTTCACATTCTCGAGAGAGAAAACATGAAAGAAAAAAACATCATTCTAGAATTAGTCGGAGACCTTTATATTGGATTGTTACTTTTTATTTCTGTTTTTTTTTTTATTTGAATTTGCGAATTTTGACTGTTCGAGGGCGTGCAATGCTTTTCGCATATTTTGCCAAGCAAGTAACAATTTTGTCTTGATAATCAACACAGTACTTTAGTTTGTAAGCTAACGAAATTTACTGTATATGTGTGTTTTTTACCTTTATACTTTTTACCAAATGAATAAAGAAATCGATGACACGCCAATTATTTTTTTCTCTCGTCTGTTTGTTTGTTTTGTTACACCGTATTGGAATTGAATCCTTCACGCTCATGCTTATTGTGCCTATCATTATCATTTTTGTCGAATTATTAATTAGAAAAGTTTTAATATTTGATATTCACCGTAAATTTGCACACTGTATGAATTTTTTAATTTTGAAATATATAGTATACTGCCAAGTACCGAAACAGCGCTCGGTGTAAAAATTTCAAAAAGACCAATAGTGATGAAGTAACGATAATAAATAGAAACGACGGTAAAATAGAATTCCTTTTAATTTATTAGAAATATATAAATTGAATGATGTTAATATACATAATTTTTTTTCCTTTTTCTGAAAATGACAATCAGAAAAATCCAATATGTATTGAAATTACGATGGGTATATAATACACACGCACTGACACACGTGTAATATACAATTTTTTTTCTCTCTGTGTATCCAAACCCCGCATTACGCAAATTATCGATGTAGAACGCACAATATTTTTGTATAAGTTTCAATAAATCTCAATGTATCCGTATATTTTCATTCTGTACCATTTATATGTAATTTTTCGTTAAAACAAAAAAAAAGCAAAAAAAAATCAAAGAAATTCCGTTTTTATTCTATTATTTTATTGTAAATTTTCGCTTACTTGTTTATTTATTCTGCCTCGCTTCGCAAAACGAATTATTATCTGCTCCAAAATAAATCTCGTATTTTTATCGGCCGTCAATAAGGTCAAGGTAATAAAGCATTTCATACACAGCAAGGTAATACTTAAGTATGAACAATTGTAATTTATCTTTAATTACTTATTGATACGAATCGCTCTGCCCTGATGAGTTTATTATTACTCGAAGGCGTGTAAGACGCAACTTTAACTAACCGATCATCGAGCCTTATTTGATAAAGTAGGGACGATGTAAACGCGATGTGGTAAAAGTTACTAACTTTTAAAAATTACAGTGCAAAACTGCCAGTGATATTTCATGAACTTATAGTCGAGTTTCATAACTGGAACTTTAATAGGTCTGGAAAAAAATCAATTTTCTTGAATTCTGATATAATCATCCAACATCGTTATTTTTTAAATTTATATAACTGGTATGAAAAAATTGAAATTAAAAGCAAATGAAATTCATTGCTTACAATAATAATATAAATAAGAAATCAGCAACATACATCGAAAATACTTTAGCATTATTGAATGAATATTTTGTTACCGTCTGCCAAGGAATGAATTTAGTTGAAATAGAAAAAATTTTTTTTACCCATGCAATTAGTAGAAATAAATAATGATAAATAATATTTTTTCAATTTGAGTAAATCATTTCATGGTCAGATGGCATACGAATATTTATGTCAATTTAGTAATTTATATTTTTCAATGTAATTTGTACAATTGCTCGCCCCAGCATATTTTAGCCACCCATTTGCCACCCAGCAAAGCCAGTAAGAAAAGTGGAAAAAAGAAAGTAATCAGATTATGCATGCAAAAAATTTGCGTATCGATGCTTTTTTCTGACTCTCTCCCTTTCTCTTTCAGTCACTCTCTCCCCTCTCTCTCTCTCTCTCTCTCTCTCTCTCTCTCTCTCTCTCTCTGCCCCTCTTCCTCTTTCTCTTTCTCAAGAGTGCTCGCGTGTTTCGGGCTCTCTGCGCTCTGTCAAGGTGAAGGAAAAGGAAGGATGAAAATGAGAGAGCGAGAGAGGGGAACACAAATCGCAAAGGCGATAATGGCCGCCGGTGCGCTGCGGCAAGGTGAAAGAGAAAGAGAGTAATGAGGGGGGAAGAGCGAGCGGACCCTTAGGAAAATTAAAATGCGGGCATCGTGAAAAATAATCACTTCGCCTGTATATCGAGCCGTTGCGCCGCCCTCCGTGGAGGTGAAAATTTTCATAGCCTTGATTTCTCACGCTTATGTCTGTATGTGTGTGTGTATATAAAGCCTTTTCATCGCGCGTTCCTCGAAAATCCTCACGGAATATTTATTTACGATTGAACGGAAATTTCGTTAAAAGTACATCGAGATCCCGGGTCAAAGATTCCATAATATAACGAATCGAGCGCGCGAGTACGTATATCGGAATTTGAAAGAGCTTTTCGGAACCTGTCCAGCTGAAATAAAGATTGCAGGTTCTTGACGAGCGGATCGATACAGACGCTATTGAACTGTTTTTTTCTCTCCTTCTAAGTAGTTTCCGACGGACTTTTGAGACAGTGTTAACCGCGTCAATCGAGGCTTCGAGACGTGTGACAGTTTCATGACATCGAACTCGGAGTCGAAATTTTTTTTATCGTTTTAACGATTTTCAGTTGGGAAGTTGAAATATTTTTGATTTACTTTTCCATTGTCGAGTAACAGAATCTGATAGAAGGAAAATGAGAAAAAGAATCGTATGAACCTGATAGCCCATTGGAATAGGAAACCTTAAAGTAGGTGGCTATAACGAAAGAACTGTTGTAAATTGAAATCAATATTTATTATTCGAAGCCTCCTCGGCAACCAATTTCCTTGAGCTATGAAAATATTTGTTTGGAGCAAAAACAAAAAAAAAACGAGAAGAAGACCTTTATTGTATCACACAATACTTTTAAATTTGTTCGCAAGGAAAATTCAAATTCCGCGACTCCTTTGATATTGTTACCCGATCTGGAAAAACTGAAAGTAGGCAGAGATATACACTGCACCCCCTCCCCCCGCCCACGATCTCTTCGTAAATCGAGCAGGATCAATCCAACAATTCCCGCATAATCTACGCAATCGCCAGCGACGACACCCAGTGTGTCGTCGCTCGAACGCTCGTTGATTCAACGTTGGCGCGTAGAAAACGCGCTGGGCAAGCGGCCTGGCGCGCGTTTAACATATTCGCGAACTAGAAAACGCCCCGAGTTTAAGGAGCGGAAGAGCGCGGGAAGCCCAGGCCGAGCTCTTATCCCTATATCTCGCCGAGAAATCGGGGTGTCGGCGAGACGCGCAAGGCCAAAGTGCCGCCGTGTGCGCGCCGCTCACGGCTCCCGATAATGTGCGATCGATCGATATTTCGAGAGCCGCGCGCGCGCGCGCGCGTGGAGAGAGGAAGAAGAGAGAGAGAGAGAGAGAGAGAGAGAGAGAGAGAGAGAGAGAATTAAAAGGGATTGGAAACTTCTGTAATGACGTATCTTCGATTATACGGAGAGCTGCGTTTGATGGTTCGAGCGGGGATTTTTTCTTTATTAATAGGATTCATTTCTACAAGAAGACCAGAGTTTGTCTTTGCATAAAAAGATCGTGGATTGGACGCAATGCATTCGAGCTGAATGATAGTAGATTTTTAGTATGCCTCACACACACACACACACACACACACACATATAGTCGATATAAGAATATGAAAAAAATATTGTGCAAAGATAATAATGCGAGACTTACACGACATACGTTTTCCCTTTTCACTTTGATACGTATAAGATAATTTTGCCGTGGTTATTTATTATCGTGCGTAAAACGGCAATGTACATACGACATCTATATATACCTATAACGTACATCGGATGTTAAAATTAGCGCGTTCTATTATTAGCCCCGTTACCGACCCGATTGCGTCTGGATATTATTGTTTCACGCGATTCAGTCGTACTGTAACGCTGCACAACGTGTCCGTCCATTTTTCTTGCGCTTCGGGCAGAGTCAAATCATCACCGCAAGCTCCAGTTAATCGGTGAATTGTAATATCGCATTTCGATCTGTACATATACTTTTTGTAAGCAATGTTTTCGTCGGATGTTATGTGCGTATCGGAAATCGAAATTTTTGTCGTGGAAAATAGTAAAAATTGATGAATCTGATGGTTTAGTTGCGCGAGAAAATCAGTTCGATACGTAAAATCATTGGCGTAGAATAAAATTGCTTATACGTCGCAATTCAATGTACTATATTATTAGTGCCAACCAGTGGTAGAAAGCTTTGAATTTACGTTCTAAATATTAATGCCGCCGGGCTCTGCTAAAACGGGAAATATTCGGTTTTTATTGAATATCGTAATTATGCTTGATCTACGGCCACGCTTAAAACCGGATTTATATATCAAGAATGAGCTTCGTTGGCAATTTAATTTGTAACAAGAAAATAATTGCTTCGATCAATGAACTATCGAGCATTTCATGTTCCTTTGGAATGAATTTCATAGAATAAGCATATTCTATTCTCTACTACGTAATGATTGTAATCTAGGTAACGAATTGAGCTATGGAAAAATAATAAATCGTAAGCTGTCGCCGCGGAAATAAGTAGAACGAATCAATCAATTGCTATAGTAAAATATGCTACATGTAAGGGCAAAAATAGTCTAGGGTTCGTGATATTGTATACACATACATAGACAAACACAGATACACGCACCCATAAAAATAGATAGATCTGCATGCGTGAAAGAAACAGAGGGAAAGAGTAATTTAAGAGAGAGGGAGAGAGAGAGGGCGACAGAACGAAGCATTAAATTATAAATCCGAAACGAGCGTCGTCGTGGTCGTCGTCGTGCCCCGGCGAAGCTCTGCGCCATCAGCTGATGTCAATCAATAAGCATGTGTATATGTATGCATATATATGTATATATATATATATATATACTTATGTAGGTCTATTGCCCACTGTGGACGGTTATGCGCTCTGTGTTCGTTCGCGTATGCAAACAAAATAAGTATATACACACACACACACACACACACACACACACACACACACACACATAATATATGTGTATGCATACGTGTATACATAAATACATGCATATATAAATACACATGTATCTTCATTTACATACCCGCGACGGTGGGAGGGAGCTGCAGACAGAGGTTTTGAACTCGAGGCGAAACTTGGTGCAACGGCCTTCGAGGAAATGTCAGCAACCACTTCCACCCTCGCGCCCCCTCCCCCTTCGCCTTCGCGCTTAAAAATAGGCGAGAGCGTATTATTTTTGAAAGGAATCAATGGGCTTGGGAAAAGCGATACCTGTTTTATCCCCGCCCCCGCTGCGAAAATAGGCCGATCTGTTACCGAAGATCTGTCCAATGCTCACATTGGAAGAGATACAGAGGCAGAGGTGAACGAAGCACGCGTCAAAGTGAGATGCAGAAGGGGATGATTATAATAAAGTTAAAAGTTCGATAGGGAAATGAAAAGCGGTGGCGAAACTACCCAGAATATATATATATATATATATATATATATATATATATATATATACACGTAGTCACGCGTAGGTCATAAAACGTACTCACTTCGATTAACCGACTCTCTCATCCTCCTCCGCTACACGGCTCGTAGCGAGGCAACGGGCTCCGATTATTTATTGTCTCTCTTTACTACAGGGATCCGTCGAATCATCCCTCGAATTCAGGGGGCTGGGGTGGGAAGCGCCGGTAAGAGCTGTTTTATTTCCATTGTTGAATTTATTAGATGTACGTAGAGAGAGAGAGAGAGAGAGAGAGAGAGAGAGAGAGAGAGAGCGTGAGAAAACGAAGCGAATATACGGGATAGATGGGAATCTTTGATTCTTTTAAAAGAGCCCGAAAATACTGCCTTCTCTCGGAAATAAGTGTCCGTATACATATACACGCGAATAAGTGGCAATCGGTTTGTTGAATCGTATAGCATTTTTGGAGGGCGGGAGGGGGCTGAACCAATGTATTTTACAATTAGGGTGTTTCGAGAGATAAGAATGGACGTGATAAATTTTTTATTATTTGCAATACGAATATAAGAGTCACTATCGTCCAGCATTATTATCTAGTTGAAAGTACTGCCATTCGTACGAGGTCGTCGTTGCGTGTATAGGTAAATATTTAACAAAAACTAAGTTTCTTGCAAGTAAACTAATTGAACCAATCCTGAGATGCTACTTTCTAATTCGGAGCAGCGGTTTAAAAGTATTTTTTTTTTTTTTTTGATCAAGCAGAGAAAAAAATTTTTTCTTCTGTCCATTCTCGACGCCTTTCTTCGCCACGATAAATTGAGCATTTTTTTTCCAAGAATCAGGTGCCCTGCCCCTACCTTTCGTTGGACAATAAAATACGTCAACAGTTCAATCTTCTCCGAGTGCCCGGTTCGCCCATCGCTTTACTACTACTACTAGTCGGTCTAAAACGGCGCGAGCGCCGTAGAAAATTTCCTGCGTTCGGTCGTCAAAGTTTTCCGACCCCCTGCCCAGCTTCTCGACACACGTCCCGACGTCTCAATCCCACTCGATCGGACGACGGGGGGAAGAGGGGGGAAGGGAGTTCGAACCCTTTGGTTCCGCCGATTAAATTTCGGCGAATCCCCGCGTTCGGGAACTTCGCTTTGGCTTTGGCCGCGCTACCGCGGCTCGATCGATCGGGAGGGGACTCTGCGGTGGTAAAAGATTTCGGAGCGAGCGGGGGAGGGGAGGCATGGCTTTTTATCAACGACGCAACGGACCGCGCAAGACCCTCGGCAGAGAGAATCCGGGAAGGGTGAAACTCATCGATTTGACGTCTTTATTTTCCGTAAGGGTGTTTTGCCGATTAAAATGGGAAGTAAGATCGAACTTTGTCGCTGATTACGTTAAGGTTAAGATCTTTTGCTGAGAACAGAAGAAGTACGGGAAAGGAAAAAAACTATTATAAATGAAAGATATATTCGCGCAGGGCCATCTACCAGTAGAATGTTAGGCGATCTATTATCATGAATTAAAAACTGCAACGGTACAACCAGTTTTTTTTTACAAAGAAAAATAATCGAGCCAAAAAAAAATTAATTTTCAACAATTTCTCGTTGTGGAGGAGCATTTTTCTGTTCTACTTCGTTCTTAATTTATACTTTTTTCCTTCCTGCAATGAAATCGTTTCGATGTAATAAAATTCTCTTGGTTATTTGGATTATTGTGCTTCGTTTCATTGTACTCGGTGGAAGCCACGATTTTTTAAAATGCGTGTCTACTTCTGACAAGCGTTACCATTGCGTTTTTATATTTTTTTTATAAAGTTTATTTTTAAAATAACGTATTAGTCCAAGTTTGCTCAATTGTTTTAGCTCACGCGAAGAAGCGTAGCCTGCAAAATTTACCCGCGAAGTCAATACATTGAAGTTACGTGTAAACTCAGATAAAATACAGGGAATACATGAAATTGCGCCTCGACTGCCGTTCAATTTTCCGGTGATACATCCTCGTCCCTGAAGGGGCCGTAAAGCGAATCATTCATTATTTCGCGCCGGCCGACCGTAAAAACAACACCTGTATATTATCTCCTAACGAACTCTATCCGTCCCTTTCTATCTCCATCTATCTCTCTCTCTCTCTCTCTCTCTCTCTCTCTCTCTCTCTCTCTCTTCTGTCTCTCAGTCACTTTATCTTGTCCCCTGGGGAGGAAACGAACTACTCCCTTATCTATATATATATATATATATATATATATATATCCCACGTCCATTTCATCAGGCGTGCGGTTTCGGCGAAACAACTACACCGCGCCGCCCGTTCCGAGGAACGTGCGCTCGAACAGAATGATCAGCGGCCGGCCCCGCTCTCATCTCTCCATCGCCGTCGTCCACTTCGAGCCCTCCCCCCCCTCCTCCCTTGCACCGTGCATTTTTCCGACGGCGCGCCGCACGCGAACCGCCAAGATACCGCGCTATATACACGAATTCGCGTCCGGCGCAGAGAATTTCCGGTGCTCGCCGCGCACCCTCGACCTCCGCCGCTCGGCTCGGAGGAAGTCACCGCGGCGGTCGCGTATCCAAGCGCTCGACGAGGTGCACGGGAGGATCCACGCGACGATCATACTTTGCCGGGGGACGCGCGCGATCGAGGGCCGAAAAGCAGGAGAACAGCGTTGGAACGAGCGCATCGTCGAGGTGCCGTCCGTATAGGTGTGTGTGTGTGTGTGTGTGTGTGTGTATCTGCGCGTTCCTCCGCCGCCGCCGCCCCGTCGTCGTCGTCGCGCTTTTGCCTCCGTATTGATCTCGCCTCGCGGCCCCGCGCGCGCACGACCCGCGAGGCGCGAGTTTACTCTCCGTCTCTGTTTCGGAAAGGTCGAGGCGTGCCCTGGAAGTGCCGGGACGGCGGTGGGACAGAGAAGGCTGGGAGGGTGAGCTGGTAGAACACGGTAGAGAGAGAGAGAGAGAGAGAGAGAGAGAGAGGGGGGGCGAAGTGAGATTTTCCGTTGCATTTTTGGGCGCAAGAGGTAGAAACTTTCGCGAAGCTTTTTGGGGCGAAGTTTCTTGATCTTTCACACGGATCTCATTCTTGACGTATTAGAATCTACCGAATCCTTTGCCGATGAAACGATCGATACGAAAGTAATTATTCACGCCGTTGAGGTGGATTTCTATATGTGTGTGTGTGTGTGTGTGTGTGTGTGTGTGTGTGTGTGTGTGTGTGTGTGTGTGTATACATGGCGCAATTATACGAATTTAGACGGAACGATCGGGAAAAATCGTTAATCCCGATCTATCTCTCGGCCTTGGTTGTGCCGGAGTCAAATCACTGGGCAAGTTTTCGACGCGCGACCTTCGAATTTCGCGAACTCGAGCAGTACCAACGCTCTTTTGAGGGATCATTGCCGGGCTTTCATGATTCACCGATGATGAACGAAGCTGAATCGTTAACCGCTGTCGCGCCAGGAAGTGTTGGGTCGCGCGCGCGGTTTAGTCAAGGAACGACTCGGCGCCCCCCCTCCCCGCTGCCGTCGCGATACGCGTCACGAGCGTCGACGCGAACGAAGTACGCGCGCTCGTACTCGCGTGAAGCAACGAGTAACCTTGCTCGTTGAGACGAGAGAAAAGTCCCTTCCGAGGATGCTAAAAGGATGATGCGCGTCGCGCAATAATAACGGTGATACAGTAATCTATCGGCGCGGGGACAGGGGATGCTGCGCGGTGGAGAGAAACGAGCGATTCGTCAACGTTTTTTTCGATCGAGTTTTTACGTGCAACGAGCAATGCCGTACAGACGATCTTTAAAAGCGACTGGATAGGGATAAATAAAGGCCATACTCGCTAAGAATTAAGTCTTGAGATTTAAGCCAATAGCGAGGCGAAAAAAACGTTCATTTCTCGCAAAAAAACGTAACTGGGAGGTATAAAGGAAAAACTGTCAATACGTGGTCTACAATTTCATTTCCTTTCATTAACCAAAGTTCAATCCTACAGTCATTCGGTTGTTAAGCCTATAGATATATTACATTTGAACTTTTACAAGAGCTATAACGAACTTTCCGTACATTCAGTTCGCGTTCCTAAAGGCGCTAAAGTTGTTTTCAAGTGTAGACTCGATTGTACTGGGGCATAATGAACCGCGAAACATCTCGGTAGGATCGATATCGCGAGTAAGAGGTGCCGTAATTTCGTTTAAGAAAAAAAGTGTTCTATGTCACGTATAAAGATCTACTGAAACGATGCTTTATCGATTTAAGACCTTGATCTATACTGGTCGAGGAACGCGTTAAGTACATGCTAAACGTAATAATGCACGTTTGTCCTATTTATTTCGGTCGATGTACATGCTTATTCGTTTAAATAAATAAATATACATATATATTATTGTCATTATTGGTATTATTGTCATACTTATGACGCACCGGCTTTCCCGTCGACAACTGCGGCAAATTCATTCTCATTATTGGAGTCGAAACAATTTTGCCCAAAAAGATAAACAAGATCCACAATGTATCCGTCGGCATTGTTTAATCTTGTGCTCGTGAAAAGGAGAGAAAAAAATTAGTATCCATTCGCTCGCGGTAAAAATCGACACATCCCGTGTAGAATTAATCCCGTTTAATTTATATTCATTAGCGTGCTAAGACGTAATTTGTCGCATAAGACAGAAATCGCCATGAAATTGAACGTCTGCTGCTCGCTAATTGCTGTCCCTTTATTACCGCATTACATTTGCATCGCATTTATATTTCTGTATTCATAGAGACCCGATATTCCAATTTTATGTATCTGTATGCGAGGGCTTTATATATATATATATATATATATATATATATATATATATATATATATATATATTGAAACATCGAACTTTACTGCATAAATCTAATGGCATTCCTTCGGAATCGGAGCTTGCTATCGTCTAATACGCTCGTCGAATTATAGCGGCAAATTATTTACCCTTGAGCATGCGAACTCATTATATAGAAAAGCAGAAAGAAACCAGCTCGCGGTTCTAGACATTCATAAATGTGTGTGTAGATACATATATATATGTATATATATATATATATATATATATATATATATATATATATATATATATGGATGTATATATCGATCAGTACTCCCAATCGTTAACGAGAGGGGGGAGGTTTAAAGAGAGCAGGGGCAGTAGCAAATATCGCTGTGCGTATAAATATGAGCACGTGTTTAAATATATATATATATATATATATATATATATATCGAGCTCGGGCACAATGTCAATTCCCCGATAAAATTAATTCACGGCGTGCGTGCGGGCCCCGGAGCGCGATAAGCGGAACCATCGATGATCGGCGTCCGGATGCACGAGGCGGCGCGGCGGCCGCGGCGCCCGATGCCATGCAACGTCTGTATACAGAGGGATTTGCCAGGGGTGGCAGGCGGGGGAGGGGGAGGGAGGAGGGTGTATGACCGCGATCGCGCGCCAGTACGGAGTTGTATATATATTTAGCGTCCCTCCCGTACCGCGCGATATCGATGGAGGGTATCTCGTTTCTCTCTCTCTCTGTTTTTTTGTTCGTTTTTTTTTTTTTGTTTCGCTTTATACTTTCATCTTTTATTCCACGTTTCTCGTCGGCTTTATTCGTCGTTTTTTGTTTTCGAGCAGTTTTTTTTTTTTTTTTTTTTTGATATATCGCCCTGATGCACGATTTTCGTTCGGGCGCAGGAAGTTAATGGCGTATAGACATATCTGGCGCGCGGCGGGGCGCGGCGCTTCTGTTTCGCCTCCCGTCCCGTCGGACGAGGCGAGTTTTCGCGCGATGCGCTTTATTCGCGCGCGCGTTTTTTGGGGACGTGTAGTCCCCGTTCGGGAAACTTGGACGGAATGAATATCGGGCTTTCCTCATGATATCGGCGTCGCGTGGCTTTCCCGTTTTATTCACCCCTCCCCCGCCACCCAACCCCTTCCTCGAATGAACATTTTACATATCGTGAACTACTGTCCAGGTAGCTTTTTTATGGGAATCGATGCTTAAATTACGTGACCGAAGAAAGTTCATTATGATTATATTGCATTATACGCAATTATACGAATACGAGCCAAAAGTCGCCCGTCGAGATTTACGAGCATACGATAGATTCGGTGGCAGGGATCTAAGTATGTGCGGCTGTATACGTGGCTTTGCAATATGTTACACGATCGTTGCGCTCCTGTTCAGTGCATCGGATTCTATCTAAATTGAATGGGGGCACTGCGAGCATTATTTAACATCCCTGGTAGAAAGTCCAAGGATTCTTTTCATCCAAGAGCTGGCCAATTTTTTTGATATTCTATAAAGCAACAAATCACGATTAATTAATCAATGAGTATCGAATACAGCCTGGAGTCGTTAAAAAAAATCATTTTTCTTTTAGTGGTGGGAGTAAATCAAACCGTGTACAAATTGAAAATTTGTAAATATCTAACAGAAAATACTTTACAACTGACAATTTCAATCTCCATTGCAAAATCTCATTTGTCTTACACGAATTTCTTTCGCTTCCAGCTCGACTGTCAATATCAGAAAAATATTTCGACAATACATTGATTTATTCAGCGATATAAATATAGTTCTTCTAAAAAAACTTATGACTGACGTGTGTCTCTGGATGTGTGAAGATCTGTATATGTGTGCATATATACGTACACGGGCAAATACGCGCGTAACTCGAGCTGCTCGAGCCGCGTTAGCCGGCCGAACTGGAGGAGTCGCCGCGGCGGATCGATGGACAAATTGACGATTTGTATGCCGGTCGACGCTCGCGCGACGGGAGGCCCGAGCGCGCTCGAAAGTTACGTACGTACCGCTTCGCCCTTGCCCCGCCTCCTCGCCGCGTCGAGCCGTCTCACGAAGACGGGCGGGAGGGCGTGCGGGCTAGCGAGATCCGCTTCGTGCGTTTTGTTTTGTTATTTTTTTTTTTTATGGTTTCTCGAGAGAATCGCTACTATACCCATGTGTATCATATGACTTGAATAATGCAGCGTAACAAAAATCCCCAAATAGCGCGAATTTCGGACAATGAATTCGCGCGAGTACCGCGAACGTAGGATTATTCAAGATGCGACATTCGGTCGCTTGCGTTCGGTGGGTGTAACATGTGTCGGGAGAAAAAAAAACAAGCAAACAAAGCGAAGGAGCATCGATCGCGTTCGTACTTTTTGCAAAATACCTGAGGTGAAAAATTGAGACCAAAAATAAAATTGACACTATAATAGAAAATTTAAGTTGCCAAATTAAGATTCTTTTCGTGTAGGTTTAAGAATTCCTCCCGCGCATAATATCTACTAAAGTATCCACTTGTAGAAATAAATTCGCGCGGAAATCTTCTTGGGTAAAAAACAATGAGAAAAAAAGAACTAAAAAAGGATAAAGAAATAACAAAAAAGAAAACGAAAAATGTAACATAGAGCTTCCGCGATGAGAATGCTGGGATCGATGAACTCGGAAAATCCGTTTCGGCTTCGACGCCCGTCCCGCCTCAAATCGATCCACGATTTCTATTCGTATACGTTCCGCAGATATGCGCGAGATAAATGCCAATGTTCTCTCCCTCTCTTCCCTCTCCCATTCGCGTGCGAACCGTCGATCCACCGAGGATCCTAATTTTCATCGCGATCGTTAAATCACCTTCGGCCCGGCTGTCGCATTAATATTTGGAAAATCGAGCGAGCGAGGAGCTAGAGCGATATGGCGAGAGAGAGAGAAAGAGAGAGAGAGAGAGAGAGAGAGAGAAAGTGGGGTGGAGGGGTTAAGACCGTCCGTAAAAATCCCAATTAGAAATTCCAATCATTCGGAAAAATGCGGAGAATCCCTATATTAGGATTCGCAAAAAAATAATATCCCAGAAGCTATAAGGTACACCGCGAAAAAGGCGAAAAAGAAGCGCCGACGAAACGGGAGAGAGGAGGGAGGGAGGGCAGCCTGCTTGTGTGATCCACTGACCTACATTTCGTATCAGCCCCCGCGCTCCTCCTTGTGTTAACTGCGCCGTACTGGCACACGCCGGTACGTGTGTACAAACTAATATACACAGAGACACCCCCCCCCACCACATACACACAAATACACAGGCACTCGCATAAGCTTTCAGGGAGAGGAGAGGGGGGGGGGCGCGAACATACAGATTTAGAGCAGGCATCCGTCGAATCGATAGCCCGTTAGATTTCGCATAGAGTCGCGAGCGTTACGGTTGCGCGGTTCCCTTCGCGAAACTGCTCTGTCTCCCAGGCCCCCGAGCCTTCCTCTCAACCCCCCCTTTCTCTCCGCATCTCCGTGATTCCGCGAGAGACGTCTCGTATTATACGTATGCATATATATATATATATATATATATATATATATATATATATATATATATACACATGTGCATTATAGAAACCCGAGGATCCGCGCACCGGCTAAGCCGATGGTTTACTCGAAATGGGGCGAGGGAGGAAAGGGGGGGTTGAAACAGAATCCACGACGTCATTCTTATTTAGTCGGAAGATGCTCGGGCGCGCGCGCCACGTTATAGATCCGTATAATAAGCTCCGTCGTTAATCCTTCGCGCGCTGCGTCGAGAGAGATAGGACTAATTCGGATTACGCGAGGCGCGAGTAATGCTTCGATATACGTCTATGGATTAAACGAATTTTCCGCTCGATCGAGCATTGAAAATGGTTATGGGAGAAGTCGTACTTTGCCAATTGTATCGGGGGGAGGGGGGGGGGACAATCGTCTTTTAGTAGATAAAAGTTTTTTTTCTTTTCTTAACGCCACTCGTCTTGGCAATCTTTTAATTGTGAGATTGACCTTCGATTGACGAAAATTAATTTTTGCAAGGGACTGATGTAGAATTTATTCTTGAAAATTTATTATAGCACTTATGGGTCATTTTATGCCAATCAATAGTGGCTTGAGTAATTGGAAAGCTAAACAGTACTTTGCCGAATATGTTCAAATTTTCTGGCGATATCGAATTCTTGCAAGAAATAAATGGTGAGAGAAAAGAATTTAGAATGCCTATAGAATTGAATGCATTTACAATTGAATGTCGAAATTGTGGGAAATATTTTATGACGCAAAAAGATTTTTTATTATAGCTAATCATGCATGTAATTTAAATAATTTATAAATGTAACTGTACTTAAACTCAAAAAATTAAAAATACCATGTTTTGCGTACTCTTTTACTTTTGAATACAGAGTTTTACGTGAATTTCATGTGAAGAAGAATCCGACAAAAATTCAACCAAACGATTTTTTAACCTTCCAATCACTTTGCAACAACAACAAAAAACACAATACATTCTATTCTAGTCCTTTGCAAAAACGAGTCTTGCCAAAGTCGGTATAATTTGGTTACACGATATTTCTAAAAACCATCCGTACGCTCAGCCAAAGTAACATCTATTAAACATTCTTTTCAGCTCTCGAACGTCTGATTTTCATTTCTTTTACTCGAGACTGCCGAGCCGAATATTAAAAGATCATTTGATATACCTATGAATTCGAAATTAAGATATTCTAAAAAAACAAACCAATTGTTATCGACGTTAATGTAACGTGCCCAAATTCTAGTTGAATTTATGGCCACTTGTAAAATGTACCTCAAAATACTAATTTTTAGCTTCTAATGGTCCTGCTATCCAGATAAAAACACATTTCACGACTTCGTTATTCTGACCCCTTGCTCATGGCAAAGATATCAATTAAAGCATGAATTATAAATCATTGAATCAAGGAACTATTAGTCATTGTTAAAAAAAAAAAAAAAACTAACGACACCAACCAAATTCTCATTACAATCATTCAAGACGTTCCGCGCCAGTCACTCCGGCAAATTAAACATATCCGATCGCTTCCCAAGCGAATCGCGCCTATTACGTAACGATACACGCATATTGGGATAGCACGATATCCCGTAAAGGCCGTGGCCGGCAGTAGTCATGTCCATTGAATTTCACAAATAACTCCTACGGCGAATTCCCCGAGCGATCCGAATCCCATACCACCGTCTCGCCCCGCATTCCCGCGCGAGGGAATCGCGATGCCCCCCCCCCCGGATGCTAATGGGGTTCTGGCTTTATTACCGAGCGCGAACTCTCCGGAAACTCATCGAAAATTCACGCGTCGACTTTCTCGGATGAGTTATTCACGGACTTAATCTATACACCTCGATCTGTAGAATATTGTATTATTAGATCTAAGTTTAATGCAGTTTCTCAAATGTAATATACTCGTTACATTAAGAATTTAAAGGAAACCCATACGTAGTTTAACAATTCCGAGATGCATGGGGCGGGTAAGAAGGTAATGTTTTATTAATAACGAATATTAATAAAATATTGATCAATCGTACTTTTTTTTTTAATTATAATGATTTATGGAATCGATGGCAGCAAACAATTATTGGAATTTTTACGATTCTATGGAAATCTTTCGATATTAGATGTCTCGTTCTAATCGTGTCGCGTGACTGAACTTTTTATGCGCAAAAATAGTACCGCGAATTCTATTTCTCGTTTCGCATTAGTCGTCGAATGTTTTAAACGGGCGTGTGAAACAAAATAGTTCACTTGAAAGATTTCATTCTTAACAGAGCAAAATGCAACTAAATTTTGTAGGTCTATATACAGCCAAAAACTATATATAATCATCAGTATTTATTGCAAGCAGAAATGAAATTTCACTAAATGAAATAAAAATAAAAAATAAAAAAAACCTGTAAAATGAACATGTTTTTAGATATATAAAAAACATATAAATATATATATATATATATATATATATATACACTTTGTAGATCTAAATGTAATAAATAAATGCTGCGCCTATATGAGGATCCGGAGCTTTAAAGCTCGCGCTCGCGTTCTTACCCGTGCCGATAATGCAGGAATCCCTCGTACGACTCTGCGCTACGCCATCTTCGCGCTCGGTACCGCAACAGTTATATGAATTTAGCTGACGGGTAAAATTCCCTCCTCGCGACCAGTCGATGCAAGCCGTAGCTGGATCGAAGAGAAACACACGGCTCGATAATTTTTCGTTTTTTCGTGTTCTCGTCCCAATAGGGGTTCAAATTTATATACACGAGATAATATTTAGTATATACAATATAAATAAATTTGAAAGTCAAATGCCGATGACAAGAATGTCTATATCATTATATAATAGTTTATCTCTAAAGTTTTCTAAAATCGTCTTATGCCAATGAATTTTTCCAATTATTTTTCAACAATGTCAGGTTTACAGGGGTAAAAGGGAGTTAAACATATAGTATTTGTTCAGAACCAGCGTGCCTCTATCGAATCCAAGATATTTACTTCACAAAGAACACTTTTGGACAAATAAAAAGAAGCTAAACTCTATATTAGACGCAATAAACATATAACTTGATCCGATCTGAATCAATGAAATTCCTTCTTTTTTGTCACCCGCCAATTTTCCAAACGGAATTTTGTGTTTTGTCCACGACGTATATCAGTATATGCACGTAATGAGACCTACATCTGTATATATATATATATATATATATATATATATATATATATATATATATATATATATATACACAATTTCACGAAAGGCTGATCTCGCGGCAGCTCCTCGGCCGTGGAGGTCAAAGGGTGAAACGCGGAGGCCATGTGACCCGGTTCCAAACAGCGCCGTAACGAAATCCGCGAACGTTAACAAATTTATTCGCCATCGATCCGTATTGCACGTATAATGCCCCGGGAAATATGTCCTTTTTGTTTTTGTTTCTTTGTCTCTTACTCTACTCAAGAAGGACGACGAGCACAAATAAATTGTCATTCATCGAGGTTGGCGAGCCCAGGATTCCTCTTGGCCCCCTAGGCATCGAGCCGAAAAATCCGAACATTCATGGCTGAGCGAAAGACCGGGCAAAAAGAAGAACCTAATCGCCCGTAGTCCAGGTCATAATTGGGCTACATAGCTTGTTCTACTTTGCGGGGTTCTTCTTCGAAAATCACGCAATAGATCTCCGAGAGACTCTGCCGAGACCTTAAGGAACAAATAGGCTCATTGCCGCACGCGCTCTCCGATTCGTTTTCTCTCCATTCTACATTATGATGTATATTTCACAGATATATATATATATATATTGCGAGAGCCTGACACCGCGGGCTCGTCATCTCCCACGCGCTTTTTACTGGCGAATCCCGGAGATGTCCGACAGCGTTCCAGTCATAATCTCGAGACTGGCGTGTGAGACGAAGATTGAGGGAGCAAGAGGGCGAGAGAGAACTATAGCGTTTTACAGCGAATAATTTTTGCTCCAGCTATTACCTCTGTTTATATGCCCCCCCCCTCTCTCTCTCTCTCTCTCTCGGTCTTCTCCTGGGATTCCCGAGCTCATGGAGTCGCGGGCCTTGTGTAATTCCGATGCTTGTGGAAATGATACAGGCTGCTCGGCATTAAGAGATCGCTTAATCACTGTCAAGCCGCGCAATGGGTCTATTGGGATGGCAGCGTATTTATCTATATATTATCTCGACAAATTTTCAACTTTATTACACTTATCAACTCTTTCATTAAATACTTTACGTATCAGGACTATTTTTAAATAGTAAAATTATATATATATATATATATATATATATATATATATATATACTCATTTTCCTAATAATTTTTTTAATGGTTTTTGAAACGTCTTTATTGAAAGCACAAATATTTATACCCTTGTACGAAATGCAATTAATCATTTAACACAATTAACAAATTATTTAGTAATGTAAAAACATTCATTTTTTTAATTGAATCATTTATTGATTTAATTAATATTCATTGATCGTCGTTTTATATTTCATTGTATATATCAAATTCTTATTAATTCCACAAAACGCTTCAGTGATTTATAACATTATTTTTAAGTTCCTTCCTCTCTATGCTGTAATAAGAATTAATAAACATAAAGTTTGAATGTTAACTAAAGCCAATTTTCGGCATATTTTACACGTATAGTAAGCTTCTTCATATATTTTCCTATGTGATCGTAAAATTTAAAAAATAACGTGAAATATGTGATTAAAACAATCTTTTTTAAAATTTCATCGAGAAATACTGATCAGATGCTTCGTTTAATATCGAAAAATCTCAAAGAATACCGTAGAACCTTTTCTTTAGAATTTTTCTATTAAAAATGATTTCTATCAAAAATTGAGAAGAGTGAAATTTTTTAAACAAAACAAAAAAAACTATTTCGCGACAATGTTTTTATTAATCTCGACATATTAAAAAAGATAAATAATATAAATTGCTATGCGCAGAGTTCTAAACTATACGACGTTAAAGATGTCGGGTGAAATTTATCCACTCCGTCGAATGATAAATCCCCGGGGACTTTGTATTTCATGATCGAAAGCCGCCCTGCCGTGACCAAAAGCGCGCCCTGCCACGATTCATACATTTATGTAGTACTGAGACGTACGAGGCGCTTTCAAAGGCGGGGGGGGGGGGCATCGATCGCGACGACTCCCGTGAAAATTGCAATACCGACCACGTTTAACTATTGGTCACGCGCGTCCAGGCCGCTCGACTTCCTCCTCGCTAGGTAAAAAGTCATTTGGTTCAGCGAGAGCGCGAATTCTGAACGAATGTTCAACGCCGCCCATGGTGTGCGTTTGACTCGTTCACGGATTCTTCTACAAAGTGGTAGACAATGCGCCTAGTCATTTATGAAATCTGTACCACAGTGAAGATTTTTCTGAAATGTACGAAAAACTCGATCACTTTCGGCTTATTACGGAAAATCTTTAATATAACATACGTACACATGTATATTTTTATTAATTTCAACTTTATAACCTTTTCTTTCCATAGAAGACGAAAAAGGGCTCCGTGACCCGGTAACTTTATACCCCATAATTGTACCGTTTCTTAGACCGAAAGTGAAAAAAAATTTTCGTCCGCATACAGTCGCACGCGGTGCTCGGAGCTGAATTCGATTGCTTTTGGACTCGGATTGCCGTGGATGTTCGATTTTTCTTCGATTAAACGCATTGTCCAGGATTCCCTTTCAATTTAACTACTTTATTTCCCCTAGATCTGCTCGATTACAATAATAATAATAATAATAATAATAATAATAATAATAATAATAATAATAATAATCAATGCTGCATTTGTATTTTATTAGTTAAAATTCCCGGCAAAGACGAGGCATTCTTAAGTTTTTCGATGATTCAAGTTTGCAAAAAAAATATGTTTCAGAAGTTTGACAATTCAAAGGAAGCAACTTTTATATAAAATTCAACAAAAAGCCAAATTGTTTCTGTATTAACCAAGAAATAAAATAATAATAATACCAAACAAAAATTTACAAGCCCCTTACATAGGCTGTTTCATCGAGCATCGATCCGTATCAGGATCGATGCGTACTGTTTTCACAGCCAATTGTTCAAAAATACCTCTCCAACTAAAAAGAAACCGAAAGTAAATATTTATTTATTTGCATATAATTTACCAAACAAAAAATCATTACGTAACAATTGCTATTTAATTTATCGCGGATCTAAATAAAATTTCTTAAAGACGACCTGGAAAACAAAAAATTAATTTTGTTCATATTGTGGT
The DNA here is from genome assembly GCA_018907035.1 of Sycobia sp. Sy_11. Taxonomy (NCBI): domain Eukaryota; kingdom Metazoa; phylum Arthropoda; class Insecta; order Hymenoptera; family Epichrysomallidae; genus Sycobia; species Sycobia sp. Sy_11. The sequence goes on along the minus strand of JACCIC010000066.1, from coordinate 1,120,176 downwards.
TTTGTAGATAACTGCAATGTGTTACTCGAATACCGCTGCAGCTATGTACATATGAAACTCATATCGAATAATTTATGGAACAGCATATGTTATTTAGAGAATTTATGGAACAGCATACGTTATGTAACATAATGTAAAAAAAGTCGTTCGTGCACAAGCTGAATGGGTATAAAGGTGTAGATAGAAATTTCCTTTAAACATCGCCCACGTGGCATTTTATAAATCATTTTTGTAATTTTCAAGACATAAAAAGTAATAACGAATACTTGGAAATTTTAATGTAAAAATTTGGACACGCGCACATTGTCGGCAATCGCTGCCCTTGAACAAGCCCGTCCCCGTGTATCCCGTGACTCTCGCATTACGCTCCTGACAATGACGAGGGAGTGCTCCGTAAACCTGTAACGATCGGTCGCGCTAAATCCCGGACGCGGATCGATCGCGCCCGAATCGACGAAACGTTCACTTTACGCGGCGTACAGACAATGCGCAGACCTCCCCAATCCGCGGGCTGCCGCCTCGCGCACGGTCCTCCTCCTGATCCGCAAAATTCCTCCCACCTCTTCCCGGTCCCCCTCACTTCCTCGCCATCTGCTCCCTTTCTCTCCGAGCCGCCACTTGCGAGGGAGCGCGCGCGCACGTGTCTATAAGCGGCGACCGCAGCCCCGGGGCGAATTTCTCTCTCATTCTCTCGCTCAGTCTCTCGGCCCTGCTGGCGTATTACACTCTTGGCCGCGGGACGTATACCTGCCGCGCGGTGAGAAGGTGGCGGGAGGGCGGGGAGGCGGCCTCCTGCAACACAGTTATACGCCTTGCGCGTTGGCAGGGGGCAGGAGGAGCGTGCGGGGGGGGGGGGGCGAAGGCTGCGCAGGGGTCGCGAGCGCAGGCACGAGCAGGGCGAACGGATATACATACCAATACACCCTCTCCTCCTCCTCCTCCTCCTCCCGCTCCGCCTCATCCTCCTCGTCCTCCTGCACTCGTGGGCGGGTGAAAAGATCACGCGCGCTCATCCTATATATACACACATCTACTGTGCACAACTTGCGGTAGTTATGTAGCGCGGCAGCTACTCCCGGCCTCCTCTCGCTCGCTCTCGCTCGCCCCCACCGACGTCGGCGCCCCGTCGCGGGCGAGCACGAGTCTATAAACGGGAGAGAGAAAGAGAGAGAGAGAGAGAGAGAGAGAGAGAGAGAGGGGTGAGAGGCACAGAGACAGAGTGAGAGAGAGAAAGAGACAGACTGCCATCAGGCAGAGTCAGCGGCGCGGGATACCCCAGTCCTGGTGCGGCAGCAGCATACCGCTACCTCGCTCGCTCTCTCTCTCTCTCTCTCTCTTTCTCTCAAACGGGGACCAGTTTATTCTCTTCCGCCGTATACATACACTCAGACAGACACATATTTTTATCAGCGAGGGAGAGAGTGGAGTTAGTATCCCCCGCTATCCCTCTCTCTCTCTCTCTCATTCTCTCTCTCTCTCGCGATCCCTCTTTTCCTCCTTCGCACGCACGCCTCGGACGCAACGCGTGCGGCGGAAAAGACCGAGGGAGAGGTGTGCATGGAAAGAGAGGAAGATAGAGAGAGAGAGAGGGAGGAGAGAGAGAGAGAGAGAGAGAGAGAGAGAGAGAGAGAGCGCGGTAGGCTCGAAGCGCATCATCGCCAAGCAGGATTTTTAAAGCGCGCGCGCGCGCGCGCCTCGCTCGGCGCGGCGGCGGCGCGGCGGTCATCCCAGTCGTCGTCGCTCCGGGACACGCGCGCGCGCCCGCGCCTCCTATCGGCTTCAGTGTCGCGGCGGCGCGCAATAATCGAAGAGCGGGACGTTTCGGGCCGCGGACCGCTGTCGCATATCGTGTATCGTCCGCCTACTGTTGGTGCGTGCATCATATAAATAAATATATATATATATATATATATATATATATATATATATATATATACTTATTTACAAAAAGGTCGTCCCATCGGTGCGGGGACTGTTATCGACCGGAGTGTAATTCGTTGAAGGTACCTCGAGTGTCTCTGTGTGTGTCTGTGTCCGTGTCCGTGTGTGTTTACGCGTGTGCGGCGCGTTTACACCGACGATTCGCTCTAGCGAACGCTCGATCGGGCCAACGGTATACCGAGATCGAGCCAGCTCCCGTTTATATTTACATTTGCGCTCCGTGAAGATATATATTGATTCTAGTACCGGGCACGTGGCTTTTCATTCTTTCGTTCTTTTTTTTTTTTTTTTTTGTTTTTTACGAAAATAATCCGTGAACACAAGAGACAATTTTTCGTAGCCATTTGAGGAAAGTAGATGTTGCTTCGGTTTTACGAGAGTAGGTAATATTGGCCTGTCGATTCACCGACGTAGATCGCGATGGAATCGAAAAGATTTTTCTTTCACGATTTTTCACGCCAATTACGCCATTGTATATACTGTTGAAGCTCGCTCAACCGGTAAACAATTAGTCTCCGTAACGTCGTCGCTTTGTACATAAACGTGCCCGGCAATTGTGCAATACCCGAAAATGTAAACAAAAAAATTAACTTTAATTAATTTCAAATTTTTAATTTCCGAATCCGTGCAAAGTTTACAAAAGAAACAAATCAGATTTAAATAACATCCTCTGTTTCTATCAAAATTTTCGAATTGCCTCGCATAATTGTCGTAATTATTTATTTTCCTTCGACGTGAAATAAAAAAAAAAAGGACAATTCACCCGAGAGTTTACATCTGACGTTATTAAATGACAAATTATGACGATGCTTCCCCACCTCTCTCTTTGCTTATGCATATTGTATACGAAGCTCGTGGGTGACGACTCGTATACAATTAAAAAATAAAAAACGGCGCTGCAATTTCTGAAACAATTAAAATTAACAAGAATCGAAGAATGACTTGCGCGACTACTTTTATGAATTAAATTCCTGCAATCTCAATACGTATATATAAAAATCGCAAACGATCCGTATCTGGTATAGATAAATAATCTATGTATACTGAATTTTTCAATTTTAATAAACTTCCACCGCCGCACACGCACGCGCGCGTACACACACACACACACATATTTCTGTACGTACGTATGTATGTATGTATATATGTATGTACACTAAAATTTCACGAAACAGTAGTATCGGAACAGCGGTAGAATAACGAGTGGACCGCACAGACACGCACGCACGAGCCACCGGGGACAGTCCCTTGGATTTAACTAAAAAAAAAAAAAAAAAAAAGGGAGAGAAGAAAAAAGCGCCAAGGAACTACGATAATTTTTCAGAAAGGTTCGCGTGCAATAGACAAGCCGCATCTCGCGAACGACCGACCGAGCAACGCGCGTGCATAACGCGGAAAGAACTCGCGAGCGCGAGTGTGCCGCCGAGCATCCGTGTACAGCCCCCCTTACGTACGCGGGCAGAAACGCGCGAGTGCCGTGCGTCGAGCGAAAGTGGCCCCGGGGGCAACGGTAGTAGTAATAGTAATAATAATAATAATAATAGGAGTGGCGAACAAGGAAGCGAGGGAGAGACGGGCCGCCGGTGGCTGGAGGCCGAGCGACACCGATGAGAAGCGGCGGCGCGGCGACGAGCATCGCCGGCAGGAGCGGAGCAGCAGCGGCCCACTGCCGGCGCACCCGGCCGTGCTGGGCATAGGTGATCCTCGCTAATTGAACGGTAATCCGCGTCAGCGTCGATAACAATTTTTTTTGGGTTTGTTCGACGCCCCGAGTGCATGAGATTTCGCACCGGGATTGTCCAATGAAATGTCAAATGTATGTGAGATGATGTGAAATTGTCGTCCTTCGAATTATTCTTAGGAGGCCAAAGTTCGCGTCGTTTTGAACGGCTTCGGAATTGCTTCGGCGAAAATCGATTTTTACGATACAAAAACCCTAGAAATTTGTTAGTACGTTATTGGATAGATGTATACACATTTTTCGTTCAGTCCAGGTGTAAATGACAATGGAAATTTTCATATGTACCCCTGATTTTCCGCGGAGATTTACGCAATCGTGGAGAACGATTCAGGTGCCCTTAAACGAGACGAACTCCTGCCGACTCTCGATTGTTTAGAGGACGAAAGGTAAAAAAAAGAGATAGCAATAGAAATATCGTAATGGGTACAGGTGCTTACGATTATTGGTCCTTGGCTCATACAGCTCGCCTACGGTAAAAGTGAAAGTCCTCCGATTTCTACCAATATTTGTACTCGGGACCGGGCAATCGTCAGAAACAACCTGTAAAACAATATAATTCTTTCTAGTGTTTCAAGTGGTATTCGGCTCGTCGTAAACTCAGAAATTCCATTGATACCCGCTCTTTCCTCAGAGCAAGCGTAACTTCTTCGCCTTTTTTTCCTTCTCTTTTATTAGTCTCATTGTCCGCATACGTATAACGGTAGACCGATCTCGAGTCCGTACTATAATTGTGTTTCTTTCTTTTTTGTTTTATGGACGACGAGCCGCGAAGAGGCTTTGGGAAACGCGTTGAAACGGCACGAAAAATAATTAACACGTTCCGAAAAATGGTCGTGCGTCGGGAATTACGCGGTGCGCCCGTTTCTTTGAACGAATGCCGCCCCCACCCTCCACCCTTCTTCCCCATCTTTGGAACGGATCCAGAGCCCTACTGCCCCCGACCTCTCCTGTATCTTGAATTAAATCTTGTTACTTTTAAATATGCGCCGTCTCTTCTTTCCTTCTTCTATTCCTTCTTCTTCTTCTTCGCTTTTTTTGGTTTAATTAAAGATTAATGCGATACCTAGATTACCCCCTCTCCCTTTTGCCACCCAACATAAAGACACAAAGTGGCATGATTTCTGGAATTTAATTCAAAACCGAGAATTATCTCGTAAGACTTAATTCTGCGATTTGACGTTAATTTTCCGACAATACATTCTAGCATGTCTGAGCGTTAAACTGCACAGTCCGTGATTAAAAATAATTTTCTATAAACTAATGGAGGTAATGCGACATCGGGATATAACTTTTCATTATCAACGAGGCATGTTGTAGTGTCGGATTTTGTTTAGTTGCGCTTAATGGCTATTGTTCCAGCAGTTTTTAACGACAGTCGCATTTCACATCTACACAATGAGCCAGCCGCGCGGTTATACGGACGCAGACAAACACGCGCATAGAGCCCCGCGTACATATTTATTTTAACGATAAGTTCACTGACATTAAAATTCAAATTGACTTGTCAAGTTCAGAGCCGTATTAACATTTTACAAGCTCGTTCGTTAAGACGTGGTAACGGAGTTACATACGTTACCGTCAAAATTCCATAATAATGTAATGATCGTAAAACAGATTCGAGGGCACAGATGTTTTGTGGAGCTAACGCACATCTCTACAGTGCCACGAAACAAATCGATTGTCGCCGTATATTTTTTTTTGTTGCCATAAATCGTCGACAACGTGTAGCCTCTAAGGAAGAGAAACAAGAACTCAAACAACGAGAGCCTTTGAAATTCGCCATTAGAATTATCTCGGCCGTGAAATTTATCAATCATTTCCGAAATTTGGAAACGACGAAAAGCAATTTTACGAACAGGCGTTTCGTCGATACCGATAGACAGTACAACCCGATTCACCGGAAATCAATAGCTTGAATTAAAATCTAATTTATTTATTTATTTAAGAACGGAAAATACGATTCCACATACAAAGTGATTCAGGAAACGAATATCTGGCCGATAAATCATCGAGCTAATCACTTATAGCCATTAAACATGTAACGCTCTTTTTTGCATTATTTGTTTTATTCAAAGAAAAGCTGAACGACAAATATACGAGTTTTCATGAATAATTGCTCATGGCATTTTTCTTTTTTCTTTACTTATTCTTTTTATGGCCAAGGCCGAACCGTTATACATTTATTTCCGATAAATCTTCGGTTTTGCCATTTTTATATCCCTCCATGTGTATGTATACCTTTATAATTGAATTACCGCGCTCGCGCACACTGCGCTGTAACCGAATCTTCCGGTGCTGGTAAGCTTCTCTTATTTATACACGCCGAAGGGAGCGGCCGGTGTTGCTCTAAAACAATTAATTGCCTTACACCGCGTGCGAATTCGAATGGTTAGCTCGTACGCGTTACACGCGCCAAAAAAAAAAATCGAAAGAAAGAAAAAACAAAGGAAAAGCAAATATCGGACATTATCGCGCTGAGGCCGAATTGCCGACGATCGGCTGTAGCGCGCGTTTAATGAAGCGATAAGAAGGAGCGCATTCCCGACTCGCGATCGCGCCAGCTCATTCCCGAGAAATTGCACGGTTTTCGCGTAAACGCGTTGCTTACGCGCGTGTAGATGTAACTATAAATATATATATATATATATATATATATATATATATATATATGTACACACGCGCACTGTCGATTAATAACCAGCACGCGTTGGCTTTCTAATTAAACACTGTCCCCCGGAATTCGACGGCTTCTCATTCCGCGCACGGATCGCCAGTCGAATCTCGGCGGTTCCGGCTTACGATTCATCTTTCGTACTCATTCTTGCGCCTGCTGTGTGTGTGTGTGTGTGTGTGTGTGTGTGTGTGTGTGTGTGTGTGTGTATGGTGTGTTTGTGGGCGTGTTCGCACGTGTATGTGTCTACGTGTACGCGTAAAAATAATAATAATAATACCAATAACAATAAGTAGCAAATCGCCTCCTGTTTAGAGTATAAATTTCGTTGTTCCTCTTCTGCACGCCTGTGTCTTTTTGATTTTTGATCTTTTTGGCCGCGAGTGCGGGATTCGCCCTTCGTAATTCACGTGCGCGCGTAGAGATTCTTAAGTTTGTATCCGGATTCCCCACTGGAAAGTCGTTTATTATGAGCCGGCGCCGGGCTCTCACGTGACACGCTGCCTCGTTACGTAAGAAAGCAGCGAAGACCGACCGATAGTTCAAATAGGTAAATAGTTTAATTCTAGTTAATCCCAATTGCGGACCGTTGTTTATATTGAAATTCGGATGAATTATCTACACACACACGTATATTATAGGTATGTATTGGCGTTCGTAGCTCTGCTGCTCTTGTCCGCGCACTGTACCTCGGAGTCATTTTTATCAATTATCGTTATCATTGTAAAAGTAATTCCGTGCGTGCCATCGGTGTATCCGAGCAGCGAATCATTGTCTTTTTATACAGAGACCGGGGATTAATCGGGGTCCGATAGGCCTAGAATGTCGTACGAATCGTCGTAGAAAATTCGCGAACGTCAATGTCGATTTATTATTTATCGCGCTGCGGTGTGCACGGGCTTTACGATCGCCGTGCGTACCACGCGCGCGCGGGCGCACACACACACACACACACACACACACACACGTACACACATATTTGTATGTACGAACGAAAATGACATCGGGTCGATCGATATTGTACTCCGAAGCGTGACTCGATTTTTGGAAATGGCAATGTTTCTCCACATTGTACGCTGGCTTGGCGTGCCTGCGTGTACAGACACATACATACATACACACACACACACACACACACACACACACACACACACACACACACACACACACACACACACACATATATATACGTATACGGATTTGACAATAGATACAATCAGTACAATAAAGTATTGTGCGACAAATACGCATAAACAAGTGTACGAGTCGGTTGATTCGAGGGCCTGCGCGCGCCCGCGTCACCGGGTCAATGTAGAAATAAAAATGGATCTATATAGCTTCGTTCTCCGTACGTGTCTACGCGAGCGAGAGGATGAATTTATTTCCGTATCGTATTATTCTTATTATTATTCTTTTTTTGCTGCGTTACAATGCCAGCCGGCGGATCGGCGACGTCGCGTAATCGTATTCTTTGCGCGGAGTCAGTGCGATATACACTATATAAAATATCGCAGAGTAAATCGAGTCGAGGGTAAAAAGACGACGCGCCGCGCAATCGCGAACTGCTCGAGCAGTTTCGAATTCTTAGTTCGCCGGATATTTATTAAACGATTAAGAAATTTTTAGCCCCTGAAAATCCGAGCCACGAGAGCGCCACGGATCTCGCGGGCCCGACGGCGGCGCCAATCGTACGACGGAGCGGCCCCTTCGTGCCCTCGGCTCCCGCGCAGTCGATGATAAGAACGCGCCGCGGCGATTGATTCGGCGACAAAGCCGGGGGCGAGAACGAGGGGGAGGCGCGCCCAAGCCCGTACGAGCCGGTACGAGAAATCTGTCGGAGGAGTATACTCGTACGCCTCGGATAGCCGTGTGAATCCTACGTATATTCCTCCTGTGCTCGGGAGAAAATTTTTTCTTGTGTTTTTTTTGTTGTTGTTTATCGTTGTTGCTGTTTTTCGCGAGCTCCGCAGAGCAGTTTGCGAAAAGTGTTCTTCAAAAATGAACTCGCGCTTTAATCCAGAAGGATTGAGTTATTCTGTTTTGGATAGTAGAGCATAGCGAACTCGAATTGGTTGTTCATCAAGGTGACTGAGAAAATTCTATATTTATCTTGGACTGGATGAAAAAAAATTTTTTTTTGTTTTAAATCATCAAATATGATTAAAATATTTTATGGGACAAGATATAACTAATTAGTGACCGTAGTTCGACTTTAAATCTCTCCGTATATATTAAAAATTTAGACTGATCGGGTCAATGATCACGTTCGCGAAGTCTATGACGATTGAAGAAAAACAATTTAAAATATCTCCAAATATATTTTCATTCTGACTATGGAAGTTGATAATTTACCTGGTGAGAGACGGTTTTGACCGTCCGACCGAAGCGAGTGAGGGAAATCACACGTGACCAAAATCAAGTTACGCACTAGATTTAAATTCGGTTGTTCTTCGATAAAGACGGAAAATCATTTTAAAATTGTTATTTTGAGATTAAAATGGTGAAAAACCATTCTTCATTAGAGTGAAGAATGATGTATATATTAAAATATTGAAAGAAAAACAAGGTCGATCATTGCACTTTACAAAATTAAGGAAATCAAATATTTGTTGTAAAAAAACAATTTAATACCATTCTATCTACATGATTATCAAATTTAATCAGTGCAGCATCTAAATGCAATGACATATATTTTATTGATATTCATTGAGCGCGTATTCCTTTGATTTCTCTCTCTCTCTCTCCCTCTCTCAAAATATATTTGCAAAGCAAATGGAGTTATAAGATTATAATAAACACTATACATAGATTCGCATTTTCTCAGCCGTGCTATTACAAATAAATTTTTTTCTTCCTTCGCATAGAAAAACGATCGTATATTATATTATAAATTATACTTTTATATTAGCATAAAACATTTCGCATAATTTATCCATACATACGTACAGCGTCGGGCTTTGCCTAACGTCTGTAATTGTTTCTAAACCTCTTAAATCAGGGTGAAAAAATAAGTACAGCTATCTCCCCCCCTCTCTCGCTCTCTCTCTCTCTCTCTCTCTCTCTCTCTCTCTCTCTCTCTCTCTCTCTCTCGTATGATTAATAAACACGAATCGGCATACAAAATCAGTTCCGCAAAGCGGCGCGAGCCGATCGTGAATGCCCGCGCGACTATAAAGCGTCCCGCGAATCCTCAGTCCCCTTTCGACTTCGATGCAGCGAACGTAAGTGAATCGTTACATGTGCTCGCATATATAAGTATGTCTGTGTGTATGCGCGCGTGTGCGTCTCTCATCATCAAACTCCATGCATTCAAAGCTTCTCCTCAATAGACTTTTCTCCCTTGCGTCCGAGCATCAACGAGAGAAGACGATCGAGAGAGGCTCAGAGAGAGAGAGAGAGAGAGAGAGAGAGAGAGAGAGAGAGAGAGAGAGAGAGAGAGAGAAAGATCGACGCAACGAATGTTCTTCTCTTGCTCCGTATATGTTTCGCCTGCTCGATATACGTGTATGCATATTACTCTCTCTCTATATATATATATATATATATAGATCAGTGTTAAGTGACTAATGGACGAGCGGACGCGCGCCAACCGCGAGAGTTATAAAAGCCGATCCATTTTAATATTCGTGAACGTCGGGTGGGTGCATATGAAATCTCGCTCCCCTTCCCGACCCCCTTCCTCCTCCTCCTTCACACACTCAACATAATAGCTATTGAAACATTTACAAGATCTGAAATCCAGTTCTATGTCCACGTTACGTGCCGCGAATGCGTCTGTTTTTTTTTTTGTTTTTTTTTTTAATTTTCATAAATATTTTTGCTCAATCGAACGAAATCAATCGCATTTATCCGTCTGTCGATCTCTGTTCCTCCTCCCCTCGTCCGATACGCGACCGTATCGGCCTACAGACTGACCGCTGGCAGTGACCCCTTGACCCGTCCCTACGTGCGTGTATGGCTATTATGCGTACACACACACCGTCAGCGCCCGAGGGGGGAGGGGGCGAGAATCGACGCCGCTTTATTTTTTGACCCAGAACGCGCTATCGATGCCGGGACCACGAGCGAGCACTGATCGAGCGCGCCGATTCCTGTTTTCTCTTTTGCCCGGCGCTGCGCTTGAAACCCGCCTCGTCCAGCGGAGAGAGCAAGCGGCGATACGGCTTATCCCGAGCGAGGTTTATCTTCTTCTAGCGCTGCACTTCCGTAATTCCGGCCTTCTATTTTTCCCACTTTTTTTCCTTTTTCAATTTGCTTTCGACCTCTTGCGCGCGGGGCTGGAAGATATTTTCATCTCCCTGCGCCCACCCCCCCTTACCGTCGGCCTCTTTGTGCCCCGGCTGCTTAATGAACTTCGGAATGAGATTGGCGTTCGATGCGGGCGGTGCGCGCGGCGGCATTGATAAGCGCGGCGAGCGGACGTCGTTCCGTATGTATGTATGTGTTTATAGGTATGCGTTCGTATTGTGCTTCTTTGTTTTTCGTTCAGATTTTCATATGAAATTTTACAGCAGCTGGTTCCTCTCCGTTTTTCGGCCGCATTGTTGTCCGTTCATTTTTTTTTCCTTTTGTTCTCGCTTGTTTTATTGAACTACGTTAGATAAATCTCGAATCTCGCGGTGCATTACTTGGCGGATCTGGGGCATTTAGCGCGCGGCGCAAAAATCACATCGTGCATTGATACACTTTTACCGGAGCGTGTTTTTCTCTACTGCCCCCCCCCCTCCGCGCTACGTCATCGTACACGCGAATTCCTCGTAGAGTAGCATTGATTATAATAATAAGAACGAATGATAATCTATTCAACATAACGTACGTAGCCAGCGATCGAGCGAGGACGGCGTGACGATCGAGAAAATAAAATCAAGCTCTTTATTCAAACTCTTCGACTATATATATACATATACAGATACATATATACGTGTGTGTGTGTGTGTGTGTGTGTGTGTGTGTGTGTGTGTGTGTGTTTTATCCAGCCGCTCGGGCACAGCTCGCTCGGCAGATAAAACAAAGCGAGGAAAAATCATTTCGTGCGATTGGGCAAAATTTTTTACGTATAAGCAATCGATGAATTAGGTAAATGAAAATGTGACTCTTGATAATTTTTAAACTGATGAAGAAGAACGATGATTTTCTTTTTTTTCATTAGTTCATGCTAAAACGAGATATCAAGGAGCTATTCAAATTATTGGAGAACGCGATACATAATAATAATTGAAATAATTTACATTTTAGATTGAACGGTATTTTTTCATAAATACTACGAATAATTTTGTATTGCAATACATGTTATTATTATTATTATTATTATTATTATTTTTGTTGTTGTTGTTGTTGTTGTTGTTGTTGTTGTTCTTGTTCTTGTGGTTGTTGTTGTTGTTATTCCTTTTATTATTCATGATTCTTCATTATTGAAAGAAATCCGTATTCAAATTCTCACCAACAAATTGTGGCACTGAGAAAAGTATGCAACGTACCAGTTTGCAATTCAGCAATGTCTAAAACTCCTATATAAGTGTAGAAATCGCATAAGTAATCCGTGATCGGTTGAGCGGCAAAAACAATTTTAACTGCCCTCTCTATTTACCGCGCGGGACAGGTGCAAAATCCAAGATCGACCATCGCCCGTCACGCCAACAGATTTTACGTGACCGCGATTCGAAAAATCGAGCAGGCCGGTGATTTCTTGCGGTCGCCTTCTCCCCCCCCCCCTCGTTCCCAAATCCGACAGCCGAGACGTCCCGCGGAATCTCTCCACCGCCCCTCCCGCGCGTCTCCGAAAAGTCCAACGACGCGGAATCCAAAAGAAGAGCGAGCGAGAAAAAAAAACAGAGCCGCACTGACGCGTACACCGATCGAGAGGAAAGATCGAGAGGCAAGGATGGGGGATATTTTGCGGCGGCGCGTCGAGTTTGACGCGGGACGGACGGTGTTTGTCGTTCCTTCCCCCTCCCTCCCACACAAGAAGTACAAGGAACCGAACGGAGCTGTCGGACGAAGGTGATTTCTTTCTCTGTTTTTGTTTCTTTTTTTTTTTGTTGCCCCGTTACCGAGCGCCGCGCTAACGCGTCGTTTTTCACCTCTTGCTTTTCTTCCGCTCTCCGAGCCCGAGTCCAACTCGGGCACGACGGAGAGGATGCGCGCGGGCGCGACGTTTGACGAAGTTTCGTCGGGGATCGGGGAGGGGGGTATCTGGAGTTTCAGCGCAAAAAAGTACGGATCTCGCTCGCGGAAAGTTCACTTCCTCCTGCATGTCGTATACATTTTTCCGGGGACGCGCATAAGTTCGTGGGTAAATGTAGTTCTGAGGACGTGTACGGGAGGGAGGTCAAATGTTTACAGTTATTGCGTTATAATTCAGAATTGCATATACGGGCGTGTATTCCTTCGTTTTTATTTATTTTTCTATTTTCGTAATGTAAAAATGGAATGAATATAAACTTGGTCCTCTCTTTCACTCTTTTCAACTGAATTCTTATTAAATTATTTGTATGGCTTAATACATGTTTTTTTACTTTTTACTTTTTAACTAGAATTATTTCGAAATAATGCAATCTGTAGAATTTTTAAATCGAGATAATTATAAATAAACTAAACAATTATTCAAATGATTTTAAATATTTACATCAATTTTTCAATAAAGTAAACTACATTATATTTTAGTAATAATAGATCTAAGTATCCATATTCATTAAATCTATTATTACTATGAATTTATTAGAATATTAATTTCACTACTATTATTTTTCCTACTATTATGTTTTAATTATCAATGCTGAAATTCCAAAAACATAAAATTTTAGAATCCGCAAATGACTGGAATATAATAATTTAAACTATAATAGATATTCATTATTAATCACAATATATTATTATAAGTGAATTTATTAAAATTATGATTTAAATATTCAAAATCACTTGTTTAGGCTTTTTGCTAATTTTTTGATATTCCTCTAAAATTATACAAAATTCATTCCAATTAAAATAACTTTAATTTTAACTAAGATTAGATGTTTATAAACATCATGAATAGTCCGCTCTTAAGCTAGGAAAACTATATTCGAAGCACCGAGAAGACAAATATACGTGTATATGTATATATATGTATCAGGCAGAGAACTAAATCGACGCTCGATCGTTACAGCTACATTAACGTCGGATTAAATTCGCTTCGGCGAATGCGCGCTTCCGAATGCGCGGCGTTCGTGATTCATCCGACTGACACGGAATCTCGCATACCCGTACGTGTACGCGCGTATACACGAACATACGAGCGCAATAAAGAGAGAAAGAGAGATAGAGAGAGAGAGAGGAGTGAGAAGAAGCACGGACGCGACGAAAGTCGGAACTGAGATCGGAGGGAGACGAAGCGAAGGGGAAGAAGAGAAAAAAAGAATGAAGAAAATTCGAAACGGCGCGCACGGTATTAAAGCGTCGTAGAGCGCCGCGCGCCAGGCGATAATAAATGTACGCGGTGAGCGCGAGGATCATATATATATATATATATATATATATATATATATACATATATAAAGAAGCGTGGGAGTTATCGAGCCGGCACGGGAGGTCGGTTCGATTTGGTTTTGCGCCGCCTTTTTGTTCGCCACCCGTATAATTACGGAGAGCTTCATCATTGCTTCGCTATTGAAATATTACCGGTGCGTTATAGGTACGTACGTTTCTCTCCGCTCGACGCGCATGGAAATGAAACACTGTGCGCTTCCGTTTTTTCTGTCGTTTTTATCGCCCCTCGCCCGCCTCCCCCGCCATTCTCCCTCTCGCTCCCTCGCTCACTCGGCCTCTCCGCGGATCGGCATTAATTATGAATATTTGCTCTACAATCACGTATAACATGCTATATATATATATATATATATATATATATATATATATATATATACACACATATACATGCTGTATATCATATGAATATGCTCGTACTGTTGAGTATCGATTAATCGCGCGCGCGCGCGCGTGTGTGTGTGTGTGTGAAAAAATTCCGAAAACCCAGAAATGACTGTGGCGTTATAGTTTTACGTTGCCAATAACATTGATAATAACAATAGTAACAATTAATATCAGTAAGAAAAATCGGCCGATAGGATTACGATAATCAGCTGTTCCGATGATTGTAATTTAGAACATAACTATATGCTGGATATCTCGAAGGAGAAAATACATATAAAACAAACAAAAAACTCATTTGCCTCGAGTGTATATAAATTACCCACGTTTTTCCGCCGTAACGCGCGTTAGTAAAATAAAAAAAAAAAAAAAGAAAAAAAGACTTTCGATTTTGCTCCGTTTTATTATTCCGCACCTTTGAAACGTATATCCCCGGCGAGATTCCCAGGCCGGCCGTTTTGCGTGCCCCGGAATTTCAATCGGCTGAAAATTCGTACGTATACACCATTTATCATTATTTATCATTTTGTTACTATTTTTTTTTTTTTTCAAGCACGATCGCATCGATAAACGTAATCTCGTGGGAAAACTTTATAGCTTTTTTTACGGGATTATTAGTACATACAAACAAATACCGGAGCTTAATTGCTCCAGAGTGGATTTCACCAGACGCGCAGACATGAACATTTATATTCGTACGCGCGCATCGACACTTTACTCTCGATTATGCAGCGAGACGAAACCATAAAAAAAAAGCCTAAATAAATTCCACACAATTTGATACCGATAGATTGGACGAAAATCCGTTGTCTAATATTTATCATGCGCGCCCGGACAATACATATCGAATCAGCAGCCTAGCGCTTAGCCGATTGAAAATTGCTCTCTTTCATAATCATTCAAATTCCACGAGCGTCCGATTTCTCTCTCTCTCTCTCTCTCTCTCTCTCTCAGCACAAATCCGAGGTAACGGATGCCGAGCACGCGCGGTTTTGTATATAAACACGCGTCGCGCATACCCGCGTAAGATCCAGCGCTTATGCATATGAATGTATATAAATATGTATGTGTATACGTTCGCGTCTGTATATATATATATATATATATAGATATATATCGGACGGACGGCAGGATGTACGGCGAGAACGAAGTGAAATTCTCGACAACGGGCGGGAGAGAGCCCCGTTTCGGACGGGGAGTCCTCGGATGCGAGCGAACGGGAGGAGCGCGGGAACATGCGTGTGCGCGCAAGAAAGTCAAGGTCGTCGGGAGTCTTTTCCTTCCCGCGCGCGCGCGCGCATTATGCATTCGTCTCCTGCGTATCTCGCCCGTCTCCTCTCGTCCTACGAGCTGTAACGGCCGCGTCTCCGCCGCTATTCCGCGATTCTATTTTTAGATGAGAGAAAGAGAGAGAGAGAGACAGAGTGGGGGGAAATGATATCCACGAAGTCGACTGATATATTCGCTCTTTTAAAATACATATATCTTTAATTGAACTTTTGCCATTGGCAGGATAGGAACATTGAGGGTTGGAGGGGGAGAGGGGATGCTTCATTTTAGGCTGAAAATTTTATTTCACAGCTGTCGATGATTAATTGAATTCGCAGTCGATATACAGAGTCGGCGCTTAATAGTCATTCGTATGTATATCTTTGTGTTCCTTTGTTTGTTTTTTTTTTTGTTTGTTTCATTATCACGCGAAACGCGTAATTTCCAATCGTTATTTACCAACATCTGTGATTCCCGCACGAAATTACATTTCTCGGCCTCGAGATGTAAGGGCCGCTCTTGAACGAATAGGAAAACGTTCACCGTACATACGATTGTTCCGAGACTGTCCCGCGTAACCGCCCGATACAGCGGTGTCGCAGTGCTCGATCCGCTTGCGCGCGTCCCAACGTACTATAACGCTTCTTTAGCCGTCGCGTAGCTTTCGCATCGATGAGCCTCAATCCAATTCGTACGCGTTACGGCCGTTAATTCATAAGTTGTTCAATTTTCGGTTCGCGTACGCATAACGGACGAGGGGCTTTAGCCTGGGAAACCGATTGGATGCGCGCGCGCGCGCGCCTATTGCTTCACGCGTATCTTTAAATAGATAGCGCCGGTTAATTCGCTAACGCTGCCTCCCGTTAATCGTCAAGAAAAAGAATCCGAGGCTGGCGTTGGGCTGGGAAAGCAACGAAGATCGACGAAAGTCGCCCGTACGATAATTCACCGCGTGCTCGTAAACTGCATCGAATCGTAGGTAACTTTATAAAAAATTTGCCGCACCGTTGCCAATACGGCGCTTATTCGCCTTGCGCGCATCAAATATAGAAT
Source organism: Sycobia sp. Sy_11 (assembly GCA_018907035.1). Lineage (NCBI taxonomy): Eukaryota > Metazoa > Arthropoda > Insecta > Hymenoptera > Epichrysomallidae > Sycobia > Sycobia sp. Sy_11. The sequence continues at coordinate 1,103,596 of JACCIC010000066.1, read as the reverse complement.
GGCATTTTTCGCGGGGCGAGGCGCGGCGCAATCAATCAGAGCCAATTTATATAAAATGCACTCCATCCGAGGCGCTCATCCTTTTTACTCTCTCTCTCTCTCTCTCTCTCTCTCTCTCTCTCTCTCTCTCTCTCTCTCTCTCTCTCTCCATCTCACTCGATCTCCCTAATCTTCGCTCCTCGCCTCCACGTCCGTTTCGTGTATGTAAATCCACTGCGAGTGCATAAGTCACGATGTATTGCGGAGAGGGAAAGAGAAAATAAGAGAGAGAGCGAGATAGAGTGAGAGCGAGAGCGCAATGGAGTAAGCGCAATGAGGCGGCCGACGTCGCGTTCGTTTGATAAATATAGCGGGAGAAGGAGGAGGCTGAAGGCGAGATGTGCCTTTTTAGATATGTATATGTATATATGTGCATGTGCATGTGTATATATATATATATATATATATATATATATATATATATATATTATGTACGAGATTCTGCTACACAGTGCTCTATATATACACACGCTCCCATATATATACGTCGAGTCGACTGTTTAAGTCATACTCCGTTTTGTGTATGTATGGCGTCATTGTAGGAGCGTAAATTTTTTAAGACACCGAAATACATCCGCAGCAATTCAAAATTTACCTATTATTTTAATTAAAAACTTAACGGTATATACACGCATGTTGCGCGTAATGCGGTGTATAATTTGTGAGAAAAAACACACGTGTTAAATAAATTCGCAATCGACCATTTCGTCATTTCGTCACGGTTTTGACCGTTTCCAATTAACGGACAATGCACGCCCCTTATATATATATATATATATATATATATATATATACACGGGGACACCTGATGGCGATTGAAGCAAACTTCCCGATTACGATAGACCGGCATCGCGCGGCGATTTGGCATCGATAAATGACACGGATGGGCGACAAGTGTAATGCGTGTCACATGCATCAAACTAATTGAGCGCGCGTCATAAATACTCGGTGAAACATATGTATATATACATATATACATATGTAATTAAATAATAAATTAATCATTAAAACCTGCATGTACGTTTTATTTGTAGATTCAACGAAATCGGCTCGGAGCGCTGTCGAGCGTCTGTGGGCTTGTTTTTCTTCGTAGGGTCTTAAAAGAGAGCGCGTAATGAGGTTTGAAAGGAATTGCATTCGTAATGAATTTTATTACCTTTACGTAGACGGCCACTCTCTTAATTGATAAGTATATAAAAATCCAGCGATAAAGTGTACACCGAAACCTAGTATAAAAAAAAGAAGATCGACGATGTAAAAGGCAAATGCCTAAAAACCAGTTTTCGAACTTTTATAACCCGGGCGTCCTCTTCCAGAGCACTCGAAAATTCGAATTTCAATATACTCCTCTCTACACTCAATATCTATCTTGATCGTTCCAAGCTCTCTCTCTCTCTCTCTCTCTCTCTCTCTCTCTCTCTTCTCTCTCTCTCTCTCTCTCGCCATCATAATCATTGTCGTTCATACGCCAGCGACCTCGGGCATATCGCGCGAGCGGGAAGGCCAATATAATGCTTAACGACGTCCGAGCTTATAACGTGCTTGCGTGCTTGCGCACGTGCATAGCTACCGAGAGCTAAAAAGTCGAATCGCTATATATATATATATATATATATATATATATATATATATATCGGCAATGTACAGCACTTTCTATGCACACACCTGGATTTCTCCCGATGTGCGCGCGCGCACGCATCGTGGAGGGGGCAAATTGAACTGTCTCGCGAGATTTACGAACGGTGGCGACAGTGGCGCACTGCATATGTAATTAGGCGGAAGGTTGGCTAACGTCGCGTTGCGCCTGATTTGTTTTTATTTTATGTTTTACGCCAGCGGGGCAGGTGGGAGGGAGGCGGGGGCTCGATCATGGGAAAGGCGAGCTTTCGCGCGATTTTACCCGCGGCATCGCGTCATCCCGCTCCGTCGTCAAACAGGATGCGTCCGCATACCCATAGGTCGCCGAGCGTCTTGCTTGCCTCGTTACAATTACAAACTTTAGGCGTGCCCGATCGTATACGCGCACTCCGATATCGTCTCCCATACATGTTCGTTCGCGTGTATACGGAAATTCTAGTTTCGTGCGCGTTACGCATACACCTTTCGCGAAAAAAGGCTGAAACCTAATATATATACATATATATATATATATATATATATATATATATATATATATATTATTTGGAGCGCACGCTCACGGCGAAACCTTGACGGGGAAACGAATTTGAAAGACCATCGATCCATAAGCCCCCGCGCTGATTCCGATAAAGTAAGTGCGCGGGTAGATTTGAAAATTTAGGTAATCCGCTCTCGCGCGAGAGCCCGCCAAATCCATTATCGGCACATATATTATACGTGTAAAGCCCAAAGTTTTCGCAGTCTCCCCTACCCCCGCCCCCCACCCATCACTCCGCCCACCCTACCTCCTTCTGTAAGCTTCACCCTCCTCGTTCTCCGTGATCTATAGATCAGAGCCCCCCCCCCTGTCTCTCTTCCCACCGCCAACACCCGCGTACATAGACACTGACGCGGACGTGCGCGGTTAATCGACAAGACTATCCTGTGCATCGCTCGCGCGACTCTATATCGATGGAGGCTCCCTCTTCCTCTGCTCTTCTTTATCCAAGATTACCATGACATGCGCGTATACATCGTCTCGGTCGGCTCTTTTATGGCGACCTGTCGCTCGCGCTCACTTATAGACACGCGGGTACGAGGAGTTCGCGCTGCCATCTCTCTCACACTCCTCCCTTGTTCACCCCGTGATTACAAGGATGCGCGCGCGAGCGCGCGTGTTTGAACAATTAATACGAGGAACGCGCGACGCTTGGTGCGTTATTTATGCGGGCAACGCGTATTTGTTTTGCTGCCGGACTCATAAATACACAGTCGGGCCGTCCTTACGTCCTTATAATTGTATTATTTCAGAAAGGCCGCGGGTCCGATAAAAAGATTCTTTAACCTCCGTATTATTTGCACTGCGAGATGAAAACAAACTTTTTGTTCTTTCTTTTTCTTTCGTTTCCGTATAAAAATTGTCCGCGATGACGCGGCAATTTTCTTTTTCCCCGCTTTACATACATCAAACTGATACGTCGATTAATTATATGCCTATATATATGCTCGTCTATAGTGGAAATGCATTTCCAATAACGGAGAATCCATTAAAAAGCGATTGTGATTAAATTAAGAACGTCCCGAGCTCTTGGAGATTCCTGATTTAGAGCAGTTTATTGAACCTCCGCTCTTGTATCTAATATATAGATATATTTATTTACACGTAACGTAACCATGTTTTCTCCAACGAAAGTCCCCATTTTATCGCGAGGTAAATTGCTCGAATAGCTGATATGCCAAAAAAAATATGGGAATTAAACGACGAATCAACAATCCGGCAGAATGGAAAATAATTCGTATTCCACTTTATCTGTAAAACTAGAATTTTTGATTACATGACAATTTATTTTCACGCGTTGAAGATTGTTCTTTTCTTCTTTTTTTATAACAAAAAAAAGGAGAAGCTTGTGGATCGATATATTGAAATAAAAAGAAAATCTTTTTACAATTCTCGATAAATCCACAGGCGTTGTAAATGAAATTTATGCAAAAGCGAATTGACATTTTGAAACCGTCACACGAGGCGGAATCCACCTCGACAGACTCGATTTGATAAAGTTCGGGCCCCGTCGGGAAACGCGCCGAATGGCCAAATCTGCATGAATTTCCAAATCCGATTGAATAGCGTGAATTTTGTCTTACAATTTTGGAACCGCGAGGGGTGGGGGGGGAGGTGTGGATGGCGGACGGACGCACAGACGAAATCCTTCGCTTTCGACCGACTAATCAAAATGAAATGTAAATTTATGTACGAGAGCGACAATTTAGCTCTTAACAGTTGAGCGATCGGAAAAAAGCCAATTTTTTCGCCTGTCGCTGAAAAATAAATTCTATTTTCGATATTTTTTACTTTTATATTTATTTCACTAATAATTATTAACGATCGGAAAAACAATTGCCAAAATCTCAAAAATCGGCTTGCACGAACAGTATGAAACGGCACGAGACTGCCATCTATCAACTAAAAATATTTCCGGAACCTCGGCGCATAACGATTTAATCTTAATAGCTTCGAATAAATGACTCATACTGAATAGGGATCGAATCGATTGCATCTATTGTGCCGATGCTTTCGTAAAACCGATCGATCGAATTTTGACGAATTTCAGTAAATTCTTGCTTTGACAAGAAGAACAACGGCAACGACGACGACAAAAACCAGGAGCGGCGACCCTTCGGACCGCGTGCCGCAATTATGCCACGCAGCCTTTCTAACATTCCTCCGTAATTGCGCGCTCGCAACGTCCATTATTATACACAGTCCGAGCGAATCGAATGCGCCCCTCCCCCTCCAGTTCCCTTTCGAATTCATCGAAACGCCGGCGTGTACGCGCGTAATTGATCCCCTCCCCCCGTCCTCTCGCCCGCCACGCACTCAGTATACATGGAAAGGTCGTTATTTTTATTTCCGCGAGGATGTAGAGAGAGAGAGAGAGAGAGAGAGAGAGAGTGGCGCGGTTGCAATAGAAGCTGAGGGGGCGGAAGGGGGTAGGCAACTACACGTCCCTTCGTCTCAAGCTGAAAATCCAATTCGGGAGTGGGGCGAGCGCGCACGTACCGTGCATTATAAACGTGTGCAAGACAGGCGACAGCTCTTGTATAAACGGAGGGAAGAGGCGCAATCATAATAATAATAAAAAAAAGGAAAAAGAAGAGAGAAAAGAAAAAGGCCGCTCGATGCGCGGACGCCGAGAGGTGCACGTGGATTGTTAAAAGTACACTCGGAGAGATCGCTGAGAGGTACCCGCGAGGATTTCTTCTCTTTCTGTCTATTTTTTATCTCCCTGTGTCTCTCTATCTCCCTCTCTCTTTCTCTCTCTCTCTCTCTCTCTCTCTCTCTCTCTCTCTCTCTCTTTGTGGCCTAATTATAAACCTTTTACACGCTATTCGGGCAACTGCTTATTTTGTGCGCCCCTGAGACGAACTCTGATTTTCGTCTTGATAGATGAGTCTTTTTTTGTACATCTTTCTCAACGAAGCTCTTATTCCGCGGGATAATATTAAACCGCCGGCAGAGCAAATAGATTACGTTCGATCGAGTAATTAATTATTTCTTTGAATTTTCTTTCACCATTGTTTAAGGAATGTTTTTTTATTTTGCATAGTCGCTTACTTCTATTTCTTGGGCGAAATTGATTTTTCTACATTTTCCAGATTGCACACGAAACATATGTTTCTCGTAATCGATAATTCGTGACTCTTGTAATCGACGATTTTAGACATAACACAAATTTTTCCATTTACTCTGTGAGTTCTACGTATGAACTTGATAACGAGGCCAGCAACAGTAAAAATCGCTCCGTGGCTGTTCGTAAAAAAAAAAAAAAAGAATTAGCTGAAAAACAATCGAGCGACCGCGAGCCGTATAAGCGTTAAACTAAATTCTATTCCTCCTGTCTCGCTGTGAGCACCGGAAAAGCCGACCGCAAGAGCGACTGATAGCTGCCCTTCGCTATTTGCTTTTTGACGGGGCCGCGCGATCGAGGGGGAGGGGGGAGGTGCTCGCAAGCGCGCGAGAAAGTAAAGAAAAAAAGCGGAAATTGCCCGAGGCTCAGCCGCGATTCAACTTCCGTTTTAGCCGTGGGTTCCACCTCCCCCCCCCAACCGAAGTTCGGCTCGCTTTCCAGATCCGCGCTCTGTTCCGTAGTTTTCTTTTGTCAATATGTATGTGTACACGAACTTTTTTTTATAAGCGGTCGGCGTTCGGTTGCGATTATCTTTTTAATCGAGTGACTTCTGAAGTAAATAGTACGGCTTAGGTTTTTTTCTTTTTTTTTTTTAAACACACAGTTTCTCCTTGGGCAGTGCGGGATTTATTTAACAGCTTTTTAAAGCACGGTCCGTGGTCCCTCCTGCATACGTACCTTTTCATTACAATTCATCGAATTACTTATTTATTATATATTTTTTAAAAACCTTGAAAAATATTCAATTTCTATTCGCACTCACGCGATGAGTACCACAAGTTTCAGCAAAACCTGACAATATTCATAAACGTCCGGCAATCCCATCTAAATAACGTTGTATCCGGTAAAACTTCGGCGCCTCTTGCGCAATGCTGGCAAGCGCCAAATATCGCTCCGTGAACCCAGCGAAATTCGACGCGGACAGCGCACGTTTCCGCGCAGGCTTAACGCCGGAAAATTATCAAAAGTTTCGACATCGCGCCCGTTAATTGTTTAAGCCACTCGCCGCAGCAGGTTTAGCTCGGAATTTTGGTTATTTTTTTCGTGCGTTCCTCGTGCTCCCGAATTCTGGCCCGCCCCCCCTCCAACCTGCGTTCGCATTAAACTAACTCGGGGCGGAGTTGAAAATTGGGAGTTCATTTAGTAGTTAGTTCGGTGTAGGCAGTTCACCGCTAATTTTGCTAGCCTACAAAGAGTGCGTCTGGCGTGTGGAAGTCACGGGTCATAAGCCTGTCATGCCCAGGAAATTCTAGGCGATTTTTCTGCGCTCTAGTTGTATATTAATCTATATATATATATATATATATATATATATATATATATGTGTGTGTGTGTGTGTGTGTATATGTGTATATATGTATATAAAATAGATTGACCGATACGATTGCAGTATAAACTTAGGTACGCATATGGCATAATATTATATTTATCGAATAGTTATCGAATAACTATTTTTTTTAATTATGCATAAAACTCACTAGATTTAAGACGATCTTCTAACATTTTATTGCATCAAACAAATACGTCTTCTTTATTGAAATAAAAAAAAAAATTGATTGTACAATAGAAAATATTTTTTTTCAGTGTAGTGCAATTATTATCGAATTCCGATTGTTTGACATCGTTAACAGAGAGACAATGAGGACTGTGCTTTTGATCACTTAATTGATCCTCGGCATTCGAAAGCCGTCAAAAATAGTCAAGTCTTTCGCGGTGGGATTGGGGAGGGGGTGACGGTGCTTATGCCAGTAATTCACAAATAAAGAATAGGCATAAAAAAGAGCGCGGCCCTGCCACTTCATCCGCATATATCCGCAAAAATCTCCAACGCCGATATATAGAAGTCTGACGCCTCCCCCTCCCTCCTCCCCACCAATCGAGGACACGCCGGCGGCGCACTCGAACCGCACGACGGTTTCGAGGTCGAGCCTCGTCAGCCCCTCCGCCTCCCCGCATTCCAACGGCGATCGTCGCGCGGTCTTTTCGAGCTTCGCGATCGTCCCGGTAGCCAAGTGCACGTCTTAACACAGCGAACGAAGTCTCCTTTGACCGCGGGCACGGGCCCCTCCGCTGCGGCGGGCAATCGGAAAATCGAAGTGTTGACGAGCGGTGGGACGGGCAACAGGGGGGGGGGAGAGGGAGAGGGAGAGCCTTGACACTTATTCAGCCCTCGGTCTCGGCCGATGTCTCTTCGGACGCGCGGACACTCGGCGCCTCCTTCCCGGCGTCCTTCCCACTAAATGTCGCGCGGCCCCGCGACGTCGTTTCTCCCGGTCCCTCTCAAAATAGAATTCGCCCAAGTGCCACGGGCTGGTTTCACGCGGGTCCGCACGTACCGCGGGACGCCGAGGAGGCATCTGTGTACGCTCGTGTGCGCGCGTGTCTGTTAACAGGTGTTAATGCAGGTAGGCGACAAGCGCGCGAAGCCGACAGTCGGGCACTGCACAGGAGGGTCTTGAGCGAATTCGTAGCGCCGCACACGTGGCAGCCTCTCGTACGTGCCGTTCGTCTTTGTATGCGCGTAAATATATTTCATCGGGGACGGTTTATTCGTACGGCGCTCGATTTCCACGATCGACTATTCTTTCCGCGCGTGGCCGCGTTTGTTTTGAGAAAGAAGAAGTGAGCGAGAGAGACAGAGAGGGGGGGTGGCGGGCGGTAGAGAATAGAGCAGGTAAAAGGGAACGGGGAAGAACAAATTGGCCTCTATTGTCTGGGGGAAGTGCTTTTGCCCGCGGCGGGAGTGCAGTGAGCGCGCGCTCGAGTTTCGGGGCGGTGCTCGAGAGATATCGATGATCGTTCGGGAAAGGAGCTTTGCAACGATTTTGGGATCAAACGCGCGCGCGCCGCGCGCGCTTATATGTATATGTACACGGCTTCTTTGAGCCTCGAAAAAAGCGCTTCTGTGCGCCTCTCGCAAGGGACTACTTTCAACCGACCGGAAAGAATTTTTCTGAAACCCAGATATGCGCGTATATTTTATCGACAAATAAAGGACGCGTGCGTTTTTTTTTTTTTTATCGACGACAAAACTGTTGTAGAACATTTGTAGAATAGAAAAAAAAACTATAGAAAAGACTTCTCGAAGGATTTTCGTCCAAATGTACGGAACTACTTGACGACGATTTACCGAACTGGACGAAAATGATGGATTTACGGGTAGAGATCGACGAAAAATATAATTAGAATGTATTCTTCTTTAGTTATGGCGTTTTCTGCCCTGGAAAGTAAATTTGTCTAGGTTAGTAAACGTCGTTTTGACACTAATATTCATATATTGAGTTTCATCCCATTGGGCAAACAGTCGCATCGTGCAAACAAAGTCCCTTAGCTTTTGCAAAAAAAAAAGTCTCTTAATGTTCGACGAACTGTACGAAACATCCGAATTTCAACATAATCCAGGGTTGAAAGTGCCGTTTCCGCCCACAAAACGAGTTCCCTCGCATCCATCATGTCACGCCTCTATCGTAATGAAATTATTTCCGTCCGATACTCACTGGTTAATTCGACCTCTACATAAATGCTAAATCACTTACACGTCCATCTCTGCGCTCCCTGTAATTGTCGGTGTAGTTCTGCTGATTTTCGCGCGGAGTCAAACTTATCTACGGTACACGAAAAAGAGCAGGTCTACAGCAACCGGTCGAGCTTTGCCCGACAGCCCGGGGCTGCCGTCCGCGATGCTGCCTAGCCCGCATCGGGCGCTTTCTAGTTTTCTTTTTCGAAATTTCGGGAGAGGAGAGTGGGGCGGGGGGGAGGCGGCGAAGGAAGATTTTCCACACTGGACAAATTGTCCCGAATTTTTGAATGATTGAAGAAAGACAAGATTCAAAAATATCTAAATTGTTCTAGCGTACGGCTTCTCATTGCTGAATTCTCTTTTTTTTATTAATAACAAACAATTGAGATAAATTCTACCGCGTGTACTTTCGGCGAAACGTAAATTTATCGGGCAAAAATTGCCGAAAAATATATTTTTCTTTATATGTATTTCATTTAATGTATTTCATATAATCTGATCTGATCTAGCCTGCGAATTGTTCTTAACTGTTTTTGCTGGAAGTTAGGTATAGAATATGTATCTATACTGCGTTACAGTTTTATGTAATTTATAATTATATTTTTACGATTTATAGTGTATACGATTATTTGTTTTACGAAATTCTTGGTTGCCATATGTGTATCTTATTGTAAAACTAGATAAATTCAACTTTAAATTATCAAAAAATCGAAAAATAACGAATATTAAAAGTAAGACGTAAAAAGTTGCTTCCTTCGGGCAATTTTCTTTTAATAATTTTTCGTTGAGCAAATTTTTTTTCTCGACAAAATTACCTTTCGAATAAGAGTCCGTTCGAGCTGAATTCGCCCAGCCGCTCTTCCGATGAAGAATATTTCGTTTATACTACGTTCTGTTTCGGTCGAGTAAATATACGTTTTTCAATTTTTCGTCAAAAGGCATCTGAATATTTTTGGGCTCTAAAGTCAAGTAAAGATATATATATATATATTTTTTTTTTCCAAGATTGATTTACTCGCATCCGCTCGCGATTCCGTACGTCCGAACAGTTAGGAGTCGGTTTCATGCAAAGATTCGCCGGTCTATTTTTAACCGATGCACATCTGGGAACTATTATCGAGAATAATAAGAAAAATATCGTCGCAAAATCCGAAGGAAAAAAAGAAAAAAGACAGCGCACTGCTCGTACAGTTATAAAAGACTTAATATAAGGACGATAAGTAAAGGTATTGTTTCATAGCATTTATATTTTATCAACAATTACCGAGCTTGTTTTTCTTACCCGATGTAAATTTCTTGTTAACAAGATTATACGGAAATAAAGCTACACACACACACACACACACATATATATATTATATAAAAAGTTATAGTACGAGCGCGATATTATCGATAAAAGACTTTACGATACGTTCCCTAAACAATGTCTCTCGTCCCGATGCCGTGCGCCTCGCACTTATTCTCCTCTCCCTCCTCCATCGCCTTTCGCGAAACTAACTCTTCCCCTTTACGTATAAAAAAAATCCCGCAACGAAAGATTCCAAAAGGGCTTATTAATCTTTCCTCCTCGGTGGGGCGGAAGGGTGGTAGAGAGGGCGGAGGCAGGATCATCCACCTGCCCGGCATAAACTCTCGCAATAAATCTTTAATAAGTCGCAAAATACCGGGCCGAGGACCGGGCATTTCTTTGGCTTCGCCCTAGTAAGCAATTTAATAGTTCGATGCATTATTCATGTCGTCCTTCTTTTTATCATTTTTTTTTTCACTGCCATTTTCTTTTTTAATATTCCTCTAACTCGGGCGGGAGGAAAGGAATTTCGTTTGATATTGCCGATGCTTATTCCGATAAGGACGCGAATAAGGTTATCGGCTTTCTGTCCCCTTTGCACCAATTATTTTAATAATAAATTATTAATATTTTTTCTTACTTCTCATAGACCTAGTTTGATTTTTTTCATTCCCAAATCGTCTTGTTTCTATATTTAACTAAAAGTTTATTAAACATTTTTTTCCTTTCAATTTAAAACTCATTCTATCAATTTTTATAAAAATTTTACTAGCACGTCGAAGAAATATCGCATATATTTACCTGAAGCCTATTAAATAAATAATTTATTTAAACTAATAAAATACTTTCTTAAATCCAATAAATTTTTTTCATTAATACAAATTTGTCTCGAATAGAACAACGATTATTTAATTACAAAAATAATTTATTTGCATCGATGAAAATAAAACATTTATCTAAATTAAAAAAAAAGGTTTTATCATCCATTATTTTAGAGCGTCGCTTTTGACTTGTCATTATTGGATTTCCAAATCATCGCCACCCCATTTATCAAAGAGCATTGCGCTTTCAAAAACATTCCTTTTAAAGTGAATGTGTGTGTTTTTTTGGTAACGCTCGTTCGGCACAACCGCCAATTTGTCCACGACGCGCTTTATCCGCGCTCTTTATAAGCGCGACAGCGCGGTGCATCGGAACGGCGAACGGAGCCATTCGCCAGTCCGTCCCGTCCGGATGTGCGGCGAGAGGATTCCGCGCGCGGGTCGAAAGTGGCTGCCGAGCCCGTCCTCGCGTTTATCCCGCCGACGGCCGAATCCGCTGTGACGCAAGTTGTGCGAGCGCACAGACACACGCAGGCCCACAAACATAGACACGCACAGGTATGCAGAACTACACAAACAGCGGGGAGCACCGGATGGAGAAAATCCTTATTTTAAGCTCGCGCGCTTCCGCTTTCATCTCATCCCTCGAACACACGTATATATATGTATATATGTATATGATATCCCTCCAATCGCGCAAGCCGCGAACCACTGTGATAGTCAAGTCGAGGCGCGAGTTCAAGGGTGTGACACGTGCGGCGAGCCCGCGTAAGCGCGCCAACGTACGCAAGCTACGCTCATAGGATGTGGGCGCGGCGGAAGGGGAAGGGGTGAGGAAGGCACTCAACAGGTGCACGTCCCGAGTCGAAAAAAACAAAGCGTCGAAGATGGGAGAGAGAGAGAGAGAGACAGAGAGAGAAAAATCGCTCCCCCGCGGTTTGCCGTCCCGCACGCGGGATTTCGAGACGTGGACGCTTGTGCTGCCTTCCTCCCCCCCTCCAGCCATCGCGTCCGCGAAGGGGTGCCCCAGCGGTTTGTAACATAGTCGGAACAACGTGTCAGTCGCTCGTCGTCCCTCGGCGCGGCTTTGACTTGGACGAATTTCGACGCCGACGTCGAACCGTAATTTTGCATGTCTGGGACGTCTTGCGGGGCAGAGAGATACAATTCTGATAGAACTAGAGGGAAGATCCAGCGCGTGCTCTTTCGTTATGTTTGCATCAGCAACAAAAAACATCGACTCTTCAAGTCTTTTTTAATTCAAGTTTTTATTATACGACATTTTTTTTTGCACTTTATTATGGATAGAATGACTTTTGGGATGTTCGAACTTTCTGAAATTAATTTGGGACACAAGCTCGTGAACTCTTTACTTAGAAAATGTCAGCTTTGACGAAAAATTTTAATTCAAACACTACTTTTTAAAGTTTCTTTAAAGATATTCGGAAAATTAATTAACTTTTTCGAGTTTGACTTTTTTTGTTGTTGAAAATCTTACTTTAATAGAAAAAAGGGTAAAAAATCGTCTTATCTCTTTCGTAAATGTAAAAAGATTCTGAAAAATATATTGCAAAATCGCTCAAGCATATGCCTGTTATTATTTAATTATTTAATTATAAATAAATCATTTTATATAACTGTGAGATCTATGAAAATCATTGTTAATTTAGTTTATAGCAGTCGAAATAAGTAAAATTTTCCATTTCAAACCGATGTTTTCGCAAGTTTATGATCTAATTTCGTTGTCAACTTTTTCTGACGTACGTTTGAAAATACATACCCTACCAATGTAATAGTCGGGTGAGGGAGCACGTTTGAACTCTTCGACGAAACCAAAATACGGGAAGCAGACGATAACAAAAGATTCGGAAGCTATCCCCATATACTTGGAATAAAAACGATTTCGTTTGTCTTCCAGTCACAAAGTACTCGAGCCTTTCATCAGAATAAAAAAAAAAGCCGCCTCCCCCCCCCCCGCCTAGTCGAATCGGCGTAGAGTAAAAAAAAATCAACCGTTTCCCGACAAAGCAATCACCTCATCGAGCGGATAACCCGATTTGATAAGCCATCATCGCTCTCGCTTTATCCGGCTCCTGTCGATTCCACGAGGTCGATTCGCCGCCGGTGCTCCTCTCGCGTGACCTTTTGGAATCTGAGTTATACATCCATATATATATATATATATACACCCATACATACATACACAAAATTATAAGTTATATAACTGTATGTACCGATACTCTCATTCTCTATTTTCAAAAGCTCTAGAACTCTGCGCAGTCGTCCTATATTTATTATTGAATTGCTAATAACGTCCGAGAGAGGTTTTTCGAGAGAATGAGAGAGGGCGAGAGGGGGGTTGGGAGAGAGGCGAGGGATAAACTCCGGCGGAAATCTTGGCCGTCCGTATATAGGCATCGCCGGGAGCTATTTTCGAATCGCGAAAACATTCGCCCGGCTCTCCCTCACCTCGAGCGCGTATCGAAATAGAATTAGGCGCCTTTCTTTTTTTTTTTTTTTTTTTTTAAAATTCGCTCATACGCAGCCGCGAGCCGTTCGGTCGGCTCGAAATTCTCGAGGCTGCCCCGCGCAGCGAGGATGAACGCGATCAATTATCCCGGCTACGACCGCGGGCGCGGTATCACCGCCGGGTGGCCCTTCGTAATTTACCCTAAAATTTTGTCTGCTTTACGAGACGCAATCCTTGCGGCGTGTGTTCTTGAGCAACGAATAATGCATAACAGAACGACCCACATCCCAGTCGTTGGATGAATAAACGTCGTACTCAAAATGAATCTTGGAAATGTAAAATATTGCTTTTGGTGCAATCGTTTGGATAATTGGGCAGGTTTCCTCAAGGAATTTGCGTATTTGAAATTTCCATCATTACCGGATGATTTTAAAATAACTAATATGATTTCTAACTGTCATCCTCTTACAATATAAAATCACCCAGTCACAATTAAAATAATCCTTGCACAGTAGTGCAGTATGTGTTGTAACATTTTATTGCATCATACTTTAAATAAGATTCATCTAGGATTATTAATCAAGAAAAAATTTTCATCGCACATTCCATTCATCGTCATTCGATATTTATTTAGTGAGTAGCGTGAGTAGGCTGTATCCAAAGTATAAATACAATTGAGTTTTTCTTTTGATTAATTATAAGCGCATAAACAAATAATTAACACCGTTGGCTGAGTCGGTCGAACTTTTACGTGCTCAATTTTTCACAAGACCAACATTTTAGGACTAGGTTATGCGAAAAATTGCACTACAGATCTTAGCCTGACAAGGCCAATTACAGCATTACTCACGCAGACGTACTATATATATATGCCGATATAGGATATCCAACGTAATTGAACTGGGCTCTCTCGGTGATAATAAATTCGCGACATCGTTCATCACGATCGAAATGAATTCTTGAAAATCAATCGATGCTTTTAACGATATATCAATTAATATCGCTGTAAATTTCTAACGTTAAACGAAACTGACGGGGAAAATTACCGAACACCTCGTCGCGGTATGGGAAAATTTCTCGTGCCGCGGCTTCAAGGCCACATTGACGCCGGGGCATAAAGCAAACTCAACACGACCAGCTTGGCGCTCGACCGTCCCGAACTAACCTCAGCAAATGCACTTTGCTTGTTCTCAGGGAGGGCGAAGGCGGCGGCGGAGGCGGCGGCGGCGGGGGTGGCCGTGGAGGGTCGGGGGTCGGCGGCGGCGGCGGCGTCGGAGGTGGCGGCCCGCTCGGCGGAGGAGGGGGAGGAGGAGGCGGCGTCGGCGGCGTCGGCGGGGGGAGGCGCGCGCCGAGCCTACGGCTGGTGAACGGACGGACGACGACGGGCGTCGGACTGCACACGAGCAGCACCGAGTCCGTGCGCACGCCCCATCTCCACCTCGGCGGCCACGCCAACGGCTATCACTCCGCCAATCACAACCACGGCGGCAGCAACAACAACAACTACAACAACAACAACAACAACAATAACAGCAGCAACAACAACAATCATCCGCGGCTGCACAAGGATGACAGCATCAAGATCAGCATCGAGAACACCAATACCTGCACGGACAGCCTCGTCACCGCGCTAGACGACGAGACCCTCCTCATTACCGACTTCCTTGGCGATACAGGTTCGTATATTGCACATAAAAATATATGCACACACACATATATATATATATATATATATATATATAGTTTTTTTTAAATATTCTCTCTTTAAAACTGAATTTACGGCTAAAAGCCAAGGCTGTGATTTACATAATGTCAAGAACCAATTCGAAGATTTTTCATATTTTAAGAATAATCGACAATTAGTTTCGGTCGGTAAACTAGTGCATCGATTTTTCGGCTTGTACTCCATTGATAATTAGCATTGAAAACCGAAATAACATATAGAAATCGATAGTGTACTATTCATACTTCAAAAATATTATTATGATTCATGGCTATACGAAATTATCGCTTGAAGTACAATTGATCTAAGATAAAATAATAGTAAATTCAGTGTTTTTTTATAGTAAGAAATTTAATATGAAATACACGCATTAAAATTATAGCCTGAAAAAAAACGATCACCTTCGATATTTCAATGAATTATAGACCTCTTTTCTGCATTGTAAAATAGCAGATACTGTTTTGATTCCATTTGACATCACATCCTTTTAAACCTCAATTCGACCTCACATTTTGCAATGCTCAAATAATCATCGTTGTTTGGATAATTGTCTTATTAAATTACACAATGGGCAACGTTTCCCCCTTACAAAAATAATAATCAATTAACGGCTCTATTATTCCGCATTCCATTGCAGGGGAAGCCGGAACACAAATCGAAATCGCGGGAGTGCGCAAACGACGATAATATAGCCAATGCGGGGGGATTCATGTAATTGCGTCTCTACCGGGTGCACGTGCGCCGATATATATATGCTACCGCGGCGCTCCGTTACGCGAATAAAGTCCTTACTTCCGACGGATGAAAAGAGAAGGAGAGAGAAAGAGAGAGAAAGAAAAACCAACAATAACACACGGCCCCGCACACAGCAGAGCGAAGGAGGGGCGGGGAAAATTACATTCGCAAAATTGCGGTAATCCGCTTCGCGAAAAAAATAGTCGATGCTACGCGAAATTTACCAATACGTACATTAGTGTATATGTATATATATATATATATATATATATATATATATATATATATATAAATTAGCAGGCTTGGTCGATTCATACCTTCTTTGCCTTTCAGAAGCTGGGCGTGTAGTTTTGTAAACTGAAAATATTTCAGCGTTTGCTTTCCTTATCGTACATGAATCGGTATCCACTATACATATATATAGGGCGAGGTGCGAAAATACGGGAAACCTTGAAGCGCGCCCGAAAGATTTCAAATTAAATATTGTTCAAAGCGACGAATGGCGATCGATAAACGCGCGGGCTGCCTTCGAAATTTCCCGCGTCTTAGCGTTCATTACGACCGATCGGCCTCGTTTCGCCTGCGTGCGCATAACCCGTGCATTCGTACTTCGGGAGGCGATACCGCTGCCACGGGCATGCTCGTCTCCTCGAAAATTGCGAAAAGAGCCGCCGCCCCCCCCTCCCCGGCCGCCAATCCGAGTGCTTTCTTCGTTCGCGGAAGCGCCACGAGTGCCTTTAACGAACAATGTCTGACGCGTCTTTGATGATAATTTTTATATCAACAGATAGAGAGCATTTTGTTACGTATTTGTATTGTACTTTGTCGCGTACACGTACGCCAGCGTAACGACCGTGAAATATTCGTACTTTTAGCAAAATTACGTTCATGAATTATTATAAGTTTTAATTATATATATGTATATATATATATATATATATATATATATATATACTTTAATTGTAACATATAAGTGTTTTCTTAAAAAAGGGAACAAGTCGATACAAAATAACTGCTTCTAGATTTTTTTATGCGCGTTACCTTGCGAAGGGTCATTGCTGCTTTTAATGACCGTTGTGCTTCGCAAACAAAGCACGGATTTTTTTTTATTTTAAATAAATTTAAAATTTCCATATTTTTACGGCTCTATGGCAATCGTCGCCGATTTCATTTGGAATTTCTGTTTATCTCGTCGCTTTATATGCCGTGGCGAGCGACCGTCGCGGCGCATTAAGAATCGCCGTTAAAACAACGGACGGCGCCGGTCGTTGACGGGGTGCGAAACTTTCATTTTTCGTCGTGAATAATGACGCAGGACGCTCGATCCCTCGTTTATCATCGCCGTGGGAATGGCTCCGGAGCCGCCTGAGTTTTTGCGCCATTTTTCTGTCCAACATCTAGATACATTATATATATATATATATATATATATATATATATATATATATATATATATATATATATATATCATTATAATAATCGCGTCGAACTGATTTTTGTTTTTTCTTTTGATTTTCTGAATAGAATATGTACGAGAAGAATTTTCAAAGTAATTTTTTTTACCTTTCTTTAGAATTGATAGGGCCTTGTACGGACAATATTGTGCTGTGTAATGTAAAGGCACAAAAAATTCACGTGACCTGAACTGTACAATTAATTTATAAAATCATAAAATTGTAATTTTCAATCCGTAAAAATGTAAGAGCTAATGCAATAAGCGTCGCGGCAACTCGACGAAACGAAATTATTAATACAGAAGGCCGGATTGGGAATTATCAGATTTTCATCCCGAATATCAGGCTGACCGAGTAAGAGGCGAGTCCGGGCCGGTTCGGAGGACCGGCACGTGTGCATCAACAGCCAAACAGTAGACTCGGTGAAAAATTGATCGGGCCAACGAACAGGCACACGCGCGCGCGCAAACACTCAGGCGCACGCACACATATTTCGACGCGTCGCGCAAAACATTTCTTCTGTACAAGTGCAGTCGGCAAAAACAGCAGCAGTTGTTGATGATGTGTGTGTGTGTGTGTGTGTGTATGTGCGCAGAAGCCCGCAGGCGAGCAGTTCTCAAGATCTCTCTGCAAATTCCCCCTCCGCTCCCGCCCCGCCCCCTCCCCGCCTATATATCCGAACAAACTCGATGTACAAATAGAGCAATTTCCGGGCTCGTTCATCATCTTAACCGTCGTAAAATTTAACGCTCCCTCCCCTCCTTTCTCAATCTTGTTAATAATGTGTAGGATAGTCTGCGTACGTGCGACTGGAGAGCGCGCATCTTTTCCGGCTAGCGCGATGGTCTGTAATTTCTTGTGTGTGACACACACACACACACACACACACACACACACACACACACACCTAGATGTAATCGTTCGTAATAATTTTTTGTATAAGAGCGGGCAGCTTTGGTATTGATTAAAGAACCTTCGCTCGGCGTAACAATAATATGGAAAGTTTTATGTTCGAGAACGGCCAGAATTGTCGTGATCGCGCGGAGCCTCGATAATATCAACAAATATCAATGGTGAATACGCATTTTACTCGTTTAATTATTCAGAGCGCCACTTGTAGGGCACGCTGATTTTCCGCTTTAGTAGATATAGCGGAGAGTGTGTGTGGATCAAAAAAAAATTTCTCGTAAGATAGTACGGAAAATTTTCTACATAACGCATAGGCAGAGCGGCACTGGAACGAAGGAAATTTCAAATTTGAGTAATGGCCCAATCGCGATTTATAAGTTACATACGTTATATAAGTTCTCTCACTCTCTCTTCAGCTAGATATATACGCACATATAGATCTGCCTTGGATTCGCCACGGATTTTCCGGAACCCGGCGGCCACGACCTTTCGCCCCAGTAGAAAAATCTTCCTCTGTAGCTGTCGGCCAGAAAATTCAATCAATTTTACACTTAATTAATCGAGGGCTCGATCTTCTGCGTCCGTCTCTCTCTCTCTCTCTCTCTCTCTCTCTCTCTCTTTCTCTCTGTTGATATCGTCCGACACCTTGTTCTGGAAAAATACGCGCCTCTGCTACCGAGAGGCTTCCGTTGCCTCACCCTCGCCGCTTACCCCCGCACAGGCACAGACAGACCTTTCTGTACGGAGTAAACAGAGGCCAATTCGCGCATCCTACGCCCTACTTTCGCGCCGAGACTAGTGTATATAATATATATAACTCCTTCGTATATATATACATATATATATATATATATATATATATATATATATGTATATATACATATAAATTTGTACGCGCGGGGGGATGAAACTGTTACCGAGGCGTTCCCCTACAGAATTTTTAAAGTTTCTTCGCGCAGCGAGGATTGACGACGCACAGATAATATCGTCCGGCCGTGTGGTGTTGACGCGACGAGTTGCCCCCCCCCCACCCCGTCCCCTATTCGATTTCGTTAAGCGTGGGAAACGACGCGGGTTTATATGGCGATCGCTTTTATACGGCTGGGCGTGGATCGCGGGGGGGGGGGGAGGCAATCTGTGTTTCCTCGTGTGAAGAATCAGGCGGGAAAGGGTATTTTCGCCCGAGGGAATACACCGCGAACGCGCGTTGAAATAAATCGCTGGGATTGTAAATTATACGCATACTTTCATCATTTGTACAGGATCATTTTTCTAATGTATAATGTTCAGTGTGATTTCAAGTTGCTTATTAAGATTCCGCGTTTTTTACACGACGCAGATAACGTTTCAAACTATAATGAGAACGTTTTCTTCTCATTGAATCAACTTTTAAATCTAAATTTGGCAACTAACATGCGTATAATTATACTACCTTTAACATTTACGTGAAGAAATAAAGAAATATCTTTAAAAAGAAATCTATTCGTAGAATACAGCTCAGAATAATAATATAAGCTAGTAGGATGTTTTACATTTGCTCTTCTCTCTCTCTCTCTCTCTCTCTCTCTCTCTCTCTCTCTCTTCTCTGGCTATCTTTTGCAGTTAAACTCTTTCATTTTATCTTTGCATCGGAATTCTGGGATTATTCGTAAATCGAAGTAAGATTTCGGTCACGCTTTAGAATCCGAACGAAATACATAATCAGCCTCGATATTCAGGTGGTGAATTCGGCGATTTATCGAGCCGAGTTTTATAATGGAATATTTTAATCGATCGACGACGTAACGGGGGCATCGCCAAATAGTACGATTGATATCGGGCTCCTGGGTTACGGAGTCGCGTTCAGGGCAAGAGAATGATATTTACCCCAGCCAGTGGACTATTCAAATTGGGCAATGTGCCCTTATACTCGTTTAAAAAATCGCCCCTATCGATTCACTTTCTGTAAGACTAGAGCACGCTCTTGTAACTATAAAATAGTTCAAAGTTCATCTTACCCATGCTGTATGCGGAGTGTCTATGGGATCGTCGGAGGGTGTTTGTGTGATCGAGCTTTCTCGGCAGATCGAAAAGATATTGCGCGAACTGTTTAACGATATGGAATCCGCTTGACGAAAACGTCCTTTTCGCTGTCAGGCATCGACGACACTGCTTCGTTCATCGCACTGACTCCTCGGGCAAAACCAATTGTCGTCTGATCTTGCACTTTTAACCCCTTCGTCTTTTTTGTTGCAAAAACCGTGCAAAAACGACAATTTGTACGTTGATACGATCCCTCCCGGCGTATTCCCGACCGTTTCGAACGGCTTTGGGCATCTCCGCGCGCGGGCAGCGCCTCTGTTACGCCCTTCCCCAGCCCTTTCCATTTTAGGCCCACCCCCCGTAGCACTCGGGCGCTTTAATCTCCAAGTTGGTCAAGAGCGTAGAGCTTTTGCCGCGGGACGCGTACGCGCGTCGCCTGGTTTCGTTTTTCGGACTTTTTTTTTTCTCTTTTCGAGCCGGATTAAAAGCGACCGCGGGTCGGCTGGTTTTCGACGTTAAAACCCGCGCCGATCCATTACAAGGCCTACTTTGAATTATACTTGAGAACTTTCTTTTGCTACGACGGCTTTGTAATAACGATCAATTCTGGGATTTTGAAATTTTATGTTTCGTAAATTAACGAATCGTAGTTTGGCAACAATTGTACTGCTGTATTGGAGTACAATTCTCGAGGATAGTTTATTTATTGTACAAGCGCCGTAACGTATTTCATCAATATACATTTTCTTGAGAACAACGATTAATTGTCTTCAAAATGAAATGTAATTTATTGAATTATTAATTTTTCATAAAAAAATCTGCATGTATATATATTGAGAGGAATGGAAATTTTAGCTTCAACTTAAATTGTTAAACATTGGCGGTAACTTAAGCGCTTATAAGAATCAGACTAGTTCTGGTCACATTTTGTTTGATTAATTTAAAATGCGGTTTTTCGGTAAACCACATTTATATTTTCCCGTAAAAGGTATTAAAGCTTAATCTCTTAGACTGCGCTCAATTTCACTCGGATTAAACTTTGACATTTAACAAAAAATTGAACAAATTTTAATAAATTTTTGAAGTGGGCAAAAAGTTAAAGGAATAATTTTTTCCCCCTCTGTTTTCCATAGTTAACTTTTGATTAATTCAAGAACAGAGCAGATCATACGAATCTTACGTAATAACAGTTGTATTGAAGCACAGAAAAATGAGATTATATTATAAACAAAGCTTTGTTATCAATAACGAATTGGATCACTGTCATAATTATTATGCAAGTAACGAGAAGTCCAATGAAGCAGGAAAAACGTCTTTAATCTTGACATTAATTTCTCACACTATTGCCAGCGACCCGTGCATACATATACATTTCATCGAAACGAGGATTACCGTGCCCCTCTCCCCTTTTCCAGGCACCGAGATGAATTACAAGGGCAGCGGCAAGGTCCACTTCGGCGTCGACGATGTCTCGCTGTACGGGACGCCGAAGGAGGAGCTCGGCCCGGGCCTGCCGGGCCAGGAGGTCAAGCAGAGCTTCATCAAGAACCAACTGCAGGCCCTGTTCCAGCCGACCGACAACAAGCTGGCGATGAAGCTGTTCGGCAGCAAGAAGGCCCTCATGAAGGAGCGGATCAGGCAAAAGGCCGCGGGTCACTGGGTCATCCATCCCTGCTCCAGTTTTCGGTGAGTCAGCCGTCGCGCTCATTCATACGTACACGTATACGGATCTTTTTTCTTGTTTACTGCGTCCATTTACCCCGCGCAGTTCTATCCCACCATCCCTCGGTCACCAGAATATTCTGTATATATGTAGCACCCGAGGATCTTTGCGTAGTCGGCGCGTATCCGGGCAGGCCTTGTCAGACCAATCGACCGACGTCCGTCCACCGAGTCCACGTTTATCAGCGCGGACTGCGGATCGTCGGGCGAGTGACCTCGGGATTAAACGAGAGTAATTAACGCGATGGCTTTTCCTTAGAAAGTTGTCGTTACGCAAACGCCGAACCTCGGAATGATCTGCATTCCGCGGACGTGATGTACGGCTGAGCCATTGACCTGGGCATAATCCGCGGACGCGGGGTTATTAGATGGCAGAAAAAGAAACAGCACGAATTCATGCCGAATATGAAAAGATTGATACTGATGCTTGTTGATTAATATATTATAAAAGAAAATTAGACAAGAAATTTCCCTTATAATAAGAATTAAGGTCGTTTGAACATGGTTTGAAATGAAAATTTAACAGGATGGAATATCTGCATAAGCTGTGTTTGCAATCGAATCTGGCAGTAACAAAACTATATCGTTGAGGAAAAACAAAAAGCGGAAATTATTACCTTAAATTTTCATATACATTCGAGATAATCGGCTTAAAAGGAGAAAATAGAAAAACGCGATTAAAGCAGAATTTGTAGTCTTTATGCTCTTTTATCACCGACAGACATTTTCTAAATGTAATTTATTAGAAATTTGACTGTGACGTACTAATAAGAATTTAAAAGCCGTCGAGAGAACGTTTCCCGTTATTCGTCATCGTTCTGTTCACCTTGAAATTGCCATTTATTACAGCTTTAAAAGATTCCTTTGCGAAAAGAATAGAAACGTCTTTTGTTTCTGGCAATTTAGACATCGGGAAAAAAGTATAAAAAAAAAATTATTTTTCAAAATATATACTTAACCGAGACGAGACACGTATAATTTTTATAATAAAAGAGCTTAAGTAGGCTTTATTCTTCTCCGTTTTGTCTAGTCATTAGAGACGAAGGATTTTGAAGAAACCTCCATAAAAACAATTATAAGATAGTTTCCTTATGAACAACGATTTATTTTAATTATTGTATTTATTCATAATTCTGTAGATAATGATTCTTTTTGGAAATAAAAATGGAAAATCACACAGTGTTTTAAATTTGCAATATGAAATCAATGTTGTCACGAATGTAACTTTTTATCTTAAAAGCAATAACAACAAACATGGGATACGTTACAGTTAAATGATCTAGAGCTTTAGGCGTAAGCCAAAATTAAGTATTGCTTTTTTACAACCTTAAATGGAACTTCGAAAATAAATGTCAAAAGTTATAGATTTTTTATTTCTATCAGCAGGACCATAGCAAATTATTATTACCGTATCCCTATTACCTTTCTCGCGGAGCATTAGTTTCTGGAAGGGAACGATAATTGAAGGAGAAAAAAATAATCGCGGCGAATAAAGTGAAATCGATATGAACAGAGGCAGGGCGGAAAAACGAGGCGGAAAATGGGACGGCGTCGTAACAATAAACGAGACTTATCCCGGTCGTTCCGCCGAACGGCCAAGGAATTAGTTCCTGCCAAAGCCTTTCGTACAATCACGAATTCGAGATTCCGCGTGTATACACACGTATAGCCACATTCGCGTGCATCTAATTATGCTGTCTCTGGGATATGAGTGGGGGAGGCTGTTTATTGATTTTTTTTCACCCCGTCTTTACTTTCGGACCGGCCGACGCGCGTCGGCCTAATCCTCGCGTAAATACAAATATCGAGCCCAACGACGAAGATCTTAATATTTGGAATGATCAGTGCGATTTCCGCAGGAGCTTCATGGCGACACCCGGAAATCTCGAATTCCCAGCTCGGCGTATTCGACGTAGCGATCTTCCGCGAGCCCGAAGCCGCGGCATTGACGTCCGACCCATTGACGAGGCGCAATTAAAGCGAAAACTCCGAAATGCCAGCGTCCCAGGGCGCGCAAAGGCATTATTAAAGCGTATTTCGGATTATGCGAAAATATAACCTATTACCGAGCGGCCAGGATCGTCGACGACCGGCACGTGGGAGAGCCCGCTTTATTCGAGCTCGACCGAGGCCTTTATGCGGGAGCGGGCGCGCGCGCGCATTTCGCCAATGGGGGCCAGAATAAAAGCAGCTCGTAACAAGCGGCAGCATCTGCGGATGCAATCAGAGCCCCGTATAGATATATATATATACATGTATAAGTGCGGTTTCTTCGCCTTCGCGCTCTCTTTCTTCTACTCTTCTGCCCCATCCCCTGCCCCACCCGTTCAATGGAGCGATATAAATGAACGGGTCGTAATTACCCCAGATACGCAGAGAGAGTCGCGGGGGCTTCGCGCAGCCTTCTTTGCCCCATCAATCGCTAGATGCCTGGGAATAGATGTAGGATTCGGGCGCGCATTCATGCGTCTATATATATATATATATATATATATATATATATATATATAGGTGTTCTACGCTGTGTCTGGAATCCCTTCAGATCATCCCCGTGGAAACGGCGTGATGGGAAGTACGATTGTTGCCGCAAAATTATCCCATTTTGTATTCAACGTAGTATTAAGGGTTCATCCATCTGTCTCGTGGTATGTATTGGCACTGAAAGTAGGAATTAATCATATGTAGAAACAATTGGTTTGACTTCATTACAGTAGCGTGAAGAGATAATCTTTAACATAGACTTGGTAGACGGGACGTTCTTCGAAGCTTTCGGTCGCTGGCAATAATATCGTACATAATTTTTGATTCTTTATTGAAATCGTCTATTCATTAACTGAAATGTGCATGAGGCGAACCTTCGGAAAGTGTCAAAGGCTTGTAAAAACTTTCTACACGTTGAGTCAAGAAAATTGGTCGGTCGTAAAGTCTCACAATGAGAAACCTTTGGCCATTGATAATTCTAAGTTTGATTTGTCGGGCGAACGAAAAAAAATTTTGGACAGATGAAAATTATCCTTAAAGTCGGCGCGAAGTATTCGCGTTACGGTGTAATTTAAGTTTCTTAACTCGCTGATTTACGAACTGCGAAGGACGTAAAGTCTTTTCACCGAAATGCAGTTTAATGTCTTAAAAATATGTTTGGCCCGGAACGCGCGCCCCGGAAATTTCGATAATCGCTTAATAGAGCAATAAAATTTAAAATGCGGATCTTTGGCTGAAAGCGATCTTCGAAAGTCGTATTAACGACGCGCGTTAAATTTTTATTTACTTTCGATTCGCGAATAATATAGATATTAATTCGAATAACTTGGTGGCATTTTCGATGAACTATATTTTATAACGTTGGGCGAAGTTCGGCATTGAAGCAATTTCTTTCTTCTTCTGATTTTCGCCATTGGGAATAGAATCGAAATGTGGCGAATATTTCAGTATCCGCGTTACGGTAATGTCGATCGGGAGCAGTGAAATATCCTCTCTCGCAATTTCGAGCCATTCCGAAATCAATTCGCTCCGGGAACAATCGCCGAATTCTTCGCCAATTGCGTAATTGGAGCCCGCTGTCCAAAAATACGATGAAAGCAGCAGGCTCGTTCACGGTTTTGCCAAAGTCGAGAGCCGTGCGGGCGGCCCCGAGCCGTTCGAGGCGGTATTATTATCGCGATACGCCGATAGGCCCCGCGGACCGCCGCCCGCTTCCTTTAATTGTTTCCAGGAGAGCCTCGGATCTCCCGGCTGGCGATGTAGGTAACTGCCACGCGGTCCCCTAGCCCTAACGAACCGGGCGGCCGAGGCATTCCAAATCGCCGAAAAAGAAGGAGCGGCCGAGACCGGTTCGTCACCCTTCCCCCCCCCTCCCCAGCCTACCTGCCGGGGGCCCCGGATTCGGAGGGAACGGGAGCGCGCGCCACGGGGCGAGGGGGCGGGGGCAAGAGGAACCCGAGCTATTTTCGAACGCCGAAGCCGATCCGTCCGGAGGACGTTCGAGCGTACGTTGAAGAGCGGCTCGCTCGTGCGCGGCGGGCTTCTTCCCTCCCCTCCCCCTCCCCCCTGGATCCAGTTAAGAGCTCGATAACGATTCCGCGCATTATCATCGGTGACGCGGAGGGGCTCGTAAATGCGACGTGCGAGCGAGACGGACCGTATCTAGACGTTCCACCGTCGTTTGGAACGATCGAACTCTCAACGATAGTGATTTTCCGTACGAATTTCTCTCGAGATTTCGAACTTTCGTCTGGTCCTAAACTGGTTTACGATTGTTTCGGATTAAGTCCCTTTTTTTTTTGAACGAAAATAGAGTTTAGTTATTCCGATATGTTAGATGTCTGTCACTTTACAAGACAATTTACAATAATTAGTGCCTCCTCGTTAAAATACGCATTTACTAAAGATGGAAGACAATGGAGATAATTTCGTCCATTTCATCCGACATCGTTTGAATCGCTAATGATGCCGACTACGTCTTTGCAGCAAAGATGCTTATAAATAACGAGGCAGAAATATATAACAATATAAACTTTTGGCTTACGACTAAGAATATCACCGAATTACAGGATAGCGAAAAATGCTCTGCCTCCCCCCCCTTTTTTTCATATTTTTCTTAGCATATAGACATAAAAATGCGCGTATCCTGGAAGATATGGCTTTTTTAAAAGATAGATCGTATAGATATTACGGCGCGCGGTATGAAAATTTAGTACGTGCATTTTCACTTTTATCGGGATTTAAAAAGTAAAGAAAAAAGCAAAAAACTTCCCAATACCTGCCGAAATTACGAGTGCTGCGAAAATTTTAATAAATAAACCAGCCCGCTTCTTTACGACCCTCGACGATCCAGATATGAGAATTACGAAAAATTGTACGAACTACCGACTGATTCATAAAGCTCGTAATGGGATCGCACGATCGACCTGGATTACTTCGCGGTTATTCCCATTATAATCAAATCGACCGAATCTGCGACATTGTGCTAATTGCTCGACGTTTGTCCGTGCGCGTAGCCCATTTCGTATCTGACGTTGGACGATAATTATTAATTTTCGATTTGATCGATATACGCACGGCTCCGAAGCGTCGTATCGCGATTTTCGATTTATCGCCCCGTTGTATCCTCGCCGTACGGAAGACACCGATGCGCCCGGAATTATCGGGGAATAATTTCTAATCCGATTAATATCTCCACTTTGCTTTGTCGGGCTTCACGGCGTATTAATTGCGCGCGCGCGCGATTACAGAAATTGCGCAAGCGTGGAAAACGGCTCGTTCGTCAAACAAATCGATCCGCTGTATTTTAGCCCCGACGTCCGCTTGTTTATTTATCACGAGAATAAATTTCGTGCGCGATCTATTATCCGTTAAGAAACTGCAGATACGAGTAAATGTGCGGAATCCCTGTGTTCCTGGATGATCGAAAGGAAAGAGAAAGAAAAAACGAGAGCGACCGCGTCGATTCTTTTCACCCTCACCGAAGGAGCGGCGAGCTCGTACATTGTTAAATCAAGAATGTACGTATATATATATACCCGTGAATGTATAAACGAGCGGGTTCGGGTCGAGGGCGCAGAGCAAAAGTAACGGGAGGTATATGGTAGAGTCGGTAACGGGGCGAGAGCGCAACTTTTCTAATATATTTTTCAAACTGTTTTCAGCGAAGATCCCGGGCTTTCGCGCACTATTTATATGTACATATATATATATATATATATATATATATATATATATATATATATATTCAACCTTTAAACCAACTACACGGCGATTCGTTTTAGTTCCGTAAAAGATTAGGGAGTCGCCCCCGCATGCTGGGCGCGCGTACTGCCGAGCTCCGGGACGGAGCTTTTTTCCGCTCAAAGAGGATTTGGAGCAGCCCCGCACGCGCGTATGCGTTCGCTGTCCGCTTCCTCACTGATCCTCCCCTTTTCCCCGCGGTAATCCACCGTATCGATTGCCGAACGCGCGCGCGAGATTATTTCAGGGGGAAACGGTGTGCATATGTATATGTGTGTGTATATGTATATATATATATATATATATATATATATATATAAATCGGCTATCTATCGATGCATATACCATTTTTCCATATATATATATATATATATATATATATATATATATATATATATATATATATATATAGATATATTGCACATAGAGCCGAGGAGGGGTATGGATATATATAGAAGTAGCCTCCGAATACGTTGGGACTAAGAATCTGTTCCGCGTCCCCTTCGGTGCGTGTTCTGCCTATTTATCTCAGGCTAATTTTATACTCGCTGCGGAATTTCACTCCCGTACGTGTATATAGATATATATACTCATATACATATTTATATATATATATATATATATATATATATATATATATATATATATATATGAGATCATTACTCGCAAACTCGCCCTTTACGACTTCATTATTACGAATTTACGATTTTCTTCGTCCAATAACACATCGCGGTGCAGTATGTTAACTTGAGGCCAATATATGTATATCGATACACACAGACTCGAGGATTTTATTGGCCAATCAAAGTTTACCTGTTAAGCAAAGGGCAATAACTAACTTCTGTATCGTCATTAAAATTAAGATTGCTGTTAGAGATGCATATTTGCATATGTGTGTATATATGTATATATATATATATATATATATATATATGTATGTGTGTGTGTGTGTGTGTGTGTGTGTGTGTGTGTAGGTATAACGATGGATTTCGTCTAAGAGGCCTCGCAAATTCCTGGGATTCGCTAGGTATTACAATGGGTGATTAATTTGATTATGTCAGATATTGTGCCTAATTGCCGCGAACCAATTATGTAATGATCTATTGCAAAAAAACAAAATCAATTAAACGTCAGCTGGCATAATTCACCGAGAAGAGGAGAGAGAAAAAAGAAGCAATTTTAAGCTCCGTTCTTCAAAAGAAAATTCCAAACGACGCGTATAATCTTTATAATCCTGCATAGACGGGCTCATTGAAATGCGACCCAATGAATTCGGATGAAGTTGCCCGATCAAGGAGTTGGAAAAGTGGCTCAGTCGCCGGCCATTCCCAGGTAGCGTCGATCGCGCGGTGTCCTTCCTCCTCGAGTGGCCGAGCGCTTTTCCAAAGCCACCGAGGCCCACCGTTTTGAAACGTTCGATCAACGGTCAGGCGGCATTCTCGCTCATCTCGGCGCCATCCTTCTTCGTTCGTAAAAATGGCCCCCGACAAAAATCTTCTCTTACATCTTTTGCATTAAGGTCGAAGTAGAAATATTATGTCGGCCCAAGTGTATGTGCATTGTAGACTGAAAAAAACTCTGATATCGAGTAAATATTTACTTGTTTCGTAGCAAGTAAGTCACTTTCCGAAATTAAGAAAATATTCGCTAAATTCAAGACGGCGTCGTTCGATTTGAGTGGACTCTTCTCGCATCGCGTAAATACTTCCTTCGTTAAAAACGATACTTTGACTCGATGACAGATTTTTGATTTGGTAGTGAATAAAATCGAGTTCAGTGTGCGTATGTAAGTTATTCTAGCTTTTGAGAAATTTCACGGGTCTCCGAAGAAATAAGGTTTGAAAAAATTTTCAACAATCGCATATGGACGGTGAGAGAGAAGTATAGAAGAAGACACGTATAGAAGCGTTCACTTATTTAACTTTTGCACGCACACACACACACACACACACACACTTGGAAACGTGAGATAAAGAAGAATAGATAACCTTGGCTCGCAAAAATGACAAAATGACACTATTATACGCGCTATAACGAATCGCAACTATCGTCGTCGTACAATCGGCCGGAAATGAAACACAATGAGCGAAAAAAATTTTTTTTTTTCGTCGCGTCGTAAATTGACCATCCCTCCAAATAATAAACCCGTATTATTCCCCCCGCAATACCGCTTCCGAACGAGCCGCGGCACTACAAAGTCCCTTTTTGCATAGAACTCGAATTAAACATTCCAGGCCGAACGAATGTTTTCGCAAGGTAACTCCGCGGTACGACGGTTGGTCGGTTAGGGGAGGCTCGCCCGTGCCGCGTCCTATCGATTTCTCTTCTCTCTCCCTCTCGCTCTCTGTGCAGGTGTAGGAAAGGTCACTGGGGTAAGAAATATATACAGCTTATACCAGCCACCTAAGAATTCATATACACGGATCTCGGGTTCGAGGTTTACGGTCGGATGAAGTTAAAATTAACGATAAACAGCCAAACTTGGCCAATTAAGTTGCAATTACACTAATTCTGTTCGGCGTTCAATAAGACGTATATTATGGACGCTCGATAATAAATGCGCCGGGGATGTACCTGCGAATCTCGCCTGTTCAATCTCAACACATTAATATCTTGCATTATTTCATTATTTAGTGTTTCGTCGAAGCTGTGCCACGCTGTGTAAAAAAAGAAAAAAAAAAGAAAAAAATTAGTCAGCTTCTCGAGATTTCCCGAGTGGTTACCGAATAATAAGACACGGCGCAAAGTCTAAGGAGGGCGTATTAATTTTTACTTGGAGGAAATTTTTTTTTAAATTTTTTCTTACCCTTTTCATACTTCTTGGCTAATTACAAAAAAAAAATATATTCAAAAAACAAATTTTTGCAACTAGATGCTGCAGTAAAATGTTCAACGTTAAATATATATATATATATTCCATGGAGCAAGCGAATTTTTGTTAATTTTCAGCGCTATTTTTCCCCGGTCAATTATGAAAATTAACTTGTTAATACGGACTCTCGCGCGAAGATGTACACCGTATCTCCTCCCGTAACTTCCGAGCTGTTATTTCCGCGCCCTGAGTAAATTCGCTTCGACGAGGTGAGGCCAACTAAATTAGAAGAATCCATATGCTGCGCTCCCAATTCGCTCGGCGCGGCGCGCGTTTAATCAAGAGACTCGTTCCGGCGCGCGGCTGATCTTTTTTAATTATACGGGGTGGGCGCCCACACGAGTGGGCGCGGGAGAAGGGGGGGGGCGCGGAGGTTATGCAATTGGTCACCCTCAAAATTAAGATTATTCCACGAATTTCTCCCTATTCGCGTACCGAGAAAAATTCGGCCAGCGAGGGAACGACGACGTTTCGAGGGGTGGCGTCGGTGTAGGCGGATAGCCGCGCCGGACCGTCCGATTTGAAGCGGGCGATTAATAAATACGCCGACTGGTCACGCTTCGGACGCTGTACGCGCTTATGTGGAGGGCATACCTGTCTTTATAGGCTAGAAATGTAATAGCCGTCGGGTCGCTTCAAAATTTTCTCGCCAGTCCGCCGATCTTTTGTATATATCATTCGTTTAAAAATTTGATGAAGGTATGAATATATAACGCTAGCACTTGCTTGTATGCGAGGCAGTTGTGTCAAATCTGTGTACTGTTGTACTCTTAGAAATTCGGCGATTTCAACAGTCATGCGGTATTTCATGGAATTTCAAAATTTCCCCAAGAATGATAAAAAGTAATTGGGACGGTAATTTCGTGATAGAAAGAAAAAACAACGATAACCGTGAATTACATTATCCTTTAAAGAACAAATTCGTTCGAACCTCGTCAACATACACTGTAGATTCCCAATAAAATAATTTTACGAAATAACATATGATTAATGTTGTACATAAAAAATGATCAGGTATGTTACTTATTATCTTCGCGTTCGAACGCGACAGCGATCGCACAGCCGGGCATAATATTCGAAACATTTATCATCATCTCGCGAAACGCCGAAAAACTGTTTTTTGTTTTTTAAATATGAACAATAGTCTCCCATTTTCCAGATCTTCTTAGCTCGAGCAAACATCTATACGAAACAATATTTACAGCCGCGACCGATAACATGCCGAACGATTCGGCTATTTGCTTAATTTTTAAATACAAATCGATAATTATAATTATAGTTAAATTTAATAATTGATGAATCTAGTCGAAATATATCTAATTAAAAAGTTCGTATGTTAAAGAATCTATTGTAAATTAATTGGAAGCTTAAAAATTAATAATGTGACGATGGGATTAAACGAAGAGGCTGTAAATCTAATGATTTATGTATTTTTGTCGACAATTTTTAATGCAATCCGATGTATCCATCGTTAAAAACTCAAAATTGGAATTCTAATTATAACGGGGTGTGTGAATCTGCGAAAACAATTTCAGGGAGCGCTTTTATTATTATTTTTTTTTTATAAACTGTATGGGCATGTTATAGAAATCCTATTATCTCATGTTCGTAAACGTCGTCCAAGTTTGAATATCCAACTCGGTCCAACTAGTGTCTCTATTATCCTCGGAAGAAGTCACACATACCCAACTTCTCTCAGCTCCCCCTCCCAAAAGTATCGAACTGTATCCTCTTGAAATGCTTTCTCTAACTTTAAGTCGCCCCACCCCCTCCGTAGTTCTCCGTATCATAATCACCCCACCAAACTCGACGGGAGTAGAGAAAAAGTTGATCCTCTGTCACTTCTCTTCTCTATCAACCTTTATCTGAGTATCTTTTGACAATAATTGGTCGTCTGTGGTGCTCCCCCGTCCGTAGGTACAGAGATGCTGGCAAACGATATATATATATATAAGGCTTTTCAGCCATTAATTTATAATAATAACAAGACCCAACTGTCGCTTATTGCGCCCGTCTTCGCGTTCGTTACGAACGACGATAATGCAAGATCGTCATTTTCTCGAGCTTATTCCTCCGAATTTTCACACAAGCTTAAATCACTTGATTGATATCTATAACAACTCGTCGAGTATTGTCTATGCTTAAAAAAAAAAAAAAAAAAAAAGCAAAAATAAACAGATGACAACGATGCCGAAAAAACAAAGAAAGAAAGAAAACGGAATGGAACTTTTTCACGATTAATTGATATGATATAATTTTTGTTTGGCCAAGTGCCGGTTTCATTCCGTAACGCTTAACTGGCTAAAACTAGACGATTTATATTAAATTGGCCTCGAATGCTAATATACCAGTTAAGCCGTAGATTCTTCTCGAAATTCGAATACGGAGCGGCTCTGCCACGCCACCGTCGTAGAATTACATCGCGAGCCTCTGACCACGAGAAAACGCAAGAGAGAAGCAGAAAA
The DNA here is from genome assembly GCA_018907035.1 of Sycobia sp. Sy_11. Taxonomy (NCBI): domain Eukaryota; kingdom Metazoa; phylum Arthropoda; class Insecta; order Hymenoptera; family Epichrysomallidae; genus Sycobia; species Sycobia sp. Sy_11. The sequence goes on along the minus strand of JACCIC010000066.1, from coordinate 1,070,529 downwards.
AAGGGGGGGGGACCACTTCCACTACGAGTTACCGAAACGTCATTCGTACGCCGCGAGCGACTGTTAAGAGGAGATTGTGGTGTGAGCCGATGCGTATTAAACGCGGAGATTAACGCCCGGAAAGTTGGGGGATCGAAATCTCGTCGAAAGAACGATCGAAGTATGTTATTGCGTGGCGGGAGAGAGCGAGAGAAGAATACCAGTTATGTATCAGTCAACATTTATGGTTGGAATATTTTTCGTTTTTTTTTTCTTTTTAATCAGCGACTCAATAGATCCACGTGGAACTGTTTTCGTCGCGCAGCGTGTCAGACGAAAGAGTGAGAGAGAGAGAGAGAGAGAAAGAGAGAAAAGGAGCGGTGAAACGATGTAAAGCGACGAATCGGCGATACAGACCACACGGCGACGGGCGAATTAGTCAATTGACATTGAAATTGATAAGATCGTTCGGCCCGTTTAGTTTCGTAGCTGCGGGGCTAAAATAATGTGTGCTGTAAGAATGATCAAATAATTTATCCATCTTAGCACAATGCGAAATGATTTGTTTATAAAGAAATGCGGCCTTTTCTTTCTGAAAATTGTTTTACATACGTCGCTAGTGAGTCAATAATTATTTTTATCTCGTACGCGGGGTAATGAAAAATGATCTTTTTTTTTTTTTTTAACTGGAGTTCAAAATTTTGTATGATTTTTCTTCGTAACGCATTGAATCCACAACTGCTCGCCAGTATAATCGACGAGTCTTCCGCAAAGCAATTGCGTGTGAACGAGCCCCGCGTAGTCGTAGGCATTCGCTCAGAGTCGATGAAAAACAAATCAGTTCGCAGCGAAAACTGGCGCCGAAAACGCGCCGCGTCCAACGACCGGTTCCCTAATGGACTTCCGTCGTATCCGACGATTTATTGCGCAGCGCCGCCGCCGCGAAAGACGCGGCTTACTCGGCTTTTACAAGGGAGGAACGCGGCAGTAAAGTCGTTTAATTCGCGCCCGACCAAAACGCGACTTGTAACTCGCTCGCCCGTTCCGCGTACGTCGAGATTTTTTACGGATTTTTATGTTTTTTTCTTTTCTCCCACGATTCGCTCGGTCGCAGCGGCAGTCGGCGCGTACTACAACGCCCCGACGATCCTCGATTGATCTACGGTCGCGTTTAAACGGCGCTTCGATCGATTTTGCTTTCGCGGTCGGGGCAATTGTCGGGGACTTTTTGACGATTAATTTGCTCGAACGTACGTCTCTGTCTTCATCTTTCGTCACGGCCGGCCCCAAGCCTCTGGAAACAAGGATCGTAATCGACTAGCGAATATCGGTTGAAACCAAAAAAAAAAAAAAAACAAAACAAAAATACTTAAATTCTACATCGCTCCGACGTATCTGCTCGCCGTGAATCCGCGGAATTACACGCGGCGAGCTATGCGTCAATATACTTTATAAATAAATCCGTACCAGCGCTGGGGGGCATAAATCGGAAACTTTTCGCATTGCCATACTCGAGGATCTTTACTTCAATAATTTATAATGGAAGGCATTCCCCAATAATAATATTATTATTATCCTCGTAAAAGCGAACACGTATAATGCGCGCGGAGAACTTTTGGAACGACCTCACTACCAGCCGCCCCGCCGACCCCAGCCCAATTATTAACCTTTTACGATCGAGCGGATTTCGGGGGCCGGGGGGGGGGGTCACCGAATGTACGCGCATTCTCAATTCGCATTATATATAGATATCAATACATAACTAAGTATCCGCGCATATTTGCACAATGGTGAATAATGCAGTTTTAATCAACTGTAATAACCCGGGACTCCCTTTTAAAGCCACGGACGGCCGCGCGCGCGCGTGTGTGTGTGTGTGTAGGTTTATACGATGTCGCCTCCCCTCCCCCCGACACGAAAATTTATAATCGAACGTGTTTATTCGCGCATACACACTGTATATGTGCACGGGAGTCGTACCGGGGAATATTTTGGTATTCCGCGCGGTGGTCCGTGGCTTCCTCCGTACGCCTTCCCTCCCCCGCCCGCCACCTCAATGCCGCCGAATTGGCGCCCCTCCCCCCGCGCACAGTGCGCGCGTTACGATTCGCGCTGCGCGTACATATAGCGGCAGAGCGCGAAAATAGAGCGGCGACCGAGAGATTTAAGCACGCGCGCGCGCGCGCGACTACATCAGAATGCGCGAGCGTCGATTTTCCAGGGCGAGTAATTCGCTACGTGCGTGCACACATACACACACACACACACACACATATATATATATATATATATATATGCGTGTGTGTGGGTATATACCGCATCTCTAATTAGAGTTAATTCATCGTCGCGCTATTCTATATGCATGGCGCTCGCGCATAAGCCGGCGATGTGAGATTCGTCCGAGGCGCGAGTCGCATTTAATGAATTTTGTCTTGTTCTTCTATTTATTTGTTTTCATTTATTTCATTTATTTATTTTTTTGTACTAGTCATCGGTAATATTCGAACGAAACCACGGCATTCGGGCACTAGCCGCGCTTGCGAATTTTAACGGCGATCGTATGAAAATTAATGTAGAAATTCGTTCGCCGCCAAATTTCACGATTTGTCGATGGGTGTGGACGCGGCGGGATCCTAACGTAACGGCTTCTCGTTACAAAAACAAAAGGTGACGCAGCTCGGCACGCGGGTCTCGTTGTTTTATTAAATTATTAATCAGTCCAACCGGTCAAGAGTGATTTTTATTTAAATTCAGATCGTCAATGTAAATTATCGAGTAATGTAAGTTTTGGACAGAAATTACTTTCAGAAATACTTTGAAGTTGTAAAAATCTCCGTATTTATAATATCTTCTGTTCTGTAAAGAAATGCAACGATTGAAAGAACCTTAAAGTCCCCTGTCAATTACTTCTCCATCGTAAACATATCAATCAAAAAAAAAAATATCAGCTTCAAATCGCGTTTCCAGCACCGTCAATCGACTCTTCTGCGAGGGACATTTCTCATTATAAACTAGTTTTCATAATAAGCTCAAGTGCCTATGAATAAAAAAAAGGCTATCGCAAGGAACGTTAATCTGGTAGCGTAGTTTTGTATCAAAAAACGGGCAGCTTAGTGCTCGTGCAACTGACTGAGTCTCCTATCTAACTATAACGCTTCGTCCCGTATCTGTTCGTGGATAACTCAAAATTTCCGATCCACAGAGGAGTTAACAAACGTTTATCGTGACTTATGTCCATTAATAATAACACAAAAAGATACCGGGTCAGTTTTTTCTTCGACCCTTTGCCAATAAAGTGGCAATAAAAATTATTTATTGCTTTTCTCTCGGTATTAATTTGAGGTTTATTATTTTCTCATTCTACAATTTTATTGCCAATAGTTCGACATCTAAGATATTTCACTGTTCTTCGTCTGGCCAACCGTAAATTATCATCCGGCCATTTTCACACGCGCGCACTTTTTGGACTTCCAAAATCGTCCGAGACTTTCGGAGTCTTGAAAGTTCCCGAATTTCAACCATGCTATACATTAGAACAAAATATCTAGCGACAGTCAGTGGGAACTGCCACATCGCCACATTATCGTCCCTCTGATCACTGGCGTGAGCATATATATATATATATATATATATATATATATATATATATATATATAAATGTATACCTGCCACCACCGCGTCTACCCATAGCGATTACGTAACGCGAAACGATGCGGCCGCCCAACTCGGTACGACAGGAAGCCGTTGCTATATATATATATGTCTATGTATATATGTATGTATGCATGTATGTATAAATATGTACGTATGTATGTATATGTTATATACCATTGTACAGGCACGCTCCCGCACAGTCCGAGATTTCGTCGCGCGCGATCTGCCGTCGCAGCGAAATTAAGTCACCGCCAGAACCGCAATTGCATATATAGGCATATATAGGCATATATATGCACATCTCAGTCGATATAGGGTAATTTCCGAAGATAATTACACGATCCTTTTGCGCTCTCTCTCTCTCTCTCTCTCTCTCTCTCTCTCTCTCTCTCGACGATGCATTTCTGTACTGTGAAAATCTATTTAAATCTGATGGAAATCATAGAAAAATTATGAAAAATCATTATGGAATACTGTACTTTATATAGTCTATATATATATGAAAAACATTCTGTCGGAATGCCGGAAAATCCGTATTACTATTAGTCGCCCAAAGGATATTAGATTCAATATTTGATATCCGTGCAGAGCCGGATAAGTGAAATTTGACCTTTATGATTTAGATATTTCGGACGTGTCGATCATGGAAAAAGGTCAAATACATAATACACTTATTTTCAAATACGTAATACGGTAATTTCGCAGTCACGAAATTACCGATAGCACTGCATATCCATTTAAAAATCATAATTTCAGATCAATCGATTGAGAGACGTATGGAAAAAAATTTTTTTTATGGATTGTGAATGAAAAATCGCAAGATCGAACGGAGTTCCTTGATCGTTCGAATAGCGCAAGACCGACAACTGCCACCCCTACCGAAAAATAAAGCTATAAGTCGTTTCCCGATAACTCCACCATTGCTTTTTCTACGCGATTGTTACGAGCCGACCCCCCCCCCCCCCGGAGGACAGTGACAATCAGCTCCCCGTCGCATTCTCGGGCGTTTTATAGAGGGTTAATTATCAAATAATGTGGAGGGGCCGGGGTGGGGGACGGGATGCTTTTCACCGGGCCGTCGCGCGTCTCCGGTTTCACGCGTCAAACGCAGACTCGCAGGCGTCGGGATGCCGCTTTATTCTCGCTCCTTTATTGAAGCTTTGACCTCAGATCGACGTCCGTCGGCCGCGGCGTGCACGCGCGCGCGCGCGCGCGTCTCTTTGTATATGTGTTTGCGTGAAGTCGCGAAATGGGCATTTCTATTCAACGAGGATAATGCGGCGAGTGCAGTTTATATATACATACAGACTGCGTACTTAAGTGCATATTATGTGTATGTATATATATATGTATATACAGAACTTCGTATAAATAGAACAGCACTAAAATTTTTTTCTTTTTTTTTACCGCGTATAATTTTACAGCCTTGGATTTTGTGTCTGGCGTGTGCGCTGTATGAATTGCTCAATACTTTGTGGGAATAATGCTGAAGAAGAGTCTGGGATTTTTGCGAAAAGATGGATTATATTGAAAATTCGATGCGTATTGGAAATGTATATTCGTAATATTTTAATTCAAATGACAGTGTGTGGTCAGGTATTTGTTATACGGTATAGCAGGATAGCAGCTCGTATCGGCAGGGTAGACGAGTTATTACTTACCATGCTATCTATTCATCTAAATACTTTTATCCAACTGGCAATCTTGTTATGAATTATGATTATCATCAAGCTAAGTAGCGAGTTCGTTGCAATCGGTCATATCGTCCATTGGCACGATAATTTCGCATTTCTACCATGGATAATAATTTCAATGCTAGAACCAACCGTGACTACACGGTTTCCAGACCGAGCAGCTCAAAATCTGCAATGGAAGATCATCGAGGCCGAGCGCGAAGGCGCAGCTCGCGCCGGCCTTTTTTTTCAAAAAAAAAAAAAAAAAAAAAAAAAAAAAACTCCCCCACCGCGCCGAACTCTCCTCCACATCCGAAGGCTCGGCCGCTCGCCCCCGCGCAATTGCATTCTTCCTCGTGGCATTAAGCTCGCCTCGGGTGACGACCGCGCTCGCGAGCGCCGCGAAATTACCCAATATAACGGCCGCATTGTCTTGCCGTCCAATTACGAAATAAAACGTCCCGTCTCACGCGGCGCGATCGAGCGAGCGAGCGAGTGAGCGAGCCGGAGGGGGGGGGGGTCCGGGCGGAGGGGCGGAGGGGGTGACGCGTCACGTTATTAAACTCGTCCGATTCGCGAGCCTCTCTCGCCCGCGCCGCGCAAGCGAGCACGGGCAGACGAACAGTCGAACGGTATGTGCGGCGTATTATTTTTGGATTTGGGGTGGATGGTGGATGCGTGAGGACAGGCTTGAACTCGAAATGGGCGCATAATATACTTTTTTATAACTTTTCTGATATTCGGTGATCGGAACATTTTCTTTACATTATTGAAATATTTTGACATATACAGGTATAATATTTAACTATGACTTCTACGTTTGAGTAAGCTCGACCAAAAAATGTCAAATTTAAAGAACAATGGCAATATATATACATATATATTTTCTTAATTTATACTTCTCTTATAATGAGTATTCTGCATCGTTTGGTTTCTCCATCGGCGCCGTGTCCCGTCACATCCGATCTCTATTACATTCCAATGATTTCATTTCCACGAGTTTCCAGTTATGGGGCTTCGAGTATTTCCAAATAATCGGTATGCTTCTCTTACGGTCGAAGGGACATTGAAGACGTGTAGCATTTCATTGCACCGATTTATATTGTATATATCGTGTTTGAATTTTGGCACCGAACAACGTCGGATAAACAACAAACGATTGCATCGCCCAAAAAAGAAAACTTGATGATAGACTTTAATCAATGAAAATTCAAACTACGAAGATTTAAACGCATAGCATTTGGCGATATCGTTGATATCGCCGAAAAAATCGAACAAGCGTATTGTCAGAAGTTAAATTTATGATATTGAACGACAAGTGATAAACGATATATTCTAAGGAAGATCAAATAGTTAGCCCTCGAATATATCGTTTCGCAAAGTTTGTATATTACTTTATCGGTCAAAGAAAGTTATTAAACTTTTTTCTGGTCAATTTTTACGCGATCCAAAAGAAAAAACGAGAAATATTCACCGAATGTCCTTTACGCTCGTCAATTCGGGCATCGGCCAATACTGGTCTCATACTTACGAGATTAGCCGATCGGTTTTAAAATCCCGTACGGCGCGACGCGTCTTGACGAAGATCCAAAATCCCATCTCGATCTTTTCGCGTTAATTCACGCGTATAAAAAATGCAAATCTTCTCTCTCCTCTGCCTCTCCCGCCCATCTGTCACGTCGAGAGATCAACAAGGCTGCGAGAGATATCCTTCGGTATGTATACGCTTTTGTCTCTCTCACATCCTCCCCGCCTTTCGCAATGCACGAGTCAAAAAATATTTCACGTTTTTAGAGCCGAGAATGACATTTTAACCAACTTCAGTTGCTATATCAACAGACCCGACGAATCGTCGAGCGGCGGTGGTAAAATGTAAAAAAATAAAAATCTAAACACAAACAAAAAAAGATATGATCCTAGTGCACACGTCGTACGGAGTCGCGGTCAAAGCCATAAATCTTTCCGCTGTAATAATGGACGATTTTTATATACCCGCCTATATATACTCGTCTATATATATCTATAGAAACGCGTTCGCGATCGCTCGGCCGCGGAGGGGAGGGGGGGGGGCAATTATTGCGCCTCGGCGATCATTTTTTTATACTTTCTTTCTTCATTAATACACAGTCCGGCGTACGCTGCGCGGCGACGGATGAGATAATCCTCGTACAAATTCTGGAGCGCATAATCGACGTATCGCAATCGATGCAACGCGGAGCGCCGAAATTTTCACCGCAGCTCTCACCCATACTCGAGGGCGTCTCCTTTGCGCCGCCTTTACCATTGTGCGCACAGTCGAGGCTTCTGTTCTTCCGACGTCCTGTTCGGCTTCTGATTTATCGCTTTGCAGAAGAAAAAAAGTGGGGGAAAAAAAATCTGAGCCACCTTGAGCCGAGCGCATATACTTGACATAGAATCGTGTATTTTACCGTAGGCGCTCTAGGCGATATTACGATATAATGTGTACACTTGAGGTATTATACGAGTCGTGTAATACGGTAAGCTGGCATTACTATTATTATTATGATCGTTATTGAAAACGGTCAGGTCAAGTTTATAAGATCTGATGACTTTAACGAAGAATATATATATATATATATATATATATATATATATATATATATATACATACATGGCTTTTGATTGTTTATGAATCGAGGGACGCGACTATGTGGATATTCGAAAATTGACGGAGACAGTTTTTTCCCTCTAGCTCGAGTGTTTTCGCGCGTTCGTTCAAGAAAGAAACGTCCTACGATCAATTTCCCATTCTTTTTAAATCTTTATAGTCACGGTGCACGTACAGAATGTATTATTATTATTATTATTATTAAGTAGAAAAATAATGCAGTTTGGATAAAAATTGCAAAATTTTCAAAACTGAAATTAAATTTAATCTTCATAGCTATAGAATTCCGTATAATTGTATAATCGTATAATATTGTCTTAGTACAAGAAATGAGCGGGCTTTTGATTTAAATTGTCACGCTATCCAGTCGGGCAAAAGGTAGATTCTTTGCAAGAAGACGATTCGGAATCGCTTGTGGCTTGGGAAAAATTTGGCTGTTTCAATATAAATATTGCTAAAAATTGAATAACTAGGTGTTCTTCGTAATAACAAAAAAAAAAAGAAAAAATAGAGGGATCAGAATAATTCCCATACCAAATATTTATACGAGTAATTGAGTTCATACGACAACTTTTATCCACCGCCTGGAAAATACGTCATTATTCATCCAAAATACGTATTTAATCCGTACGAGGAAAATTATCCGGAGCGTTTTTCAAGATTACGTAAGAATACCAAAAAATTCAATCTTGAATTCCGCGCAGGAGAAAATGCACAATAAAAATTCTTCTCGATCAACTGCTTGTAAACCTGGCTTCCAAACCGAAACCAAGCGCGAGAGTGGAAATTCTCCGGTAAATTGCAAGGATCCCGTCCCAAAAGCGCGAGGTTCCAAATTTTCCCGTTCCGCCAGGTCGAGAACGAGTTGTCACGCTGGGGCGCTGCGTCTCTTTGCCTCTTTCTCTCTCTCTCTCTCTCTCTCTCTCTCTCTCTCTCTCTTTCTTCCTCCCTCTCCCGCCGGACAAACTCACGTCTGACCGTGACATTACACTACACGCTAGTTCGGGATGGCCCCGAGAGAATGAGAGAGAGAGAGAGAGAGAGAGAGAGAGTCGAATGGATAAATATAGAGCAATAGCGAGGGTGGTAGTTGGATATAGAGCCGGAAGACGGGAAAGTCGGGAGACTGGCGCGCGAGGTCGAGCGAGCTTGAAATCGAAAATTTCGCTTGATCCCCGCGGGACCTTCGGGCGAAAGAGGAGGTAGGAGGGGAGTCGACCGATTCTACGGATGGATGGCGTTGTGGCGTATCACCCCCCCCCCCACAAAGTAATCCGGAAACCAGGGACTTACCTTTATACACACCGACATGCACGGGCCGGCGCCGGGCTGTGCGCGCGCATTTATGCGACGTACAAACGCTAATGCATTCGTGTACGTGTGTGCACTTGTGAGAACCGCATAGTACACGCCCTAGCTCTTTCCTGTCCTCCTTTCTTACTTTTCCGTCCAGCGCCGTTACTTCCTTCCTGCCTTATCATCCTCCCCTATTCCGAAACTAGGATCTGTGTAAAAAATTCGCATATTTTTCATTTTCATTTCCAAATCCTTTTCCTGGTTACGCAAGTGTTTTAGGTCGATAAACGTCGGCCAACCGTCAACGGACCGACGAATATTTTACGCGATGACCCGCGCGACTCGTTGACTGTCCAGACAGGCGCAGCAACATTCCCGTAATTTCGGGAAAATCCGCACGGCGAGTAGAGCCCGGTGGTTCGATAATTACACGAGCGAGGCCCAAAGTTCCAGGCGTCCCCGGACGCAGGTAAGAACTGACATATCGCGTGAGCGAGCGCCGGTGTAGGAGGCAAAAATCAAAGTATTATTATTATTATCACGACCCGGCGGCTCTCGAGACGCTCGTTTATAATAATCATAATAATGACCTTCGCTTCGGCGCCGCCTAATGATCCAGTAACGACACCCTCGCGCTGGTCCCGATTCTCCCTCTTTCCATCTCACTCTCTCTCTCTCTCTCTCTCTCTCTCTCTCTCTCTCTCTCTCTCTCTCTCTCTGTCTCTATCTCTCGCCCTATCTCTATCCACCCAGCCCGTCTCGCCGGGCGCGCATATCGCGCCGCGCGAGGTTCGACCTCGTTAAACGTCGAAAAGTTTCGGGGGCGAAATTCCGACGCGCCGCGCAGCGGAAGGTATAATATTTCAATTCTAATGCAGCGGTTGGCGATTTAGGCTGCGCGGCCATGAATAAAACATCGTTCTTAAGGACGCAGCCCGCCCGTACGCCCTCGGGGAGAGTGGGATAGATAGACAGAGAGAGGGGGTGGAAGAGAGAACGAGAGGGAGAGAGATTCATATAGGGCCATATATGGATGAGCGCGCAGGTATATTTTGTATGCGGATGTTCTTTCGAGAAAGCGAGAAAGAGAGAGAGAGAGAGAGAGAGAGAGAGAGAGAGGGAGTAATCGAAAAAAGCAGGTACACATAGCAATCGAGCGGAAGAGCGTCGTCGATGCTGATCACGCGCTCCCGAGTCGCTTTGTCGCGCGTAAACAAACCTCGACCCCACTCCGCTTTTTTATTTCAATTAAAGCCGGGGCATGGATCCCGTGTGATTTACAAGAAGCTCTCCATCGATTCGCGCATCGGTCGATCGATGTCGGGCGACGCGATGATTGTTTTTATTGGTCTTTTTTTTGTTTTATCGCAGATCCGTTGGACCGAACGAGTTCTCGACGGAGGAATGCGTGTTTTTATAAATTTCTCAATCGCGCGTTTCATCCGATGGAGAAGATGGCTTTTTTGTGCATTTTGAGATTTCGAAACTGAAATTCCGACTTATTTTTTGTGAACAGCGATTGATCAAATAAATAGGAAGCAGTTATAACACTATGCATTATATCGGACAGATTTTATCCCGACATTCTAGACTATCACTAAATCTCCAAATGTACATATTGAACAGTTATGATTTTTTTGTTCAAATTATTTCTTTTTACCAAAAAGCACTATTTGGGAAAAGACAATTAATAAAAATTCTTCAAAAACGCTAAATGCTACTTCCTTCGTCAACCTTAATTAATTCTTTTCGAGGATTTATATACGAAAAGGTAAACTCAAAAATTTCATGGCGACGAAGTAAAAAGTTCGCGAGAGGTATTGTTGAGAAAATTGTTTATTTAAAAAGCTTATGAGTTACACAGTTTAAAATGATTAATTGTGGTATAAATATAACATATCGTGTAAAATTATTCAATAACTATCAGTAATTGCTCATGTTACAAGTACTCGAAGGTCGTTAAAAAATTCAAAAAAAGAATCTCCAAACCTATAATTGTTTATATATTTTCAAAATGCTATAAATTTACATTTGGAAGCAAAATTTGCTGGGTATTAAATATTTGCCGATTCTTACTTATTTAAGAAATTTTCCATTTTGCTTAATAAAAAAATGTTTCTCGAATCATAATCCGATTTTCCCGCTTGCCCAGGAGGTGCGAGGACACCAGACTCTATGAAATTGAAGAATGGATTCGAGATTTTGGATGAAATTCGTTTCTTCTTTTTACGATCGCCGACAGAATACGAATGACCGGGGACTGCCGTACTTTATTACATTTCCGTTATTCCCATACGAGACACTCGAATCGCGAACAATGGTTGTGCTACCGAAAAAAAAAGAAAGAAAGAGAGAAAATTGCAAATTCCTGTAAAATATATTTTATTAGACATAATTCATGAGAATGCAAAGTTTCTACCAATTGTGAAAAATGCAACGTTAAATCGCGCGGCATAAATATTTACAGAAGTTGGCGCAGCTGATGTATTGCCAAAGTTTTGACAAGCTTTTGAATTCGCCCATCAACTTATTATTCATATTTTCAAAGAAAATATAAATTCACAGCGCGAATAATGCATATATATTAGCGCTTTGTTATGCAACTTTTTGAAATTTACTTTAGAATACTGAAATATATACAGACGTATGTGTGTCTGTACACACGTACACACACAAATACACGAACGCGCGCACACATAGAATTACGCTAATGAAAAATAATAACGCCTAAAATAGTGGCTAATTTAATTGCGGAGCATCCTGCGTAAGCAGTCGGAGCCGCAGAACGTCGTTTAATTTTATTTTCCGTGCTCTATACGGACAATTCTGGTATCGGAACAAAAAGTGATGCAAAAAAATTGGTTTATTTTTATTTCGGCTTCTATTCAACTTTGTGAACTGTAAACATTATAATGTGTATTAAAAAAAAAAGCGCGGTAAGTATGATCGCGTCGCGCGTAAGTATCACAAGGTGCTTTTTCATTAGCATATTGAAACTAAAATTACGTCTGTTTAATTGAAAAAAACAAAAGTTCAGTGTTTTTTTTAATCCAATCATCATTGACGTAACCAATGCACTTTCAAATTGACAAAAGTTTCTATTTGTCCAGAATTTCTATTCGCGCTTGACAGGAGACGTAACGGCGCCTGTCCAAGACAGCTTTTTCATGCTGTTGCATCCTGAAAGCCGGGTTTAATCTTGAAATTCGGACAGCTCGCCGAGTACGAGGGAAAAAATGCGCGGACACGAAAGAAAAAGAGAGAGAGAGAGAGTAAGAGGAGGCACTTTGGCTGCCGCAGCGCGCTTGACGCCTCGAGCACCTGTGCGCTCTGATCCTTTCATACACATATATGTGTGTGTGTGCGCGCGCGCGTGTGTGTACGGCAAAACCACACACGTAAATATAAGAAACTCGACGATGGGTGAAGGGGGGCGGCTGCAGCACCGAAGTTCCGGAGCCGAGAAAGTTTATACATTTTGCCCCGCGGTCCACGGCGAATTTTTAGGTCGCGAGGGTCCCTCACTTTCCGCGAGGAACTCCCCCGCCCCCTCCGTCGCGGGGCCGAACGCTGCGCGAGGAAAATTGCCAAAACAGACGGTCTTTCTTTTTCTTCTGCCCCTACTTACCGTTCTTTTTTTTCTCTGCTCTTACGGCCGCGAGGACCGTTTTATCCGGTGGCCGAGGCAGCGCGCGAAATTTGGCCGATGGATCAGCCGAGCGTGTCTTTCTTATCTCTTACAGTTGAGAAAGATAGTAGGATCTACGACACTTCTCCTAGTACAGGGTGGGGCGGGGAGTAAAATGGTTTTTAAGACAACTTTATTAGCAGTGGAGACTGGGCGGGGGAAAATTGTGAAAAACGTGACCGACGCGAGCGCGCTGGGCCGCTGCGAGGAAAGCTGCGGAGAGAGATGAATATATATGTTTTAACTTTGTGTACTTGCTGGATAATTTATGCGTAATTAGGGTGGTGAAAGTTACCGCGTTCCATGATATATACATTCAAAAGACTCCAGCGCTTGTGAGCGAGCTTGAAATTACTTAATTTACGGTCGCATCGCGAGATTAAAGTAAAATTAAAAATTTTATCTTTTCGTCAAACTATGCAGCCGTTGATAATAAATGAAAAAAAAAAATAATAGGCGAAAGTTTATTCTGCACAATCATCAGCTAAAATATTCCCGTTCGAATTCACATGGGCCAATAATAAAATCCAAATGAAAATCTATAGGATGTATTTCCATTGTATCCTTTTTCCAAGCCATGGAAATACTGAAAAAAATTTACTTGGTTATTCAGATTCGATTAGTTCTACTTACTACTACTAATTTTTAGAGTTCTATACACACGCGCGAATTATTCGCCCAGTACCCGGACTCGAGCGTCATTAACGCATCCGCGATCGGACATAAGCCACATGTATGTGGGACAAAGTGTACGGAAAAGCCCCCCTCCCCCCGGTACCCCGCTCGCAATTCCGCCCATCGCGTCACGGGGCCGAAAACTCGCGCTAAAATCCTCGCTTGCCGACCGCTTTATATACCACCCGCCCCCCCGGCGCCGTTGACAATCAGCGAGCGCGGCGCACTTATATCGCCCCGTCCGCGCGGGCATTAATTGTATTGTACGCGGGCGCAGGGCCGCCCCCCATTGTGCGTGTTTCTCCTCCGAGGAGAGCTGGGTCGATAAATCCATGCGATTCCGGCGTAAAATCTGCGGGCGCGCGGAGAGTCGTAATTGTGCATGGAGTTCGGTCCATTTTCCTCTTTAAATATATATATATATATATATATATATATATATATATATATATATAGGAAACGAGAATCGATGGAGTATTAATTCGGTCGAACGCTCCTCGCTAAATATGTGCGTATAAACATATATACATAGGTCGGAGGTTATGAGCTGCGGTGGCTAACGGAATTCGGGATCAAGGGATGTTTCGAACGCGTGTTAATAATTGGGTCGCGCCCCACCGCTGGCTGCATAAATAATTTCACCTTTTGGCTATTAATACATTAATCGCCATTAACCGCTATGTGATTGCTTTTTCTCTTCGTTCCAAAATATCGCGTTCGAGCTGAAACTTCCGCGACGACCAACGAGCGGGACGAATTGATCTATCATATATACATACATAATATATATATATATATATATATATATATATATATATATATATATATATATATACAATACTTGGCAGAACCTTTGAAATTTAAGACTAGAGGTGTTGAAAGCTCTTTGTTTAAGCCGGACAAAAGATATTAATAATCGTCGTCTGAAAATTTTGTTTTAAGCCTTATGGAAAATTGTCGTTAAAAAAGTTATTACGACGCCTCGAGCAAATATTGTATTTTCGAATGAATCCGCATTTAATGATATTCTCCTGCGTCAAACGCCAAATAAATCTTCCATTATTATTCAAAGGCTATTTAAATATCACGCCGTTCGTGTATTTTCTACTTTTTTTCCAATTATCCAGAAACGCGGGCTTATTATAATAATTACTATTTTAGAAATATAGCAGTTCATAAATATTAAAAGCTCCGTTCTCGCTACATCGTCGAATGTCAAATTTATGCAAGCGTCCTTCCGCTTAATTTTGCTCTTACGCGAATTACTCTGAAGTGTGTGAGAGAGAGAGAGAGAGAGAGAGAGAGAGCACTGAATTTTTCAACAAAACGCTCATTTTGCAGCTTTGCATTGTCCAGCTCGGTTTCTGGGCAGTTGGCCCGGGGCTAATTTTAACTCTACCCCCTTCCTCGACGCATCGTTTGCCGCCACGAGGCACGGCTGAACTGCTCGAGGCGCCCAAATGCCTCGCGCTTCTCGACGCTGCCTTTTTCTCTCCTCCTTTAGCATCTCTGACTGGGTATATTGGTGCGCGTATCGGGCTGCAAACGCAAAGCGTCGAAATTCGAAAAGTATCTATATATATATATTTACGTAAATACAGAGCAATTGAAAAAAAAAACTTGCAAGAACAGATCGAAGCGACAATCGCAAGGCGTACGAGCTTCTTGTTTAATTCAGAGGGTCGCATTTTGTTTGTTTTTCTCCTTTTGTGTGAAAATATGAAATACGTATATGCGACTAGGCGGCGTATTCCTTTTATCGGCGCGTCCTATCTCCGCCCTATATCCGCGCGCCGCTCGAAGCTATTTCGGGAGGGGGGGGGGTGTAGGAGTACAATAACCGACGCGTCCGCGCGATCTTATATCTAATTCACACCGGCCATCGGATCAACCGAGAGTTTGGCTCCGTAAACGCTTTTGGCTTGCCGGTGCGTCGGTTGTCGCGATCGAAGTTAAAATGGGCTGGACGTACGTGTTTGAGAAATGGTTAAAAAAAAAGAAACGCGAAAAAAAAAATTACTCGTGATATATTGAGAAATCCGCCGAGTTATAAATATAATTGATTTGCGCGTTTAATTATTCGGTAGGAAATTTGACCGAGGGTCGAGCCGTATATTGCCGGGATCGATGACGCGTATTACGCGCAGATGACGGTAAATTATTCATGCAGTATGTATTTCGGCCGATGAGTTTCAAAATCCACGATGGCGTTCCGATTAATCTTTCGGGACAATGGCTAATTGTTACCGGCGAAAACCGTGTAAACCAGCACGCATATGTAAGGGGATTTATTGATATTTTCAATTTGAGCAAGACTAAGGTTTAATACTAATATATGTATATATAGTATATATATATGTGTTTATATTTATATATATATATATATATATATATACATATATATATGTTTATATTTATATATAGTATATACTATATAAAATCAGGGGACAGTATGAAAATTGCTGAAAACTCCAGGGCAATATTGCATTTTCCTATATAGAGACGAAAGTTAAGGAGGCAGAGTAACTTGGGATAGACAAAGAGGCACGAGAGTCGTCTTTGTTCTCTCAACACGACCCGCCATTTTAAGCGTATTAATGAGATATTTCTGCTCTTTCAAATGCAAGCCCCAAATTAATCGTTGTCAAAATGATTTTCAAGCGAAAAAGCGACGTACAAAGTTTTATGGAAGAATGTGAAAGCTGAAAATTTACGGCTAATTACACGAGAAGAAGCCTCTGATTCATCGATTGCGTGAATTTTACATCGAGAACGCCTTAAAAATGGAGGTCAGCCTCAAAATCAATGTCGGCGGCGGATTGTCTTGGTGCGCTGCATACATTTTGCTTGTTAATATCGGCCGAATTTTTAGTCGACGGAAAAAAAAATACAAATGTTACTCGATTCGACATTACTGCAATTGGGCACTTTTATTATTCCTCGCGCGAATTATCAAGTCGTCAAATGGATTTTGACAAATTTTTCAATGGACAAATTTTTCTTCGTGAAGAACGCGACAGCAGAACAAAAATAACCACTACCATGCAATCACGATAATGATATATTTCTTTTTATCGTGTAACCATCCTCCAAATGGAATAATTGAGTTATTTTATTTTCTACATTAAGAAATGTAGTGTTTTCGCCAGCGAGGTCTCTAACGGATTAAAAAGTAACAAGCGCTCTTTCGCTCCTTCGCCTTATAACCGATTTGTTCAGCGGGCCGTCGTCGTTTCGGAACTTTCGCGAATGCCACGCGCCTGGTCGCGCTAAAGTTTCTCACTGTTCCAGCGTCAAATTAGATTTTATTTATAATTATTATCAGTTTCTCCTGTTCTCTCTCTCTCTCTCTCTCTCTCTATATATATATATATATATATATATATATATATATCGCATCTGGTACAGAAAACATTCCTTCGGAGCACTTTGGTGCCAAGGACGCAAGGACGAAAGTGCACCCTTAATATTTTTAATTTACAAAGCGAGTCAACTTCTAAAATATTATGCGGCCTTCGAAACGGAAATTCTTAAAATCAAGCTAATTATGAGCAAGTGGCCGAATGAAATTCTTTTTTCCGCACCGAAATTGTTAATAATAAGCTAGAACGGAGTCCTGCGGAATAAAAATACTACATTAAAAAGTCCGAATAACAAAGCTTTATTGTGTAACAGAGGTCAGTAGAAAGATTTCGACCTTAAATACCAGCTTCGTTAACCTTCGATACTTTATTTGACGACACATCTCGCACAAGTGTGCAGCGACTATACAGGAAACCATCGGGAATGGGGAATAAATCCCAACTTTCCGAGCAATTAATCAATTAATTTGGCTTCTCTCTCTCTCTCTCTCTCTCTCTCTCTCTCTCTCTCTCTCCGCACTTCCCTTTCTCCTTCTTTCGAGCATGTACAGCCGCACGCGAGAAAAAGTACGTGGCGAACCGCGCGAGGTGGCTGGGGAGGGGGTTGAGGCGGGAGTGCGACCGTGACCCGGTCGGTCCCGAGTGGGCGCGTGAAGAGCTGCGCTGTAGCCGTCGCACACGTACACATGCGCGTATCTCGTATATACATCTAAGGCGTATTACGGCGATGCAACGGCGTCTTATATCGGAGGATTTTTTTTTTTATTGCCAACGATCGCGACCCTGAAATGCGCAGGTTAGGGTGAGAGAGAGAGAGAGAGAGAGAGAGAGAGAGAGAGAGAGAGACGGAGAGAGAGGAAGAGAGCTCGGCCTATTTCTTCCTTTCGGCTCTTCGTTCCGGGGTTTGCATACGGGCGAACGCCGGAGGTCAGCTGGGCAAAAGCGCAGAAAGCCGCGGTACGATCGTATCGTTGTTTTTACTCCCGCTCGCTTTTTCTTTTCTTTTCTTTTTTTTTTTTTGTTGCTTATGCAATCTAAGCGCTCGATAAAACGTGGCCGGCCGCCTTCTCGGCGAACGCGCGCATATAATGTATATACAATGTGCTGAACGACATTTTCGAGGAGAGGTTTTTCGGGGCGGGACGACTTAGAGGCCATTAAAAATTGCCGGGGTTGCTCAGGCACGAGCCGCGTTCAGCGGGGCGCTTGAATAAACGAGGCGCCCGCGCGCGCCGGCTGGCCTTTCGAGCGCTGGTCAAATTTACCGATCGTTCCACAAGGAAGAAGGGAGGCCTCAGTTGGGTTGGCCTTTTTTTGCAGCCGCGACGTTCAAACGAGCGTAGAGGGGATTTCTTCGGTTGCACGTGCCCGCGTACGTTTAATTGTACTGGTGGCGCGTTATTTTAGCCCAATATGTGAATTCGCTTCCATTCTCAATTTATCTTTGGCAAATGTCCAGGAAAGGAAGGAATTACGATATTTTCAAGATTGGACATCTGTTGAATTATTTCTATTTTTACACGTAAATTAAGTTACACTATAATGGCAAATTCAAATTATTATTATTATAATAATAATAATAATAATATTATTATTATTATTATTATTATTAGGTGTATAAGTTTCGCATACGGAAAGCTTCAAAAAGCTTAAATAAAAAAAAAAATTATTATTACATTAATCCTTTGTCCTTAAAAAAAGTATATATATATTTTTCAAGAGTTCCGTAAGAATTTTAGCGATGAGTACACTCCGGATGTGTGCTAAGTGTATCACTTAACCGTAGTTTTTTATGAAAACTTGCTCTTATTAAAATTCATAGCAGCAAGAGTACCGAAGGCTCGAATGATTTAAGAAAATAAGATCGAAGTGATAGAAGAGCTGTTGTACTTTATTTTTTCTTTTATAATAAAAATAAATCAATGGACAGAGAGCAAATTTTTGGACACGCCCTCGGATTACTTGAGAAAAAATGAACGAGTAAGAAGTCTGAGCCAGTGCGGCTAAAAATCGAAAGAGTAGCGAGACAGTGCCATCGTCCCGACTGTTCGAGAATCTCGCGAGGCAACTCGTACTAGCCGTCAAAGTCCGCCCCGGGGGGGGGGGGCTCTAAAGCCCGCAGCTCGTCCGCGCTCGCCTCCAACGTAGATCGCCCAAGGCGTCATCTTCATTACTGTTATGTACGAGCGAGCGCACGGGACAGTTAACTCCCATCCATCTCCATCCCGCATACTTGAGACAAATGCGTTGATACGCGCGCGCCTGCCTCCCCTCCTCCCTCGTTTAACCGCTCTCGCGCCCGCTCAGCGATACACGCGCACGCACACGGCGGATCGTAAAACGCACCGATGGTGCGCGTATACGTATACGGATGCGCGGCGGAGTTATGTCAGAGCGTCGGCGAGAGCGCCTCGTCGAATCGGACAATGGGCGACCCCGCGCAGCTCGTACATTGTCCGCGCGCAAGGTGGACGGGCGCGATCCTCCTGTCAGGTTAATTGCCTTTACTAGCAGCTCGGCTCATCCCCCCTCCCTTCCCCGCCGCGCATGTATTCGTATTCGTTTTCACGGTCCTTGCGACGAAATCAGGGATATTATACAGAGAGGCTCGAAATAGATCGAAATAAATTGAAAGCATTATCTATATTTATATATAATGTGCATTATCAGTAATTCGTCCCATTTCCGTTTCTAAACAAATCAATCTATTAATTTCGTGCAAATATATATATATATATATATATATATATATATATATATATTCTGACCATGTGCAATTATAACGGATGGATCCATCGTTCGAGAATGCGCGGACATTCCAAATTCCAAAGCTAGGAAATTCACGCTCGCGTAATCGATTTAGAAAGCAATTCCCTTATATGTATATATAGCTCTGTTGAACGCTGAACGCGTCGAAAGCAGCGACCGTTATTATCGTCAGCATTGCCTCTGTTAAGATTGAGCGCTGAATCCGCATTGCTTACTGAGCGGAGACGCGCCAATCGTACCGGACGTAATTTCAAAGCACGCATGTGTATCTCAGCGCTAGTGCGCCTCGTCAGTTGAAATGTGTTGCTAGTAGAGAGAGAGAGAAAGAGGGGAGAGAGAGAGAGAGAGAGAGAGAGAGAGAGAGGGAAAGAGAAAGTGTGATATATGAAAAGGCGTTCTCGTTGGCATACCATGAAACTTACATGAAAATATTATGCTGTGCGCATATTCTACCAAAAGTACTAGATACCAAAAGCGAACAGTGGTGAAACAGAGGACTGGACGAAATACTGGGTGCGGGTAACAAAAGATTTATGATACGTAGAGATCAAGTTGAATTCCATTGACACCTTCCCCTTATCCGATTCTATGAGCATGGTCAGTGAGACCTTGAGCATAGTATCTTCAAATTAATCAGCGGAAGTAGAAAGAGTGTGAGACTATTAATAAGAAAAAATATTAAAAGGTGTGCTTACATTATATAAGTCTAACAAAAATTTTTCGGCCAAGATCAAATTATTCTAAGTTTTCATATGCTGAGCATTAAAGTAACAAGTGAATGATTGGATAGTCATTGAATCACAACGCGAGAACTTTGTCTCAAGAAAAGAAGGGGGTAGTTTTGAAATTTTAGACTTCGCATTAACAACATCTTTTGTAATACACTTTTTTTAAATTGGACTAGTCAGGCATTCAATATGATGAAGATAAATGTTGTATAACATGTACATACATTTTCCTAAATTACCAAAATTTTTAAAAATTATTATTATTAAATTATTATTAAAAGCTCGTGAATTGACGATGTAATGCCGTTACAATTTAATCAACGTTCATGAATTGATACAAAGTTTTACAAGATGGGTGAAAAGTAATATGAATATTTTTCTAAGTATTAGTAAATTAATGCGTAGCAAAGAATAATTAATAGTAATTGTAGAATCTCACATGAATAAGATAGAAAATAGTAGTGGGTAAGCTCAGGGAAATGTTTACTGTCTATTATGTATTTGATTGAATCGAACTGAATCTGCCTTCCAATTCTTCGCTCAATTTAACTTTATATTACTTTATAGAAATCGAGAAGTCTCCATCGATTGAGGAAATTTTCAGAATTCCGACTATTTGCATCGCTACCATTATACTTTATCGGTAAAAAGTACTTAATAAAACCCGGAGATTTCTTCAAGAATTTCTTCTAGCTTTTGTGTATAATCCAATTTTAAGAATGATATATAACAACCGGATATATTCGATAAATGTGTAAAATGAAAGAGTTAACGCAATTTAAAAAAGTTCTTATTGCGTTCAATTTTCTGCCTATCTGAGCGAGTCTCGCACTATTGATCAAAGACATTGCCCTGGATTATACAAATTTATTCAAATAACTTATGATAAATGACATCCGGCAGTTCACGCCGTTTGATTGAGACGTGCCGAGAGTTGGAGCCTATGGGTGAATGTAAATACGTCGATAACAATTATTATAAAGTCTGTTTCAGTTTATACGTTTTTTATTACTTATTCTATATCATTATAATTAAATAAATTAGCCTTAACTTTACCAACTAATACATTAATACGATTAATAACAACAATAATGATTTATCTGACCCCGGTAACTAATGGCGTAGTCTGCGGTAGGCCAAACGGATTCTTGAAACGGCGAACGTTCGCCGGTGGCCTTCCATCCGTAACACTTCGAATGAATCCGGCGTAACTCTTGACCCTCGTGGCGATTGACGGTAATACCGTGTCTACGCAGCCCTTTCGCCCCCTGTACACGATACCGAGAAGTTTCTTATCGGCTACAACTGGAGCGCCACTGTCACCCTGTAAATATTACGAAATGATAAATTCGTCTAATGACAGCTTTTTTGTCTTTCAATTCTGAGTAATGATTTAATTGATGAACGAAACGAGAAAATTCGAAAAACGCGCTGTGTGTACGAGAGCCGACGTCGATCAATATATAACGACCCCATCGACTGCTCGATTGGATCAATCTTTACATGGTAAATAGTGGATTATCGATAAATGTGAGAAAACGACGCGAGCCGAATGCGTGCGATATCGATCGTGGATCTTCAACTTACGACGCAGATTCCCCACTGCTCCCCCTCCAGATCCGGCACGGACTTCACGCACAGGTTGGACTCCCTGGGCCGGATGCTGTTTCGCTTGCACTCGTAACTGCTCTCCGTGCGCATGTGCACGTAGTTCAGTTTGAAGTCGGTGTAGCCCATGCCGTCGTCGTGCAGCCAGCTAAATCCGTAGCCGGACGCTACCGCGTCAACGTGCTCGTCGATCGTGTTTTCGTCGGCCAATTCTAATATCTCGAAGTCCGACCATCCGGCCACGTCTAGATCCTCCTTCAGCTGAAAGAACAAAAGAAAAACATTGACTTAATCGTACGCGTATTATCGGTGTTTGACAATTTACCACTAAACGCAAAAACAAAGGATTCTGAAAAAATTTTTTCAAGTAAATAGCTTATAAATTCCTTTATTTTTCACATATTAATTTCTAAGTAATTTAGAAGTAAATACTCGGCTCGACGAAAGAGAAGATTGAACCGAGGTTTTTGGCGAAAGAGGCGATTAACGAACAAAGTGTAAATTTCCGAAAAGAATGTAAAAGTACGCCGAAACGTGAATTTATTCCGATCAATCCATTCAGCTTTTAATCGTTTAAATTCAAATTCACCTTATGGATTCTAATGATTCTCGCATCGATTTGATGTGATTTTTTTTTGTTTTGCTCATCGAGCGAAAGACCGTATTCGATCCCGTCAATTCGTCGATTAAAAAACGTAGAAAAAAAAACAATCTTGGAATGCAGCACGAACCATTATCACCGCGAGATCGGCCTCGCTGGTGTACGGATTGAAATCGGCCGGCACGAAGATCTCCTCGATCTCGACCAGGCGGCCGTCCGACGAGGCGAGGTCGTGGGTCCCCACCGCGACCTTGTACCAGCGCAACTTGAAGTCGCCGAGGGGCGATCGCGAGGACCTCCCGAAGACGCAGTGGCCGACCGTTATCACGTAACGCTTGCCGATCACCGCCCCGGTGCAGGCCATCTCGGTCTGGTTGCCGTCGGGCGTCACCAGGTACTTGAGGGTCATCTGGTACTTGAATTTACCGCCCGGCGCCGGCGTGCCCCCGAGGATGCTTTCCATGCGCGAGCATTCGGCTGTAAGAGCGGAACATAGAATTATGTAAAGCCCTGCTATTCGTTGGAAGCTGGCATATTGATAAATAAGAAATCGCAGTTACGCGATTCTTTCAAGATTTGATTTCGTTATGATTTTGATACGTTAAGTTGTGTCGTCAAGATTTTGATACGTTATTTTGTGACTGAATATGATGAACTACAACTTACCATAATTGCTTATCAAAGTAAAGAACAAGCAAAATGCTAATGATCGATGCATCATCATGACGCGAATTCTGCCTTCGACCTTACTGGTGTCTTCGATAATATAGCTGCACTGTTTCGATAATAGCGAGACTTTATATATGATTTGCTAATAGATAATTATATTAAATAACTATTGACTGATAAAAAATTCTGAACCATTATGATATTATTCTCAATTGGTAATCAATCTTATGAATTATTTATTATGCACATGGGCCTGTATTATGAGTCGAATTGATAAGTAGAAACTGTCTAAAACTCATACTTAATTTAAAAACATACACATACACACACACACACACACACACACACACACACACACACACACACACACACACCTACACGCGCGCTCGCGCGCGTGTGTGTGTATTACACAATTCTATCATTCTATATTAATGTGAAGATTATTTCACAAATTTCATAATAAATTAAGTTATATATCTGTAAAATTTTGAAAATTCTAGAATTATTATACAAAATCCTCCTTAAATACCTCTCCTAAGCTTCAAATTCGGGCGTTTGACATGGATAAATTTAGTATTTTAATCTACGCGAGATTCGAAAAATTCTAATTTGAAATATGAAGCCTTCGAATTTAGCAATGTTTTAAGACTAATATTTGTTTTCATTATAGAGATTAATTCAGAACGATTTATGTTTTCTTGTACACGCGATTGAATGTTGTATTTATTTAAAATAAGTTTGTCTTAGTACAATAAATTTTTTTAATAATTAATCAAGCACGTATTTTTGCTTAGTCAAATATACACGCGTTCATAATTCAAATCTTATACTGTAATCTTGATCGTTATCTATCGTGAAGAGCGCCGTAATAGGAATTATTCCAATCAGACCCATCGCTTGCTGTTCCCAAGCATTTTGTCGTACAAGTTTAAACCCCAACGACATGGTGGAAGCACGTGTGCGAAAAACGGAAGTTCCCCCGTCAAAATGTACACACTATTATGGAAAAATACGATATTATTCAAAGTAACACCTGTGCTAGACGTTCGCGAAACTTAAATTACATATAGTCATTATTACGACACCGGAAATTATTATAAATTTTCCCGATAACATCGGTCGCAATGTCTCCTGTGCGCGACGAAATTGTAATGTCTCTATCTGCCAATGTTTACTTCCGCGCCCGCCAGAACGTCAATATTTTCATCTGCTTTGTCCTTTCGCGCTCCGAACTCTTGGGCAATCGGTCAGTCACGTATCAACTAGTACACATAACTTTTTTTTTATGCAGTAGTTGTTTTTGTGGCGACTACAAACTCTAGTTCATGTTGAAATAAGAAAATAAATTACTAAGAAAACGGCTTGAAAAGTAATTAACTAGCATAATTCACGAGGGTACAATTTTCATATAATATTTTACTGTTATATAACTTAACTCAATGCCCATATATTTATCGAATTACTTTAAAACGTTCCTTTTAAACATCTGAATTTGATAATTTAGGTTTATGTCAATCGAGACTTTTGTGTACCTTTAATATTTAATTCAATTCCAAATTTACATTATGTTAATTTCACATATTAATCCGGAAAGAACGACGATCGTATCTTAATTGTTCCATCTACTTTTGTTTAATCAGTTAGTTACATTGTTATTTGATCATTTTAGTTCAAGACACTTCCACAATAATAATGTATTGAAATACTTAATACAATTGTATTTCCCATGATTCATTCAACAGAAATTATTAATGTAAGTATCGAGTAGATTCTTATGCTTTCCATGACATAATTATGTATAATACACAATTGTCGTGTATTTTTTTATGTAAAACTACGCGGATGTTTTTGTAACATTGAATGCCAAAATCATCATTGACAATGAAAATTTTCAAATAAAATTATAAGCGGTTATTTCCCAAAAATTTAACGAGAGACGCATTGTCATCGATTCGAAAGTTGTAAAAAACAAAAAACAACTTGTATCAATAAGAGGATCTCGCACTGCTCCTTACATCTGTTAACCGGTCTCCGTTCCTTTCTTTTTTTTTGCCTAATAACGCCCTTTAGGTTTCTCGGGGGGGAAAAACCATCCCAAGATATTCGTTCATTCGTTACTTTTTCGATTTAGCTCCTCGCTGCAAATCGGAAAAATCTACCGTAAATTCCGATAACGCGCGAAAACTGCAGTTGGGTGTATTGTATAGATAAACCCTAAAGCTCGACTCTCAATCTCTTTTACTGCATATGCGCCACCTATAAAAAGAAAAAAAATCCACCGTCGAAGTTTTAGCTATACAGGTTTTTGGGCGAAACCCCTGTCCCTCGCCCTATCGTCAGCTCTTCCATTTCGCATTATCTTCGATATTTCCGCTCGATCTCTGAAAAATTCTTTTTCTTTTGAACTTGAAAAATTTCGAATTTCCTTATCATCTAAATTAATACATATTTCCATCGGTCTTACAATCTTTCTACACAGACGTAGCATTGTGTTACCCATAATTACTTATCGTTACTCTTTATTTTTTATAGAAATGTAATTCTACTTTTAACATGACATGGAAATAATGCCAAATATGTAGATCTGAAGTGAAGGCTGCAACTAATAAACTGCTCTTGCATTAATTAAGGATTATTAATTGTATAAGTTGAACAGGTAGATATATTTTAAGTGAGTCTGATTCAAGGTCTCTTTGACAATGTAACAATTGATCTTAAATCAGTTCTGGCACAAGTGGCTCAATCGCGTACCGAGGAGACACCGAATACCGTGAAAAATTTCGGACTGGGAAAATCGCGTAGACACGAATTTTACAAGATCCCATACGTCGTTTTGCCAAGTTGAAAAGCGACAATTTCCAGCGGACATGATAAAATTTCGCGAATCCTCCTGATATAGCTTTTATTCGACCTCCAGCCATCGAATGCATCCCGTCATTGTTCAGGGAAAAGCACAAACAGAGCTATATCGAACCAAGATCAAAACTGTGCCTGTGTGGTTAAAAATAGCGTATATATATATATATATATATATATATATATATATATATATATATATCAAACAGAGATTATAGAACCGTATGATCATGTTCCATCTAGAAGTGCGAGCGTCAGCGTCAGCTTCGAATGACGCCGGATCGGATGGCGATGCCTTCGCGCGTCGTTCACCGATCCCCGTTATCACATACATTTATAAGCCAGTCTTCGAAAATGATCATTGACCTCCGCACCATCCGCAGCCAGCGAACCCCCCCCCCCCCGCGCGCTCGCGAATTTTTCGCGAAATCGGCAAACCATAAATTTGGCGAACGTTTCGAATGTTATGGTTCTCGAGATTTACGCGCGATATAAAAGTTTATGGCGCGAAATAAAATAAGTGGCCGCCGCCTTTAATGGCGCTCGGTCGCGCTATTTGCTATTTGCGAAATATCCCGTCCGGATTATTTTTAATTATAAATTGATGCCCGTAGAATTTCTGTTTTTATTGAGATTTATCGCGATTTTTTCGTTGCGTCTTGGGTCTTGTTTCGGAGGTTCGATTTGAGATGGATTCAGTTGTTTCTCGTCGGAAAATCCTATAGTGGCGTCTAATTATGAATTATTTTCAAGAAATATGACGATACATGATACGGGAATACTGATTGATAAGCCTATGTAAATCGCGCCCGCTTTAAAATAATTAATCGATTTATTTTTTTTTTATCGTCGAGGATCTGGGATTTACACCGACGCGTCCCCCATTGTTTGCAACTTGACATACTTATCATTTCTCATAAAATATACATTATTGAGGTATGAAAAAAATAAAAGAAAAGAAATGTTTGTCTTATCTACAGCAAACACTCCGTATCATTTATGAGTTCCGCTTCAATCGTATATTATAACATTTGATTTTTATTCTTGAACTCCCCGATGTTAAAACACGACGTGAATCATGGTGCACTAATAAGATTATATTAAGTGAGAATAATTCTTATAGTCGGAATTCTCAAATATCTTCGCCGAGGACGATGTATAACTCTTGGCTACGTAGTAACTTTCCTCTACACCATAACACTTTCCCGTATACTTTCGTCATTCTGCATAAATAAATCACATTTTCTTAGATTTTCACTACGTACGTTATTGGTTCAAATATGATAACGATGAAAAAGTAAACAAATTTGTGCAACAACGAGTCAAAATGCATATCACATTAGTACACAGAATACGAACAAGGCAACTCGGATCGATCCAAATGAACTGCAAAATTTATCATCAGTTTGAGGTTAATTATATTTAAAAATTTTAAGCTTTTTGGTTCTAATCGAATGATCATTATCGTTGTATTAAATTGAATATGGCATTTTTCCACATTATTTATTGTTCAGCCAAGAATTGATTTTTAATAATGCAAGGTTAAGAGATTAAAAAAACTTTTGGCTCGATTCACAATTGACTGTCGTTTTTTTGTTGTTTCAATACTGCGACTTGTTGAAGCTTTGCTATAGCTGTAGATGATATAGAATTAATTGAATACTCGTTCATCGCTTGGTGAAACGTAATACAATATTAATAATGTATAAGGTTAAGAAATGAGCCAAGTGTTTTTAATTTCTTAACCGTGCGCTGTATAATCAATATTTATTGTATTTATTATTGAACGATTGTCTCGTCTTGAAAAAATTAATATTAACTTTTTTTTGTTAAACAATCCAACAAGTCTTAATTCGTTTTTTCCATAATTACCAAATGTCTTGGTGAACTCGCATCGTCTTCGTTAAAAACATAAAAAAAGAAAGACTGAATCGTGTCAGAATAGGAATTTTTCGAGCTTTATAAACATATTGTGCGACTTCCTTTGACGAAGAAAAAAAAGAAGACAAATAGAAGCAAAAAAAAAACCCAAACATAACGTTAATTGGACGCGCAGCACGTCTGCAATTATTGTCCGCTTACTCGGATTGGCCGCGGCAGCGCGCGAGTCTGCCTCGGGCTACGCCACCGCGCAAACGCACGCGCACACATACACGGCCGCGACGCGTATAATGGCAATAAAAAATGAATTGGCTCCCCTCGGCGAGGAAAATCGAGGCGGCGCGCGAGCAGACGCGTCCTTATGATGCGCTCGCCCGTACGCCGCGGACGCAGAGGCGCGCGAGCGCACACATGGACACATGCACGCGCGCGCAAAATTACGTACACACCTGCCTGGATAGATTTAATTTACGAGGCGGGCGGACGTCGAGGCGAACTCTAACGCTAGCCTTTTGTACTAATTCTCCTTTACTGCCGCGGCAGGCCAGCTGTTTTTCACTGCCCCCCCCCAGCGACTCCCTCTACGTCCCTCTATCTCTTTCGCGCTTTTTTGCGCCGCCCCCGCTGCGAGAGAGCTTTTTGGGAGAAGCACGGGGAGGGGAATTTAATTTCGCCGTGCCAGTAAATTTTCTGTCTCAGGGCGCGGGCGCGCGCGCGCTCGTAGCACGCGACTCTTGAGACAAGAGGTGGTCGCGTGGGACGTCCCTTGTCTGTTTTTTTTTTTGGTTTTTGGATTTTCCTTCTTGCACAGACAACTCGCGCTTGTTCCTGCCTTCGCGAGCAATGCATTGGCCATTAGTGAACGCGTTAGGATCTCAAATTTTTCTTTATTAATGAAATCCTTTTCGTAGATGTTATCGATCCTCTAGAGACCTTTTTTTGGAAGTTATATTGGTATCTGAGATCGATCGAAATATCTCAATCCACTCGCTAATGGAATAATACATATTTATTTCTCTCATTTGTTTCACGAATGGGAATAGAAGAACTTGCGCTAATGTGTCTAATAATCTTTAAGTTGAAGCTTTTATAAAGGAAGAGTAAAGAAAATTGAAGACTTAGTTTATTTTGGAACGAGCGAGTCGATACACAAAACTTTTAGTGCTTGCCTTTGCGGCTATAAAATTTTATGTCTTCATCGTCCAAAATATGTTATATAACGGCGGGATGAGTAAAGCAAATTAAAGCTATAGATAGATATACATTTCGCTACGTGTCGTTAAATGCATTTTTCCTCCCTACCTAGCATATACCAATATTACAGATCAAATTTACTATTTCCGCTGCAGTAGCTTTAATTGAATTTTTGAAACTGATATTAACAAATTGTTGGCCATGACTTTCCAACCAAATGGAAATTCTACTAAATTGTGTTTTGAAGTAAATTAATATAATCAAAATTTATAGGTATAGAACTGTTTTTTCTTTTTGATTCTACGAATAAGACATACGATCCGAAGACTGGACACTCATGTGACAATTTAAGCGACGCTCAAAAGAATGAAATTCAGTTTATAAAAGATAAATCTTTGAAATATTCAAGAGAATCTGTAAGATCTCGATAACTCAACCTACCTTAACTTATACTTTCGCGATTATTTAAAGCAGAAAACCGAGAATTATATAGGTCGGAAAAAATGTCCCTGGAGGAGGAGAACGAGTGAAGCTGTTATCGCCCCCCCCCCTATTTTTCGATCGCTTTTTTCGGGAGACTGCCGTACGACCTCAACACACACACACACACACACACACACACACACACACACACACACACACACACATTTCACCGTACCCTGGCTGCGAGGATAAAGAAAACGTCGGATAAAGATTAGGCGCGGTTGGCACAGGAAAAACCGCCCTCTTTGTCCCATTGTCTTTTCAGCTTACGCGGTCGTTTTTGATTCGGAATCGCCGCATATGGGTTAGGGGAGCCACGTTGGTAAGCGTCGGTAGCACGGGAAAAACGCTCCGTGCGCGCAGTATCTTAAACGGACAGTTTTTTCCGCGTATTTAAAAAGCTCAAATTTGACAAGCCTGTATTATGGGCAAAAATATTTTTTTATCGACCTCCAAAATCCGGTCAGCATCGACGTTACTTCCACTATTATGGAAATATAAGGAAAATCAGTAAACCGATCGAAGGTTGAAAAATACGAACGAAAACTAGATACAAAGCGTAGCTTTTGAATAGACTATCTATTTAACAAAGGAAACTGGATAAAAACATAAAGTAGATAAATGAATAACTACTTCATTAAAGTTCATGCTCTCTCATTGAAGAAGTTCAGTTTGTTTCATGTAAGATAAGTATACATTTCCTTATCAGATAAGTAAAAAAGTTGAACTTAATGAATAAAATATAGATGTAACGCCTGATGAATTCAAAGGAAAAGAACCTAGAAAATTAAAGAGAGCAGCCGAATCTCCTAGAAACAACGTATGCGTCATTCGCAGACCGAGAAGGCATTGCAGTCAGCGAAAGCGCGACTTTAAACAAGTTAACAAAACCCTCTCAGAATTTTAGAGCTTCAAAGACAATCGATACGCCGAGGCTTTCACTTCGCTCAATTTTTTGGGAAAGAGCACGGGCCCCGCGAACAAAGTAGTGCAAGAGTCAGCCGTAGCGCTCGATTGTGCGCGACCTCGTGTGCACATTTAATCGATCCAAATTTAAAATTTAATATATACGTGCGTGTATGTGTGTTTAGTGTGTGTGCCTACATGCAAAGGAAATAACATGCGGTGGCAAAGTCGCGTCGCCCTTTGAGAACGGGCTTGACCGATAAGTGATACGGGGCGGGCAGCAGCCAGCTCGCGGGCGCTCGGCTCGTGAAATCCCCCCCCCCTTTCCCCCTGCCGCGAGCGAAAAATATTCATGAGCTGTGCGCGAGAGAGCGGAAGCGCTCGCGGTGGCCTCTGCGGGATCCGTCCTCCCCCTTTTTCTCCTACCCGCCTCGATCTCTCTCGCTCTCGCCCTCTCTTTCAGCCGACCCCACCAGGACAGGCCGCGCTGATTCAGCGTACATATATATACACTTCCGAAATGCTGAATCCGTGATGTGGTTGGTCGTTGTGCGGTGCTGAAAGACTTCTCTCTCTCTCTCTCTCTCTCTCTCTCTCTCTCCTCTCTCTCTGACTCTCTCTCTCCCTCTCCCACTCTCCCTCAAAGGCCAAAAGAGCAGCAGCAGCTGCGCGTCAATTCAGCCCAGGATTTCGCGGGAGAGTAGAAATTTTTCTTGGACCGCGGTACATGGTGGAAAGTTCCTTATTTTCTCATTCTTATTCCGCCTTTATTCGTAGCTACTCCTTAATGTTGCTCGAGAAACAGCGAATCTCGCTTCTATATACTGCCATAACTTTTCCAGCTCTATAGACGCTTGGACAAAATTTTCACTGTTATTCGCGAAAGGTGCTGTTTTGCTGCTGTCGCAAAATTTATTGATACTTATTTATAGGGGACATCAGGGCCTCAGGGGAAGATTGGCGGGATTCTTTTACGAAAGCGAAGCAACACAGTTCACGATCAGCAGAGAAAGTATCAGTCAGACGGAAGCTTAAATAGTTCATGAACTGCACGGCCGCAATTCAACATTCGCACTTATATCTTCGGATCCAGAATGGAAAATTAGACCGTACATGAATTAGTCCATATGAGAATGATTTAAAATCCGCACATGTGATTTTTTTCATGATTTAAATTATAAAGATCAAGAAGCAAGGTACAATAGATGGTCGTATCATGGCGAGTAACGACTACAAGTGCGTATCTCGAATTTTTGAAGCTTTAATTGTCCGCGCGTCTGTTAATTCTCAATAGAAAAAGGAAGAACTATTGACGTGCCAACCTTCTCGGCAATTATCCCCAAGTAAAAAATTATCAAAGACTCTTCGTAAAACCCTCTATAAGTTAGAGTCTCGAACTATAACTCGACAATTCTACTGAATTCTAGACACTGCATTCCGAGGATTTATTCAATATTTGCATCCCTTGCGCACGCACAATGACGGGACTATTTCGCGTCGGCCAATACTAAATCCTCGCCACCCCCGTCTCGCAGGGGCGCGCGTCGCCAGCCGACGGGCGCTAACGAAAATATTTTTTTGTCCCTCCCGATCAAATTGCCCGAGCGATAAACAAAAAAAATGCGCGACATTCGCAAGATATATATACGTATACAGAAATACGAGAAACGATCATCCATCATTCGGGGACTCCGTTGAATCCAGCGATAAAAATTATAACGAATCTCTAAACGTCTGCCGTTCTCGACGATTTATTACCCGCTGTGTATGAGATCGCGCGAACCCTGCTGTACTAACAAAAAAAAAGTAATGTATTTATCGCGATTCGAACGAAAGAAGCAGTACGGTAATCGCGTTCGCGGATAAGTCGTAAATTTTCGGGGCCTGGCGAGCAGAGCGAGCTCGTAGGTGTCAATTTCTATAAGGAAGGCGCTGGGTAGGGGGTAATTAATCCCCGTAGCGGCCGTCGTTCGGCGGTTCATTTCTAAGATTCGGGGCTTCGTCTACTTAGGCCTCATTCATAATCCGTTTCCTATATATTTTCCTCGTCTCTTTCAGTTTCCCCCTCTCCGCCTTTCCCACCCCAGCGTTTCTCCTCATTTTCTCTTCGTCGCCCGCGTTCGTCACCCGATCAACATTCAATAAAACAGACTCCCACACATCTCGTAATTTATGGATCTTTTTTCGTTCGCGCGCAAGATAATTTGCACATTGACAGGGCTGAATCGAGCGGGCGAGTAATGAAGTTTTCCTAATTCTACGAGGGCTCTTACATGTTATTCCTCTATATTTATAGGATAAATATTTGAAATGCCTATTTCGCTTTATCGACGTCACACGCGTGCCTGGCGCCGGGAGACGAGTAACCCCAGCGCACACTGAATGTAAAATTAATGCCTGGTGTATTCGCGTTGCTAAGCGCGCGTGTGAGCCCCCCCCCCCCGCCAGGTCGCGGCTCTGAGGTGTCTGGACAGCGAGGATAGGCTTCCACGCTAAAGTTCCAACTGAGTAAGCGGGCTCCGGAATGCGAATGGAATCTTTCTGCGTCTGCTCCTCCACCCTCTCATTCTTTCTACTCTCTGTCGATAAGAGGACACTCTCGCGTTACTTTGCTGGTAATGTTATTTGGCAGAAGAGTCACTTTAGGGAAGAGTCGTTCGCGGTTCTTCTTTTAAACGTTTGTTTTAAATGTCGAATTATGATCGATTTAGAATTTACGAGGTTGCCATGTATTCGGTGAAAATTGACGAAACGAAATAATAAATAAAAAAAAAAAAAAAAAAAAAAAAGTCGAGTGAGAAATTGCATATCTGTCCCGGCCAAGGCGACGCTTTTCTTTTTTATTCATAAAAGAAATTCCCTTCTTTTCATATGTAATTTTTTTTTCCGAAGCAAATTTCGCAGGAACTTCCGTAAAATTCATCCATTTTTCGTCACAATCCACTTTAATAAAAACTTCTTGTTCTATCGCCCAGACCACACATTTTCTCTGTAAAACTAATTTTTCTTTTCGAGCACAAAATGGCTACAAATTTACCTAAAAATTACAATTATATTGACATAAATTGCTCACACTCGAAAACGGCAGTCTTTTCACCATTATACGCTTTAATGTCTGATATTGGTGATAAATTTGAGGCGCTGTAATTCAGCATCGAATCGTTAGTAGCAGAGTAATCGTAGCATCCGACGATACCTGCCATGTTTAGACAAATTAAACGAGGGACTAGGGGGATGAGTGGCGTAGAGGAGAGGCGAGAGGGCGAAGAAAAAAGCTGCCACGAAATAAACGGAGACGAGCGTTTAACTCCTTTCAGCTGATTAAATCGAGATGCTCGTCTTTGCCACGCTGTAGGTGGTTTGGAATAAATGCTTCTTCTCTACTTCTAGCATAATTGCTATTTTATTTTCAGGGAACTGCCGTTTAAAGTTTAATAATGAGAGATGATGCGATTGGCCACAAATTCGCCTGGTCATCCTTTAAGGCGTACCTCGGGCGACTCTACCGTCGAATATAGAGGGCGCACGATATAAATTGGTCGTAAGATTTTTTACTTAAAAAGTCAAGATATAAATTTGTATGAAATAAAATAATGTACCTTCTAAAAATTAATATAACGTACATTTAAAAACCATGTCTTATTTACGTCGACGTAGTCCGAATAAATTATCCATCATCATTAAAGCATCGTTAGAATACGAATATTATTATCAATATCAATAAATATTATTCTGTTCCAAGTGCAATATGATGATACCGGATATACTTTGAGAGTCAAAAGCGATACCGCGCCGAGAATAAGAATGAATTCTTAAATCAGTCTTCTGCGTTGAATATTTTTTATTCAAACAGTACAGCCAGTACTGGAGCAAAGTAATTTTCATAAAATTTGTCCTCGTTTATCCGCACATTTAGAAGGCTGATTTTTTCAACGATTCTTCTTGGTCGCGTTCAAAACGTAAAAGGAACCGATGACATCTTTGGAACGTGACAAATAAATACGTATATTATTTCATTTCAATCGCAATTACAACGAGGATCAGTCTTAAGGATACCTTAAGAAAAGCTTAAGAATTTCTAGATTTTACCGATACGCCTAATACAAGCCATTTCATTTTTCTGAACCAGCAACAGTTCTTCCAGCGAAAGTCTCGCGTACACTTTCCATCCTGACCCCTCCAAGAATAGGCGCGTAGATCTGATTTTTTTTTTATTTTTTGTTTTTTTTTTTTTTTTAGAAAGTCCTCCTCATTAAAGTCAGACCCTCGCTGAACCGGTGTAATATCGTGGTGCCGAGAGAAGAGCGAGTGGGAAACGGGAGGGGGGAGGCGGATTCGCGACTTTCTGCCCCAATTGGAATCGGGAAAAGGGAGATAGGGGCTCGGTATAGTTCGTATAATTGGGGAAGTCGTCTCTCTCTCTCTCTCTCTCTCTCTCTCTCTATCTCGTGTTTAAACTCGCGCGGAGATGGATTTATAAAAAAAAATTTATGTTTAACCATGACGATCGAATTATCCTTCGGTTATGGCAGAGCGATTAGGACGGATCATCAGCGAGGTGGCAATTCGTCGTTGCTAATGACGACCAAGGGGGAAAAAGTAGACCGTCGAGGTATTTTTTTTTTGTCTGTTAATTGCTCAACTTCTGACGTCTGCTACATTTTTCCTTTTTTGCTCGCACTTTACGTACTGCGGCTTATTCAATATATCATTAATTTTTCACGAATATATGGAAAACAACGTGCGTCATTTTCCGCGCGCCACCCAGACAGATCCTGTGGCGATGAGAGAAGAAAAATTCGCCATTTTTAAAATTACGCGGTCTTTGGCGAAATATTCGCGTGTTTTGGTATTTCAGTCGCAACGTATGAGACAGCTAATCTGTCGTCAATACTCCTTTATGCAATCAATTGTTTTTTTTTTATATATTTCAAGTTTAAGAACAAGGATACAAACGTAAAATTCAATTTACTTATAAGAGACTATTCCATATAACCATTTATAAACACGCTGAAAACACTTGCCAATTGTCTCGCTTACCAATTTTTAACCGTGTATTTTTAAATTGACTTTCAGATTTTACTGGGACTTGTGCATGCTTCTTCTGCT
The DNA here is from genome assembly GCA_018907035.1 of Sycobia sp. Sy_11. Taxonomy (NCBI): domain Eukaryota; kingdom Metazoa; phylum Arthropoda; class Insecta; order Hymenoptera; family Epichrysomallidae; genus Sycobia; species Sycobia sp. Sy_11. The sequence goes on along the minus strand of JACCIC010000066.1, from coordinate 1,034,769 downwards.
GGTGGCCAACCTAATCATCCTACCGGTCGCTATAAGTTTTTTCAATGATGACTTGAGCACACGGTGGATAGCCTTCAACTGCCTTTCCGATACGATATTCCTTATAGACCTCGTTGTCAACTTTAGAACTGGTCAGTATTTACTTATTAATCATCTGTATATGGTATGTGTAAGTACGCTTGTGATAAATTACTATGAAGAATTTGATTTTACATTTATTCATATAGATTGGCAACAATTTTTGAGGGATTAAGAAAATATGACGGAGGCAAGGTTTACGAATGCCGGCATTTGTCGATAAAATAAATTCTGAATGGCAAAATCGCAAAAAATAACGTATAAATATGGATTAACATTATTTGAAAACTATTCTGACGAGGAACGTATGTAAATGTTAATCTGGATCGCTTCTCCAAACCATTGACTCTCATCGGTTTATATTCCTCGCAAATAAATATACAACTGTTTTGCATTTTTTTTTCTAACTCATTTGAATTCATCCCGAGCAAAGGTTAATTACCCCTTATCTTCTCGATGTAACCGAATTTTGCGATTTCATTCAATTTTCCGCCAAAAACTTTTTAATTAAAACAGCTTTCTACTCTCGACGTTTGCGCGGTTCTTTCGTCCGCTATTGCTGTACCGCGGCGGTCGTACGATAACCATTGTATTTTTTAAGTTAATTCAAGCTAATCCGTCATTGTTAATTTCATACACACACGCGCGCGCGGGCGCACATACACATACATATGTACATATATACATCATACCTAGATTAAACGTTTCGCGAACTTTTATCGTGTACACCGATTATCTATTAAACGCAGAACGAGAGGATTGTGGTAGCGGTGGGAAAGAGGGGGGGGGGGGCTCGGGCTATTTTTAGACCTTAAATATATTTCAAGAAGTAGGCCAAGTACATTATGCCGCTACGAGCATTAGCATTAATAATTAACCGTAAGACCCGAACTTCCGGGAATTATATAAATTAAACGGGCCGTTCGCGACATTTCCTCGATTACTTAATGATTCCTACAATTCGCTCAGCCACTAAAGATACGCGCAATTTTGCGCGGAAGCGCGCGAAATTCGCCCGGATAATGGGTGTACTCTCCCCATTTCGCGCGAATATATATATATATATATATATATATATATATATATATATATGTAATGGCTGTAGTGCATCAGGCGCCGCCGTAAAATCATCCGGCGAACTGCCGCTGCTGCAAAAGATGGGTCAACGAAACGTCACCGTGTCGAGAAAAGAGCAATCGATCCCACAGCCTTTACTAGCAGTGGACGCTTTCTTTTTCTGTTTTTATTTTGTTTTTTTTTTTTTTTTATTTCTCGCCTTACCCTCGACGCTTGCTCATTCGTATACGTCACCGTATCGTCAATGGGGGGGGGGGAGGATTAATTTAAGACCAAGAGCGCCCCAGCACAAGAGCCGGGAATTGGGTCGTCGCGACGACGGCGGGGCGACAGGCGCTCCGATGAGGCCCCATTGTGCTACACTCCGTGCATCGGTCTATATGTAGCCGCGAGTACATTCCTCTCGCGTCCGAATATATATATATATCTGTTCGTAATACAATGCCGCGCGCAATTGTCGCGAATTGTCGCCGATACAAATATCCAAGGAGTACGAGGCAGCGAGCGAGCAGTGATAATGACCTCCTCCTCCCCCCCCCCGCGACCCAGCGTACTAACGGGTAGGGGAGGGATTATTCTTTCCGCCAGAAGCGCCATTATCGATAAAGATCAATGCCTGGGCCGATCGGTCGGACGATGTCGCGTGGGGCGCGGGGGCCGGGGGGGGGGCGCGAAGGGACAGCGTGATTTTACCGAAGCCGAGTAATGCGGGTGGATGGTTTTTTCTTCTTTGTTTGGGACGGGAACGAGGTCGATCGGCCGCGCGCATATAAAGCCAGGCGCGAGAAAAGTTCGCGCGTTAAAGTTCGCATTTGCTCGTAGATAAGAGCTTGAGTATCGCGCGCGCGAGCGCGCACGTAATCGGGACGAAATTAAAACTTTTCGTTTTTTTTTTTTAGGGATGTGCGCGTCGCTGTACGCCGGGTGTATGCCAAGTGTTTAGGATCGTGCGCGGTAACGTTGTAATGATGATTTTTTCAGAGCCGATAGGCGATGAGGTTGATAAGCGAACGAAATGAATTCTTTTAGCAAAGATCATTGTTCCAATTGTTATATTAATCTATTATATTTTATAATAATATTACTCAATGCTTGTTTTCTTACGTCTCATTCGTTATATTGTTAAACTTTAGTAGAGTCCTCAGCTATATAAATTTGTACGAAAATGGTTTGACTTAACTCTACTCGAAAGACCTCTTATTGAAAAGTCATTTGATGAAATACTTACGTAGACTTGATAAAAGTATTTAAATAAACAGCATAATATTAAAACTTTAAATTCAGGTTCTACTTAGTGAATAAAGTTGATTCTAAATAAAGCTAATAAAACAACTATTACATTTAATTGTTTAAATAACACTCGCAGATTTTTACGGAAACGTAAATTCTATACACAGACAACTTTTTTGCAATTTATGCCCGACCCGGTTTCGTTCCCACGTAAGTGGTTTCAGAAAATGTTTGTATCCAGAAAAAAAGCACATTTAATTAAAAAACGTAATTCTGTCGTTGTTTCGGACAAATCGTCGATTACAATCCAATCAAGCTAGCTATACACCAAATAAAGAACCCGGAAAAATTCCTTGACATTGCCGATTAAGAAAATAATCGAGACAGTAAGCTACAGCCACAGTCTGCCGGACTTCGCGATCGCCGACGCGTCGTCCCCAGCGCGTCCCATCCTAACTCCTTCCGTTTTTTCATCGAAACCGAACAATTAGTTGCGCCGCCGCCGCCGTACTCGCGCGTCGGCCGATCGAGTATCAGCCGCCCGTGCCGCAAGGCCTGACCCGCTGACCCGCCACGGGCGCCTGTACCACCGCGCCAACCCTCCCACCCGCCTAATTGACCCTCCTCCGCCGCCCTGGCACCCCGTCCGCGCGGGGCGTCGTTCATTTTTACGGAGCGAGAGCCACGGGGCAATTTACGAGCGTGTTCGTGGGTTAGCCGGGGGGGGGGGGGTAGGGAGCAGGAGGTGGAGGAGGAGAGTCGGTTAGACAACTGCCCTTGGTCGAGTGATATGCGGCCGCCTGACGCTCCCGGGAGCTCCTTAGCGCGACCGCGCCGGGGAATACGCCGAATTTCCCGCCCCGGAGCGAGTCGGCGAGCGCCTTCGCTTCCGTTCTCCGCGGGTAGCGGGGTCGCGGAGCAAGCCCCGGGAGGATCGAGGCCATTGCGAGGATTAAAGCCGCTTATTCTCCTTCGAGGGTTCTCTCTTTCTCCGCTGGTTTTACTTTTCCTTTTTGTTTATTGAGTTTCCCCCTTTTTTTTTATTTTTACTCTCTTTACTTTATTTCCGCGCTCATTTGCGATTCCTTTGTTGGGAGATTCGCTTTTTAACGAAATTACCCTCGATTAGGGAGGAGATTCTATTAGCTCGGCTTTAAGTAGGCGGGGCGATAGAACAATGACTATTTCAATCAAAATATATGCGTATAAATTACTGATTAATGAATGAAGTATAAATGTAAAATTAATCATTCAATAATAAACGTGCATGAATGAACGACGTGCAAAAATCATTTTCAGAATACTCTTTATAAATGTAAAAGATAATTTTCTATATGTATACAACAGTCAATGGCGCAAAACTATTGAATATTGCTAAGAATACAGTCGAACCGCGCCCGTCTCGTAATTGACAATCTCGTTTCGACGGCCCACGTAACATCCGGCGCGCGGCGAAATACGCGATCTCTTATCGAGCGCCGGCGGTAAAGAGGGAGAGAGAGAGAGAGAGAGAGAGAGAGAGAGAGAGAGAGCGGGAGGCGGGCCAAAAGCGCCTTCGAACGCGGCCGCGCGGAGAAAGCGAGGGGGACGGTAAGGGGAAGCGCAGCGGAGATGAAGCGACTTAAGCCAATTAGAGATGAGATCTTTACTTTTGTAACGAAAGAGTTGCCGACCTCGACGTGCCGTTCCGCGAGCGAGATTCGCTCGCCGCCGCAGCCGTGCTCGGTGCCGGATGTAATGAGGCCGAGTCCTTTTAACGGGCCGCAAGAGTTTTTCGAGTCTCGATAAGTCGGCGAGGCAGAGCTGTGCTTCAATTTTATTTTTTTTTTCTTTGTTTTCGTTGCTCTTCTTTTTTTGCAATATACTTTTTTTCCTCCATGTTTCCTTTATAATACGCAGCCTTCGTGGCTCGGATCGATCAGGTTCGATGGGGGAGGGGGGCGATTTTGAATTTAGCGACGCGGCAAGGGTGCGGTGATTATTAATTGCCGCGGGGGAGGGCGGCTATTTTTATAATAAAGCGCGGGATTTCGGGACGAAAAACAAAATACTTATCTTCGGCGATATCGGGTAATTGATCGTTCATTATTTACCGAGGAGGAAATTCATCTTGCAGTGACTGAGCCAATCTAGATTGATTGATGCGATATAAGCGATAAGCCTATAACAGAAATTAAAACTTTTTTTAGACCGAAATAGTTTTTTTTTAAATGCCTCATTACCGCTAAACAAAAAATTATTAAATATACAATGAAAATTAATAAATATTTTTATCGATCTTACAGTTTTTACACAATAATATTTTATACAAATATAATAATGATAATCAGACTGTCCTTGTTTACGATCACCCGCGAAGAATCTGAAATAGAACTTATTATTAAAAATAAAATTAAATTAGATTAAAAATTGAAAATAATAAAAATAATAAAAATGATTCCTATTTCCGATTCTTCCGGGTTAATGATAAACCAGGAAAGTCTAACTGTCGTTGTTTCAGTATAATTATTATAGTATAAAGATGGATAAAAATATTTATTAATTGAATTCCAAACAGTCGACGTAAGTGCAACTTTTTTAATTTTAATACAAGGAAAAATATCTAGAATGTATTGTAGATTATGAAATTGTAATTGACATAATTAATCTAGCGTAATAAAATGCGAATTTACACCCTCCCTGTTGATAGAGCGTTGTTTATACAGCGTTATTTTTGAAAAGGATACCGGAGTCGAACACAGTAGTCACGGGTTTGAAAGATCGTATTTCAAGCAGACCGTTTCAAGTTCCAACACTTAATTTCCTAAATATTCGGGGGGGGGGGTGTAAAATTGCATTTCACGCGCTCGCGCCATCCGGTCGCCAGATGTGCAAGTGCAATAATTGAATCGGCCGCGCGCCGTCTTCTGTTCAACGCAGGCATAATGCAGCAGGACAACGCCGAGCAGGTGATCCTGGACCCGAAGCTAATCGCGAAGCATTACCTCAGGACCTGGTTCTTCCTCGACCTCATCTCCTCCATACCGCTAGACTATATTTTCCTCATATTTAATCAAGTAAGTGCAGCGCGCAGCAAACGGCCGCGCGTTCCTTCACGCGTTCGCCGCCCGCAGGAATCCTCCAGTTTCGCGAAATGATTTCTCAAGCGATCGGAAGATCTTGACGGGTGAGGGGGTGTCGCGGTCGCGGATCGTCGACGTTTCCCAAGGGTCTTTAAGCTTCGATCGAGAAGAATTGAATTTGCAAATTTAAACGAACGTTCTCTTCAATTCTCCCAGATGAATATTTTATTTACAATAATGAGATATGAAGCTAAGCCAATCGGTTATGTTACTTTTTAATCAAATCGATTTTTAAGAATTGCTTCAAACGATTCGAAAGACTGAACGTTCGTTAGCCTGTTTTTTTTTCTACTGAATTTACAAATTTAACGGAAATAAATTACTTGTTCGCAATGCCGGGATGTTTGTATTTCCAACAAGGCCGAATGATTATATACGCTACTGATAATCTGTCAATTCGAGCGAATATTACCAATTGAAGTCGGGTAACGTCCCCTCGTTCCAAATCGAAACTCAATGGCGTAACGAGTCAACGAATCCTGCCCGTTGATCAGTTTCAGGATTTCAGCGAGTCCTTCCAGATTCTGCATGCTGGTCGTGCCCTCAGGATCCTCAGGCTGGCGAAACTCCTGTCACTCGTTAGGTTACTACGATTGTCGAGACTGGTGCGATACGTCTCGCAATGGGAAGAGGTCTATGTAAGTATCCTCACATTTACGCCCCGCTCAATAATCTCGCCTATATAATTATTATTGTTAAATTACACTATATATATATTATTTTTTTTTTAATCGTTATTATCTTGCTTTGCATAAACACACTTATATGAACAAATTTTTTTTTTATAATTTCATTACGTTAAGTCTATAAGTTGTAAGTTGCGTATAAGTTTCACGAAGGCCCCCTTTTTTTAAACACACAATATATCTAAGAAGGAAAAACAAAAAAGAAGCTTCTTTCAATAATATACTCGAGTCAAATGCAGAGTAATATATGTCACCGTTTCGTCTTATATACTAGAGAAGTTAGGTGGAATTCGAACGATATTCAATCGATATGATTATATATATAGACACACACACTTATATACACAGTAAAGCAGAATGTCTTCCGAATTCCAAACTTCAGAAAATACATCGTACAAACTAAACATAATATATAAATAATATATATACACTCATTATGAGTACGTTAAATTTTCATCCATATACACAATTCTGTAAAGACAATTTCATTGACAAGGTTTATTAAGTGAATTTGGTACAAGTTTATGTCTATGTCCCGTTATCCAAATGTTAGGGATATTTTATGACCAGATGTATAAAAAATGAAATTTTATGATAAAATAATTACAAATAAATTTAAAGATGATCAAAAAAAAAAAAAATTCCTCGATCCCTCGATCGATCGTTTGGACGATTTAATCTTAATTATCTTCTAGCGTCGCTCACATCTAATTGTCTTCCATAAGTAATTATGGAAAATTTCGCGTCCAGGCGATTTATCGAAATTCTGCGCAAGGTGCAAGAAATATGATCGTGCAAGAGCCCTTATCGCTCGCCTCTCAATATGTGCAGAAATAATTTTTAGCGTCCCATCCAGTCTCAAACAAATCCTCCAATAATAATCGCTACCACCCCTCCTTTCCACGAACAATCCTGCCACGCATCAACGCCCTTAGCGCGAATCTGGCCAGATTCCAATCGCGGACGGTGGTCCAAACCCAGTGGCGATTAAAATAAAAAAAAAAAAATAAAATAAAAAGCCAAGACGCAATACAAGGAATTACGAATTCACTCCACGCGCAGCCACAGAATCCACAAGAGTCCATAGAAAAGACAAAAAAAAACAATTTATAAAAAAAAGTTAAATCACTTTGTGTTTTCTCTCGAACTCCCGTATTGTTCCCAGTAAGTGCGACATTGCACTATATATTTATATATATGTATGCATATATATATATCGCGCGCCCGCGATTCTCATTGCGATACACGTACAGGAGCGCGCGTCGTGAGCGGCGCCCGCCGCACGCTTCTGTTACATAGAAGCATCGACCTTGTTGTAGGCGAAATCAAAACAATAGTATAATAATAAAACTCGCGCGCACGTGTCGGCCAATGGGAAAAAGAGAATTGAGCCTGTACATATACATATACATAGGCGTATATAGATCGAACGGCGAAGAGTTACTCGCGTAAACCGAGCCGATCATAATCGAGTCCGAAAGTGTAATAATTGTAATTCCATCCCGTGAATCGCCATACGTTCTCGACTTGCGATTTAGCAGATTCCTTTTGGGGGGGGGGGTGGAGAGGTCTTAATTTAATATTTCGTAGCGGATAAATTTGTCGAGTACACATAGGACACACGTGTACGCGCAAATGCTTAAGTCATTAATTCGGTTTTCAAGCAAACGCAACAATTTCACCTGTCGTTGATAAAGCGAAGCGCAAAAGAACTTTACGAGCCCACGGCATTATTAAAAGTATATATATATATATATATATATATATATATACGTACTTATAAATGTGCAGATGTAGGCAGTGCGCGTAAAGTATACCAAGCTTTATCGTAAAAATAAAAAATTGCGCAACGTCATAAATCGCTTTTGTAAAGCTCGAGCGTAAAATGTAACGTACTTGGAAATAAATCCGTTCAAGTAGCTTACAAAATTTTAATTCGCCGCGGTGGAGACGGAAAAAATGCTCGCACGTTCCGAGGCGATAAGGTCGGATGTAATAGGCGTAAAGAAAGGATCACAACTTAGACGAGCGTAGTGTTGGCGAAAAAAAAACTTCGGCAAGACAAACCGAGCGAAGGGCGGGAGAGGGTGAGAGAGAGAGAGAGAGAGAGAGAGAGAGAGAGAGAGAGAGAGAGAGAGAGAGAGAGGAGAGTGAGGGATCATAGAGGAATCCAGGAGTGTATAAGGAAACCGGGCTAATCGGCGTCGCTTGGCGTTCCAGGAAGAATTCAGCAGCACGTGGAAGGGGCGAAGGGGGGAGGGGGAAGGCGAGAGACAACGACCTGAGCTCCCTTCGGCACGTCGGAACAACGCCTACGCGCAAAAATTCCCAGAACCTCGCGCGAGCGCTGCCTCGCGGAAGTCGCGCGTTAATCGCGGCTGTCCAAGCGCATTTCGCCTAGTTGCGCTCCATTTGCGCCTGGATGAATTCCTCGTGACCGTCTGTGCAATTTTTGCGCTCGTTTCTTCTTCCTCATTGTTTTGTTTTTATTATGAAAAAGAACACGCCCTCTCCTTTCGTCAGCTTATCTCTCTCACCCTTTTCCTCGCGCGAAAAAACAAAAAATTCTATGCGCGCGTCCCTCCAGAAATTATTGTTGAACTTTCGTCGAAATACCGTATCGCCAGGCAACGCGACGAAATTAAATTTTTCTCACGGTAATTGGGTGCCTCTCACTTTTGTCAAAAACCCAGCTCGACGTGGCGTAGTGTCGGAAAATTCTCTGTTAGCCCGCAATTTCAGCTTCATCGCCGTTTTACGCTCGGAGCGTACAACGCCTAGATCTTGTATATCCCCTTTTTCTATCGAGACCGCTTCGCCTCGATCGAGCGGCGCCGCTGCACAAACGACTTCTATTGTCAGTCGTTGGCTTTCCGTCGGGCTCGCGAACTTGAAACATTTACCGAGTTGCTCTTTTTGCTTTAAGGTTGCGTACAGTAGACTAGTTTCGTGGAATAGACGCGGTTAGAAAATTTTATTGGTATAATTAGCGCGGTATTTTCAATTGAGATTATGTCATAAAGAGAGAATCCAAACAGAGATTTGCCAAAAAATGAAAAAAACTCAAACCGAAGGAAAAAAAGGAAAATCGGCCGATAATCGATAACGATTTTTCTATTCTATCGAGCGCTTTGCGTCTACGTACATATACACCGCTGGATTATTTTATCGCTCGAAAGAAAAAGTGACATCCGCAAGAAACTCAATATCCTTGCGCACTCGCTTCTCCGTTGCCTTTGTGCATCGGCCGCCGGAGAGGGCGTTATATAGTGCCGCGACGTTTTATTGATGTATATATATATTGCATAATATATAAGTTACTAATAATCCGAGCGCAAAGTAGAAGCGTTGATTTCTTTAGAACCTCGACACCGAGCATCGCATTGGTTTCTGCATTAACGCCTTACGAGAATAAAGCACGCAACCACGATACTATCTGTCGGATCGAGCTAAGGAATTCCGTACAAAAGATTTTTCGTAACCAATGATGTAGTTTCGCCGAGGTCACGACCCAACGTTATAGGATTCGATTAGTTCGAATGATTAATGCCGGCCATATTATGCGGGCGAAGATCTTCGCCGATTTACAAAGTCAAACATTGGAACTCAATCAAAGATATAAAGGCGCCGAAAATGCACAATCTTCATATATACATTAATATATATATATATATATATATATATATATATATATATATATATATATATAGATAAGCGCGTCTTTTTCTTTCTCAATTTGCTTGGCTGGCGGCCATCGCGCCCCCTTTGAGCTCACCCACCTCCTTGGGAAAGGGCCGAGGACTCGTTACGTCCGATATCTACCTATACGTCCCCGTGTACACGAGCTAAACGGGCCTCGAAATTGGCGAATTGACGTTCGCCCCCCCCCCCGCCACTTCGACGAACTGAGGAATTCGGAGGAAGAGGAGGAATAGGCCTTCGACGGCTCTTCATTTCTTGCCTATCCCCGCCACTTCTTCGGCAATTCCGAGGCGAATCCAATCAGGCCTTCGATCGATCGTGCAAGCGTAGCGAATCGATCGCGTTCCTCGCCAGCGAATTTTTAATCTTAAAGGCACGGCGAGCCGATAGGCTCGCCCGTCGATCTCGCCGTTCGCCCCGTATCGGGCAGTAGACCGATAAATTTCCATTCCTTTGCCCCGATGCATTTTATTTGGCAGCAGGTCGGGCACTCGTCGAGCTCTGAAATGCACCGGAAATGCCAATTGTTCGAATTAGCTTCGGATTATCGATGGTTCGCGTGCAATGAAACAATATATATATATATATATATATATATATATATATATATATATATATATATATAGTCGTCAGAGCTTGGCATTTCGATTGTATAATAAAATTCATTAGAATCGAGTCGAAGTCGGTATTGGTCCAGTAATTTTTGGAACGATCATGTAAATGGAAGAAAGGAAAATAATAAGATTATGTTAAAGTACTGTATAAAATAAATGTTCGATTGCATCGCTATTAAGAGGCAAATCCTTTCAGACCTTACAAAATAGCACACTTACGTTTAGTTTAACTTATTTTTTTATTACTCCAAACCGTCGGTGAAATCTTCAACATCCATGGACTGGAATAGAACTTTGGCATTGCGCTCACGTTCGGGTGCTACAAGAATAGCCGACTTTATAGTTACACGTCTGTATATCTCTGTAAAATACCATGGGAAATATATATATATATATATATCTAGGATTGGAACGTACAGGTCTAAGGGCCTGTCGGAGAACGAGACCAGAGTTAAACGTACCCTTCATCTTACCGAGAAACGTAACTTCTAGCTCGTGCATTAGCATCGGAATGGATGAAAAGAAGCGAGAGGCCCTCTCCCCCCTCTCTCTCTCTCTTCTTCCGTGCGTGACGTAACTATAAAAATGAAGCGTCGCTCATTGTGCCGGCCTTCGTCAAGCCAGTTGAAGCAATTGTTGCTGCTGGCTCTCAATTTTCACGGATTTCTCGGCGTATCGGTGTAAACATACATACGCGCGTGCGCACGCGCGTATGTCTCGCCTGTCGCATGAATCGTAACGCGTTTATGGAACTTATTCACGAGTCTGACACTCGTCTCTTCCGTTACGTGGCCCTTACGTGATTTTCAGACTGTGTCAACGGAGACTGTGGAAGCTGTCTCCCGCCTCCCTCGCCCCTTCCGCCTCTCTCTCTCTCTCTCTCTCTCTCTCTCTCTCTGACTTTCTGGGTTAATTAATTGAAGTACCATTGTCGAGCATCGTGATCGGCTTTTATTATCACACGTGGCGTCTGAAGTAATCATCAAAATTCACGCACAGATTGTGATCGTTTATGTGTGAATCGTTAAATCGATACTATGAGGCACAGACGGCGAAAATGTCAATTAATCTAAAAAGAGAGTCTTTTTAATCGTAAACCATTGCGTATCAGTCTAGATAATGCAAGTTCCTTCGAACGAATTAACTCGAAACGACGTAGTTCGTATGTAGAGCAATAAAGAGAGATAAATTTGCGGCGTAAAAAATAAATATCGAAGATCGGCGTTAAATATTCGTCACGACGAAAAAGATCGATTGCATTAGAAATGGTTGAATTTAGCGAACGGTTGACTCGGAAGCGTTAATAGAAACATGTTTAAAAAACAAAAAAAAAAAAAAAAAGAAAGAGAAACACCGCGTCGCGACATTCTATACCACGATGCGGTAATCGTCGTCTTTTACGTGTATATGTATCCCATTGCAATATATCCTGCATCTTCACTATATATCCTTCCACCTTTCGCATACACACACAGACACATTAACACACATACGTCTAACTCCTATATATCTGTGTTCTGTGTATTGTCCCCTGTTCCGTATTGCACTAAATATTCACTTCATTGTAAACTTGTACATAACAATGGGTACCACCAGTATATGCAGGTGTAATCATCTGTATCGATTTGTGCACATTATACTCACATATATATATATATATATATATATATATATATATATATATATGCGTGCACTTTTTCGAAATAAAATAATAACCTGCCTTAGTAATAATATTTGAATTCAACGAACATATATGTGGTTGTATTAAATGTAAATGTTGAAATTCCAATTTTTTGCACTAATTAGCTGAAAATCAATGACTTGGGTTCAAGCAATTTATTAAGTACAGACAGCTTCTTTGGGTAGGATACGTGACAAACGAAGCACAGAATTTCTCCGCTTTACCATGCTCATACAGCCACGTATGTGTCATTCGAGCCACACTTATAACGGCGCTGCAAATCTGCAATTAATTAAGATACCGTAGACCGGTAGAGTGCAGAGATAAAGAAACACTTTTTAATAACAACAGTGTCATTGCAAAAGTAGAAATAATATATTAATATTAGAATCCCCATGATACATTTAAAACAAAAAAAAAAAAAAAAAAAAAAAAAAAAAACTGAATGAGATTTATATCGGTCTTTGCGAACACGAATTCCGAATGGGTTTGCAGATCCCCCTTTATCAACAGCCGGAGAGGCACTACGAGCGCCGGGCTACACCGCCCCAACCAGACCGAACCAGCAAGGTGTGCCTGCCATATGTTAAACCCACGCAATTGACGGAGGCCCGCTAAAAAGGCCCCCGCACTTTTGCTCTCTTGAATATGAAAAACAAGCGTTCGTTAACTCAAACTTAATGTTTCTACGTATACGCTAGATCATTTATTTAATTTTTTTTTGTTTCTACCATTTTTTTTCATTTTTTTTTAAAAAATTTTTTTTTCTTAATTAATTGTGGTTTTTACACACTAGACAGAGTTGCATATAGTTTGTCGTTTCAGTCTCAAGTAACAAGTTTCTCGTAACCTTTACTAATACACTTAGTCCTTCCTGGAGAGCAGAACTGATCACAAGCTGATTGTACTGGAATCGCGCGAGTACGATTTCACGTCCTTGAAAATTAAGCCTCGTTCTTGACCTTTGTAACGTACTTGTAGATGGAGTACAGTAAGGGTGTCGAATTCGTGATTTGTTTCACTAGTATATATATAGTACAATTAAGCGCGATGTTTACTTTGCTAATAATAAAAAAACAAAATTACATTCGGAGAAGGATGTTTTTGAGTGTAATTTCGAAAAATTGACAATAAAAATATCTCTTGACAAGAGCTCCTTCCAATATAGTCATTAACTGAATAATGATCACGATAAAACTCATCATCATAAAACTGAGATGCCATTTCTGGTCTTGTCAAATTACATTCATTATTCCGTAAAAATTTTACCTTAACTCACATTTTTTATTCAGATCGATAAATTTTACAGAAAACAAGGGTTATTTTTGATATTTTTAATAATTTTCTATATAATACGTAATTTTTTTCCTGTCTGATTGTTATTTAATTTTTTTTTTGTTTTTTTTTTTTTTAACTATAAACCTGCAATCCTGCATCTAGCGCCACCCGCAATTGTTTTCAGTGCTTAGGCCAAGAATGGTCACACAATTCCCATTTACATTTCCTATGAAAATATGTATATACAAACGGGAATAAAAAAAGCAGAATAAAAGTACATCAAAACCGCGTTAATCATAATATGTGCTTTGATCAGATCTGCTGCCAAGCCTTACTAAACCAGTAAACCCCGTAGTGCAACATGGATCGGTTGCAAATATGTAAATACGTTTGCTTCTTTTGCTCATCAACTCTTTCTTTCTTTCTTTTTTTTACCATGAACAATTTCCTCATCATCATTCATTGCATAAGGATTAGTCCGAGAGAGATGAAAGCTCCATTCGTCTCATTGTTGAAATATGAATTCTCAGATTAAATGTGTAAACGAAGCGTAGAGTTCGCTGAGATTCATGATGCATTCGGCTCGGGACTCGTCTATTGACGAGCAAGGGCAAAAAAATGCCAGAATTACGTTTCATGGAAAGACAATGCGACGAATCGACGAGCGAAACTTTAGTTAGCGGCTGCCATACGTGTTTAGAGGAATTTTGTAATGCGTAGTCTGCTGAAATGACATTCATGACATTCTCTAAATCATCCTGCTTTTTATTCAGTTGCTTAATGACAACGCGAGCTATGAAATAAATAAAAATAAAACAAAAAGAAATAAATAAACGAAATATAAGAAAAGAGCTCGGATTAAAGAGTGTTATTAGATCCATGTTTCACACGGTAGCTAAAAATCCTCAGTGTCAGTGTGTTCCTGGGAACGATTGCTGTTATGATTCCATGTCTTGACGTGTTCGTCGGGTTACCGTTATGTTACAGAAAATACTTAAGTTTTACGTAATAATTATAATTTTTGGAATTATTACTGTGTATATATATATATATATATATATATATATATATATATATATATACACTGAACTATGAACATTTCGTTCGACAAATATATGCTCTTGGGCTAGCCTGTCGATCCGTCTATACATAATTATATCTATATATATATATATATATATATATATATATATATATATATATATATATATATATAAATTAGACTCCGTGCGATGGTATGATATACGATCACGTTCCACGTCAAATGTCACCGGGACGCAGGGGACGAAAAACGAACGAGAATCGAGTGATCCTCAATTAACGACCGGTCTCCAACCGCATCAATTCTACAAGGCTCGAGCCCGCCCCACCCCGCCCCGTCCTCCACCTGCATCACCCAATTTTCCCCGTGCGCGGGACGACTGAAAAATTGCCCGGGAAAAATAGAAAACCCATCCTGACAAGGGAGATGGAAGAAATTGGGAGGAAATAATTGGGGGGGGGGGACGAGCGAGAGCCAGGTAGTGAGAGAGAGAGAGAGTGAAACAGAGACGGAGAGCAAGAGCGATAAAGGAGAAGAGGTGGCGTTATACACGTGGTTCACCTTCGGCACGCCAATTAGCGCGAACAAGCATAATGGGCAGCGACGCTAATTGTCGGGCACGGCTATGGATCCCCTGATATTTGACGTGGGACGCGACGCGGTTTGATATACACTATATATATACTTTTGCAATCGAGACGTTGGTTAGCCTGTGATTATTATTATAATTATTATTATTATTATTATTATTATTATTAACCGTAGGTCTGCCTGTGAGTGTTAGGTGTATACAAATAGTCAGAATTGCCCGCAATTCTATATATATACATAAAATTTCTGTTTTTTGACTATATTTTCAGTTTGTTTCGATTTTTTATTCGTTCGTCTCGGTTGGCAATGTGCCCATGTTACCTCGGTGTCCGTGACCGTTTACACACCTCACTGTTACATCCCCGACCCCGTGTTTCATCCAACACCTCTTAATTCAATCCAGTTCTCTCACTGCGTCATGTCCCGTGCATTTTTGTGTATATCTATTCCTCTTTATCCTCTATTACTTTCCTCCGAGTAAAAACGACGTAAAATAGAGCAGAGTGATAGTGATAGTGATATATATATATATATATATATATATATATATATATATATATATATGTATGTATATTATTAGATGGGAATGTATGAATTCTATCTTAGTATTGATTGATTGTACAATGATATATAGTGCATCGTTATAGGAGAGGAACGTGTTTTTACAATAACTGGGATCCCACTGTTTCCCTGTTAACAGTCTCCTATTAATAGTATCCGTTGCCTGCTGTTATTCTTTTATGTTATGGATAGCTGCTTGATATTTGTAAATGAAACTGTTATATATATATATATATATATATATATATATATATATATATATATATATATATACATAGATAGATAGATATTATTCAGCGAACAAGTTTTTCGTGGTTATTCGCGGGAGTGGGCGATATTTTTAATTTTCAACCTCCCCTACTTATTTTGTTTAATTTTGACGAAGAGCCGTTAATAAGTCGCGCAACAGACGAAGAAAACGTAAGAAAATGCAACTGAAGAAATTAAAAAAAAAAGAAAGAAAAGAAAAGAAAAAATAAAGAAATTGCAAAGCGAGAAAACTACGGCACTGTTACTTTCGTTATGTTTTTTTACTATCATGTAATCTCAGTCCTCTTCCAAGTATGCTTCTCCCTTCTGACTTTCTTCTCTTGAATACCATCCTTTACTGTTCTTTATTTATTTTAATGATTGACTTTTTATTTGCCGATGAAACTCACTTTGCTTACTCTATCAACTTTTCGAGGTAAGCCCTGTTCAACTATACTTTAATCTCTTTCTTTCGGCCTTTTTAAAATCAACAATAATTAAAAGATAAAATTGTGATCTTTATTGTGTTTTAAGAAGTGATTCCCTAAAAATATAACCAAATAAAAATCTATCCAATAAATGTACACCGAATAACGATAATGTTTTATTTATTGTTATGTATTGTTGTTCATAGGAGCTTCATTTCCTCTGTAATTATGTCTCCTTTATAAATGTTCAAAGATCCTTTCATTGCATCTCTGTGTATCATCATAAGCATTGCTATACTTCACGACAAAGAATATCAATGAAAATGACTCTTACGAAAAGATCTGCTGTCACTGCAACTTTTACAATAGTACTTTATTGTAGACAAGAATAGTGATTCATTATGTATGTAACACAAAATACTGTAAAATAGAAAATTTACTACAGACCTTTGGAGTAACAATAAAAAAAGAATTACGACCGAGCTAATTATGGATTATGAAGAAGTTTTCACATAATTATTTGTAGAACGATGTCGTGTGGTTAAAATTGTTTTTAAAAAAAATACGTATTTACTGTAAAGTGATATTGTTATTAGAACTATCGTTGTAACAAAAGTGTTTTAATATTTCTGCTTGCAAATGATAAAAATTAATGCATTCATCCAAGTGCTTAACCAGAAACAAAATTAGATCTCAGTCCCAATTTTGGTATTCTCAAAAAATTTCACTATTAAGCTCAATATTACTAGAATTCGAAAATATTGCGTAACCAATAGCAAAAAAATATATAGAAGAAAAATTAATGCCGTTGTAGAGAAATTTTATTTGGATACCTTTTTAATAGTTGGAAGTTCCGTAGCATGAATCCAGACTCGTCTTCAAAGCACATCTTTTTAGCTCGTCCAAGAATGCGAATAGACGGCCAGGTGATTCGAAACGAGCAAACTCGATCGCGCTTACGAAATGGGCTTGAAGTTCGAAGTTTTACCGGTCGAATTCGCTGCTCTGATTCGCGTGCGAAACGGCCCGTTAACGTTACAAATCAGGACGAACGCGTTGTGCGCCGGGCTGCGCGCGTCCATTCGCGAAGTACAATGCTGCATCGGACCGCGGCGTTGCGAATTACTCAGCCTGGGCGGTACTTGATGAACTTAATTATTTATTCACAGCCTGCGCACCGAATGAAAACGCTTTAATTCACATGTATAACTGGCGAGCGTACATTAACTAGAGGGCGAATGAGACGGCGCATTAGGGGATTTAAGCAAGAGTTGTTTGGGCATAATAATCTTACCGGTATCAAATGATTTTGATAATTCGTGCAATAATGCAACAACCATTCGTCCATCGAGAGACGATAAATGTTGCGTTCAACCAACGAAATTGTTAATTGCGACCTTATTCAGCGTTTCCAAATCTATAGTTGGCCAATTTAATAGCGTCGAGGTATATTCATTTCAATTATTGCCTGTACCAAAGATAAATAAACCACGTTGCCAATCAATCAGATATAATCCAAGTTTCTTTCAACTTAAGCGTATACCCGTACCTAACCGTTAGAACATGATTCATTGGCAATTGCGGCAAACAAAAACAAAAAAGCAAAGAACGACAACAACGACGTAAATAACCCGGTATTAACGAATTTTTTAACCGACTCCCATCATTGTTAGACATCCAGAAGTTATTCCTTACGAATACAACTCGTATTGAATCCCGCAAATAAGTCTTATTTGTCATAGCCGTACGTTTAATCCTTATACAGTGTATTTTAAACCCACTTAATGCACGTATATTCGTTTGTTTCTTCGAGTTAACTATCCGCTGGACTATATCTCTTGGAGTAAAGCTTTCGCGATAAATCCGCGCGTAATTTATTTCTATCCAGAAATTCATTGTATGATTATAAAGATAATTTGAATTTCCGACTTTTCCTTCAGTGGAAGATTACTTTGACACGATAGTTTACTTCAAGAGATCCATAGCGAATAAAATTTTCGTGCGTTGCGTATGCGTATTTAGTCGACCTGTAAGACAATCCATTGATTTATAATCTTTTTTTTTTCGTTTTCTTTTTCTTTTTTTTATGAACGCTTAGAAAATTGATGTCATTGATTGAGGTCGCGATGACGATGTTGATTCGTATTTTTGACGAACCCCTAGGTTACAAGTAAATGTTGTGAGCTCTTGATATGTGTCAATTTTTTTTATCCATATCGTTCTGTGTGAATAAACGATCCAGGTTCGTAAAGGTTAAATATAACTATAATATTATGTGTGACTTATCTTTAAGAGGTACTTAAGTATTTTGCAAAGTTTGCATGTTCCTTTATAAGTATCTAAATATCTATAAATATATATATTGATATAATTTATAATTTTAATGTTAACTGCTGTGGATATAATATATAACTTGTCACTGTGGTATACTATGAAAGGATTTTCGACATACAGTTGTTCTAATCATCACTTCTTTCATCATATAATAGCCTAATATTTCAATATTTTAGAAATGTTACGAGATGCTCACTATGGCGTTCGATCTGTAACGTTGAAAAAGTCATGCCAATAGTCCTAAATATTACAGACAAATGTACACCATAAAAAACAGGCAATGTACAAGTTGACCAAGATTAGAGATTTGCAAATATAACGTCATTGTGTAGTTACTTTTTTTCATTCAGTACGAATTATTCAACTTTTTTTCTGAGGTAGATTAAATGAATAATACAAGATAATCAGATAAACTCCCACTACAAGGAATCTATCCAAACGCGATAGAAATACACGAAAAATCAAATCCATTTAGAAAAAGTATGATCTTTCGTTTTCCAAGCATAGATCTACTGGAGAAAAAAAAGTCATTAATTGGCCGCGGTCAATGCTCATTGCGTAAAAGCGCAATACGTATGATTTTTTTTTTGTAAAAAATTCTTTCGCGATGTATTATATTATATAAATTGCGTCGGATAATCACGCATCGACGACACATTATTGCATCGGGACAAAGGACAACTGTCGATTTATTTTTTATTCTGTTCCATTAGAAACTTTTTATACGAATGTCCAACGGTAAAGTTCTACTGCGCCCGTGTATTCAGTTAATGAAATTGCTGCATTATGATGACGTCCCAGTACACGAATTCTCCGATTCCTTTGCCGATACGGAAAACTTTTCATTTCGGAGCTACTTCACGAGCTTGCACACCGCATAAATTTCCTTGGCTTTTCGGCGTATTGGAAAAAATAAAATAATTTCAATAACGAAGAATGAGATAATGCTGATTACTTAGCCTGGTCTTGCCGCTTGAGCGACTAATGTCAAATAAATGAATAAAGTCCGCTTGCTCTAATTCATTATCTCTCTTTATTCATAACTTATTACGCTAGACATTTATATCATAATTTTTAAAATAGACATAGCGTTCAAATATCATTGACAGTGCATTTAATAATGGAAATTACGAGAATTCTAACTTTTTATACATTTTCAGTTCTTGTGTTGTGAAAACAATTCTTATTGATACTGGTCAACTTGTACGACTCATTAGATATACACATTTACACTGCTGTGAATATTCTTTCATTGAAATCGCACATGAACGGTGATTATACATATATATATATCTAACCATAATACCATTGTTACTATACATATTATCACAATAGTATTTATGCACTTGTGCTCGTCATGTGATTCAAAAACAACGCCAAACAACAAAAGAAATATGAAAAATGGTTACTCACGCAGTATTTTACTGAATTATTTTAATTTCTTGTACGAAACTGATTTGTTTGAAGATTAAACAAAAAAACAACAACAGCAAGCAAAGATAACATAGAAATCGCAAGAATTGCCAATAAAAATGACTAATACATTATTTTAAGAATCATAATAAAAACAACTAATAATTAATGCTTTGATAAAAAAAAACTTACGAATTAAAATTAAAAAGCGAAGGGCCTGCCTTATCTAACTTTACTTCACATCTTTGTCTCATGATGCTGTTACTTACGTTTTCTGGACCTTCTCTGTCAACTTTAGCGTACTAACAAATTAAAAAAAAAAAAAAAAAACACATCAAATTTAATTTGCAAATCTTTTTCTAATTTTTCTTTTTCCTTTACTGATACTCACTCTTTATATTTGAACATATGACTTTTTCTTTTTACTTATTACAGTCACTCTTCTTTGACAATAGAGAGAAGCTGTGGCCAAAGAAAAAAAGAGAAAATAAAACGAATAAACTAGAAAATAAATTTTAACAAAACATCTTTCTATTACCCTGTTTTTCCTCTTCTTTACTATGTCTTGCTATGTCCCGGCTTTCTTTTGTTTCTAGATATTGCAGAACCTACAAAAAAAACGCACTGAGCGGAGGGGGCGCCTAAGCTCTGACAATATGAATAAAAAGAAGTCTGGTTTCAGCAAAAGCGACCTTATTTTTAAGGTAACCCGCCCTTAAAACGAAAACGCGCTCAAGCTCTCAACCCAAGCACTCCTGCCGAACGTCGTTTCGTTATGTCCAACTAAGTGTTTAAAAAAAAAAAAAAAAAAAAAAAAAAACACCAATTGTTCACCGCGGCTTCTCGTTTCCTCCCAAATCCGATCGGCTCTTCGACGAACAGAGGGAGGCTCTCTTGACGAAAGAATAAAAAGAAAAAAAAAACATTTTTTTCAAGCTAACCATTGTACGATTATTTTTTGATATATGTATATGTAGCAAGATAACCTTGGATGCCATTAAAATCATCAAGCCATTTTGCGCAGCTTTGCTTATAGCAGTTAATATAGGCTTGCATGAGCCGCTTACGTATATAAATTTAAGCTACATCGTTACAGTCATTCGCCGCCCAGAATATGAAATGGACGAATTGTTCTCCAACGATCTAAGGAAAATCATCGATTTTCATGCTTCCCCTCACGTTTCTCGAGATGAATCATCCTATATCTGTATAATTATGTAATACACAATTAAAGATAAAATTTAATGCGCGACACTTTGCCATTTTGCGAGAGCCTCCGATTGGGATTCGAAGAGTGGATGTGTGGTGCCTATATATGCCGTGTGGGGGCGCAGTGAAACGTGGGGCTGCACGCTAATTGGCTCGTTGGTTTTCTATACGTGTAATCAAACGTTTGCTTTTTGATCTATTTCAGTCGCATATGTTTCACATTATACTTTCATTACCTTACTTACATGTAATTGCAGCATTATAGGTTATATACGCTTAAGTTATTATACTCATTATATATACAATGCAACTGCCACTGATATACTCGTTTAGCGATGAAAAGATGATACAATTAATTAATTCTGTCCGGTAATTTATTGAAAGTCAATCCATTGCCATAAGGTTGTAAGCCATTTTGAAAGCTTTTGAAAATTGGTTGTTCTCATAATCATTCACGTAACGCTAATGGCACATTTATATCGGATCTGTTCTTTGATAAAACATCACCGATAGAGTCGAAGTTCTTCAACAATTCAAAGATCTTTTTTAGTAATAATACAAATTAGATGAAATTGCAAGATTAATGAAGAAACGTCTAATTTAGGAGAGTGTATTAGTTAAAAATTACGCTTTAATTTTTAGACGGCATATCTTCTATTGTCGATATCAAATCAACAAATTAAAGAATTTTGACGCTCTTTTTGGAATTCGCGTACTTTTTATTAGACCTAACACGTCCGCAGAAATCTTTCAAAAGGTACCGTGAAATATACCAATAAATTTCAAAACATTCCAAAACACGATGATTTAAAATCTGTTAATTACGCTCGCGTAGAAATATATAGACACGATTATCCTTCTGCTTATGTCTGTGGGGTTATTGATCGCTACTCGACAAATTATTTTGCTTAACACGTTCTCTGATCTTAGGCTACACCCGTTGGACGCGCGAACCCATGTTTCAACACACATACCTCAAAAGTAAATGGGGGATTGCGCGCGCGTCTATCTATTAACGTCTCTACATGTTCCACGGATGAAATCAGATTTTTGGACCCAATCCAAGTCGAAACAATGAAAGCGCGCCGTAAACGTTGAAACGACCCATAAAGCCGAATTAGGTCGGAGTTAGAAGAAGGGGTGGGAGTGAGTAGGGATGGGGGAGGGGGAATGAATCGGGAAAATAAAATTAATGCATTCTCCTCTGTTCTGCGTTGTGAGAGTCAAAGTAAGCATTGCTCTCTCTATCTGTATATATACGTATAAAGTTGTATACATAAACGCTGGTTTGCGTAGGTACATTTTCATCGCTAAACGGGGTTTTTTTTTCGTTGGCACAAGCCCCCCACCGATGGGGATTAATATGTTACTATAACAACGCACGTGATTGGGAGTCCCTTCTCTGCCGCTTGATATAATCACGTGTAATAATTGCGTCATAATAATAATAAGAAAACTAAAAAATAAGAATAATAATTCGCGTCGGCCACACCAGTCGCTCCCCAATATTATCCACGAGACAGATCGGCCGCGATTCGCGAAAAGGAAGAAACAATTGAACAGATCGCCGGAGCGAGTACCTTGTACGCTGGGATCGGTTGATAACAAAACGAAAAAACCGGGAACAAAAACTGCCACCCGCGTTGAGAGAGCAAGAGCTTCGGCGGCTATGTGCGCACCAATGCTGTATACTATATATATATATCTCAGCCATCTTCAATTCCTACTTTCTTTTGTTGTACTACCGCTGCTATTGCTACTATATACCCACTCTTATCAGATTTATTATGTCACTTTCTCTCTCTCTCTCTCTTCTCTCTCTCTCTCTCTCTCTCTCTCTCTCTCTCTCTCTCTCTCTCTCTCTCTTTTCTCTTCTCTCTCTCTTTATATATATGCGGTACTTCATTTTTAACGGTGCAACGAATCCTTTTGATTACGGGAACGGACGCGCTCGCGCTCTTTTAATCCGCGCAAATTTTTCTTTCCCCCTCGGCCATCGTCACTACTACCGCGCGTGCATCGCGCACTTAAAGCAGCACTCGTTGAAGACACGGCGAGAGCAGTTATAGCGTATACGTCGCAACACGAAAGGAAGATATATACAAAGGGCCACCACTGCGTTTCCGGTTTGCTTGTGTTATTAGCCATATAGATATGTATACGTGTATATATACCTAATATATGAATAATAATAATAAATGATGTATATTTGATGGTAGATTGAAAATAACGTCGCAGAGCGCACGATCGGAGGTTGTTTGTATCTTTTTTGTTTTTTTTTTGTTTTCCAATATGTTTAATGTCGAGAGCTAACACCGGAATGATGTTTAACCACTAACTAGATGTCTCATAGAGCTATGTGTTAATTTAGCCAGTTTATTTTCTATATATATATATCTATATAATAAGCTTGCAAAATGTGTTATTATCGCTACATATATACAGATTAGGCGCTTAAACGTGCTTTGTGTGTGTTCTCGTAACTGCTTTCAGTGTTTATTGGCTATCTTTTGCTTACCATGATATATATATATATATATATATATATATATATATATATATATATATGTATAAGTGGGGCATTTTTTGCTATTACTGTTGATTATAAAATAGCGGACTAGCGCCATTGCTGGCGATTCTTTCGTTTATATCTGCGCTGCGCTTTTAGCTTGGCTTTGAAACGCTTCGCCAATGCTGTGCTTTATTTGCCAACAAATAAAAACAGAATAATAATAATAACAAAAAAAGTAGCAAAACTGATTATGTGTGCGTGAGAGGGAGAGAGAAAAAGCGCAGTATGCACGAGTGTGTCATTGTATACATCATCTGTACTATTTGTTTTACTTTTTAATCGACTTTTTACGTTTTTCTTTACTTCGATCGAAACCTCCCGTTATCGCATTGATACAATAGTTTCTTCTTTTTTTTGACATTGTTCTCAACCTATAGGTAGAGAAATAAATCATCTTCGAATCCATTGATTTTTTTTATTTTTTATTTTTTTTACAATCAATCGAGCATACTTGAAGATACACTGTTTAATTTTCGTTTTGTTTTTCGTCTATACTATCTGGTGTCATTCGAGAGCTCTGTATAACTCGAGAACGCCCATGTGCTATACAGTGTTCAAGGTATCGTCATTATATATATTGCGAAAGATGTTATCCGCCCGATTCTGTTTTAATAAGCACGCATGCCTCCACACGTCCCTGGTACAAAGAGTTACCGTATTATTTTTTTTTTTTAACAATTATATTATGTGTTTTTTTCCATTCTTAAATATCCTAATTATTTGGAAGGACGCAGCAGACGAATTCCGTAAATTCGTCGAAACACATCGAGCGATTTCGTATTTTATTTTATGCACTGTTTTTCGATATAAGCGCGGAATTCCAATCTTTGTTTTTGGGGCGGCTTTAGCGACACCGGTCCGATTTAGTTGCTTCAATAACGTGTTTTATTAAGTAAAGCGAATTATTGACGTGAATTCTAATGATGAATCTTTTGTTTCTGAAGGCTTGCAAAACTCAATCGCACCTTTGCCGCTCAATGATTTAATTAGTTATGTACTCGACCAATGATGTGTATACGTTGCTCTATTACAATGGCAATCCGAAAATCGAGTAACGTATTTATTTATGTTCATCACTGTCTCTTATTACATAGATTTATTTTAAATAATCATCATTTTGGTTCATATCGACCCCTCCAATGCTTTCCCACGGTTATATTTAGGTTTCGACATGCAATTCAATTTATCAGTAACTAAATATATTATAAAATTTACTATTATTATTGTTGTTGTCATTATTATTATCTTTATTAATATTAATATTATTATCACCGTCATTTTTACCATCATTATTATCATCATTATACATTCATAATTATTATCACTGTCATTGGTATCATTATTATTATCATGATTATTACCATTATTACTATTATTATTATTTATAATTATTATCATTTAGTGAGTATATGATTTTTTTCATAGTTAAAAATTATAATTTTACCAGCTGTATACGAAACTGCTTATATTTGTCAAATATGTAAGTTCAATTACCATTGTAATTATGATTAGAATATGGATTTGTTCGATGCCTCCGTATAAATTATCGTCTTTTAGATTTTCACATGCCGAATTTGTCTTCAACGCAAATTCGAGGAATGATTAATTTCCGATATTAGTAACGTACACTTGTTCAAAGACAGCAGTGATGCTCGTTTCCGCGACAATTCCGAGCTTGTCTTCATTATCGTTACGATTAACTGTTAATATTTTGATAAGAATACGTTTCACGTCCTTCAGAATTGTATAGAAATAGAAATAATGTGTATATATGTGTATATATAAAATAATGTTTAACTTTTTGAAATCTGACAAAATTTATAGTTTTCAAAAAAAATTGTCTCGAATTAAATTTCATAACCTAAATTACGAGTCGATTCTCAATAAAATCAAAACGACAAACAGAGCGGATTCATCGCTAAGAACGTGAGGGAATGAAGAATAGGACATGCTTCCGACAGATTAATATAGATATAGTATTATCTGATCCGCATGTTCGCGTGCATCCCTATTACATCGAAAAGTAATGAAAAAGTCTTAAATACATTAGAGGAGTCGTGCAAAGTTCCATGTGAAGTGCTGCTAAATTTGAAAACGTTCAACAACAACAACAAATAAAGAAGTAAACATGTATCTGTTTCATGTACACCAAAAGTTCTCAGATCTCTTTTGGCCTCATATGTGTAAAGAAAAAAAAAAAGAAAAAAAAGTATCGCTGCACGGAGGGAAGAAGCTCCGATATGTAAAATTGTTTTCATCCTACGATCGAACTATCGTTTTTTTTGTTTATTCATTTATTTTTTACTTTATTGTACACCAAGAATGAAAGAGAGAAACGTGGAGGTGATTTGAGAATGAATATAACTGATTACTAAACCTTCTGCAAATGAATTTTCCTCCTCTTCTTTTCTCTCTTTATTCTATTCTCCATACTTTTCTTCTTCGCTGTCGTTGTAAATTTATTATTTTTTATTTTTTATTTTTTTGAGCATTGGTAGCAAACCTGGGTTTATGCGCTGATTTTCTAATTTATTTACTTATTCTTTTCATCCGAAACAAATGTTGTACTTATTTCATGCGCCAACCTACATCCTGACTTCTTATTTTGATTGATCAAAGTTTTTCAAAGGCGTTTTTACCTGCAAATTATATACATATCTATAATTTTCTTGCGTTTTTTTCATTTGTGTAAGTCGTTGTGTTGCGTATTTTTCTGGTATAGCATGCTTATATATACTCTAACCAGATTTTTACGATACATTCAGCAAAATAACTTTTCAGTATAACATGCATTAAATATAGCATTGAAAAAAAGTAAAGTAAAGTAAAGTAAAGTGCGCTGAGGAGAGCATCGTTCGCGAGCCCAAGCCCGCGCGTATCTTAAATGATCCTTAAAACTGGCCTTGAGCAAAATACAAGGAGATCCTTAAATTCCTATATACGTAGAGATTCTCGCATTTAAAAAAAAGGAACGCTCGCCTCAACGATGCTCTCTTATATATAGCGGCAATTTATAGCCACTTTCGTACTAACGCCCTATCAATCGGTTAAAATTTTATTACATATGTATATATGCATATATATATATATATATATATATATATATATATATATATATACCTTTTTTGTTTTCTTCTCTCCAAGACTTGTTTTTTTTTTTGTTTATAGCAGCAGTTTCGATGTTTATTTGCCTCTTAAATATACTCGTTTTTTTCGTCGTTGTATTCTTACTTGACTTAGATGCCTCACAGTATCCTTACGTTTTACATTTCGTTTGATGTTTTAATTTTAAATTAGCAAACCATTTCAGTGCAAACGGCATCCTTTTTACTCGATTTATAAATAGAGAATGCATAAAATCCGCAGCTATGTACATGAGAAAGGCAAAGCGTAGTTGAGGAGTGTCATTCGTGATCTATACATATTATCTACATAAATCAACATTGCCTTTTTTGTTCTTGGAGTAATTTACATACTTTACGTACGGTGCACAATGTAGCTTGTTTGCTGTACACTACGCAACGGCGCTTTCGGTTGCCTTTGTTTTTTTCATATTTTTTTTTTATTTTTTTTGGAGAATGAGCGAACTGCGTGC
This sequence comes from Sycobia sp. Sy_11, assembly GCA_018907035.1. Taxonomy (NCBI): domain Eukaryota; kingdom Metazoa; phylum Arthropoda; class Insecta; order Hymenoptera; family Epichrysomallidae; genus Sycobia; species Sycobia sp. Sy_11. The sequence continues at coordinate 1,007,307 of JACCIC010000066.1, read as the reverse complement.
TAGTTATGGTGAATGGGCGCGCTAAAAAAAAGAAATGCCGGACAAAGGTTATATATATATAGTCATGGGCTGGAGAGGGAAGGGTTTACTGTAATTCCTTTTTGCTCTCTATTATTTTTCATTTGCTCTTACTTAGCATACTTCTCCTGGTTCTTTTTTTCTTGTTTTTTTTTTCTTCTTTTTGATCATTTTGTGTCCTCTTAGTTGGTTTGCTTATAATACTTATTCTGTTCTTATAATTTTTTTTTCATATATATATATATCTCTATCTGTAAAACTGAAAGCGCGAGAGAGAAAGGAATTCTCCCTCTTCTCGGGGGCTCGCGGGTATCTCGCATAGTAGTCCGGGGATCCGGCGACCCGCGCTCAAGGGCGGGTTTAAGAGAGCCTAAAACCGTTGTGACCTTGTTGTTGGCAGTTCCTGAATATGGCGTCGGTGTTCATGCGGATCTTTAACCTGATCTGTATGATGCTCCTCATCGGGCACTGGAGCGGCTGTCTGCAGTTCCTGGTGCCCATGCTGCAGGGCTTCCCAAGCAATTCCTGGGTCGCCATTAACGAGTTGCAGGTAAGTGAGTGGGCGATGTATACTGAGTTCATAGATTATAGTCGGGCATCCGATTTTGTTTTTTGATTATTTAGAAAATCATAAGAATAATTCCATTGATCAGACAATTATCTAAATCATCTTCGGTAGAATTCTCATCATTTTGAATATTCTGACGAATACGTGTTGGTTACTTTCATGGTCAAGACTGGATGGTCCAAAACAGTGCATAATTCTAATATTCAATCAGTGTGCTTAGAACAGAACGAAATGACAATGAATGTTAAACTCAAGTGAAAAACAATGGACATTATTAATGCCCAATCATTGGCTAAAAGTTGAAAAAATGATCAAAAGGTTGATCAACAGATACTAAACGCCGTTTTACTTAAAAAAATACTATTATCAAAATTAATATGGATAATTAATATGGATGACTCCTTGAACAGTGGAACATATAGCTAGCCAATTATTTATTCGTAATCATTTATACAAAATCCATTTATAAAAAATCAATTATTATAAAATTTAGTCACTGGTTATATTCGGTGGCACGTTCATTAATAATTGGTCAAGTGGAGTTTATTCATATTATATACTTTATATTTTTCAAAAGTCTAATAAATTTCCACTCCCACGAGTAGAATGAGTCAGAGGCAATTTCTCGTGAGACCTACTTTTTTTTATTGAGAAAATTTTTCACCCAACATAGAGGCACACGAAGACTCATTAGATTATGCAAAGTTGATTAATCCTCAAACTGGACGTAATAAGGCCAAAAGTAAATGTGACCTATCAATCGACCAATGTGTAATATGTGTCAAATGTAATTTGCACGCTTGGCGCGCTAATTGAAAAACTCTTATGTAAAATTGAAGTGATATATGCAACACGATGGTTTTGGATAATTATCGTAATAAGTATAGGAATCCTCTAGGGAGCCATGGATCTAACTGCGGATCGTCGATCCATTAGTTTCAAAAGTAGAGGCTAACGATGAAAGATATCAGCAAACAATGACCATAAGCAGGCATACCTGAACATGTCTCGTATCCCATCCACAAAACTTCCTAGAGGACTGCCTATAACAATCACCGGCCCCGCCCCCTCCATCAATCATACCAATCATATCGCTTAAAGAACACATGATGCCAACCACATACAATGCATAAACCTTTCTTTTCCTGGATAAACGCGCACCAACGTTACCGCTGCCGCAGGACTCGTTCTGGCTCGAGCAATACTCCTGGGCCCTGTTCAAGGCGATGTCCCACATGCTCTGCATAGGATACGGGCGATTCCCGCCCCAGTCGCTGACCGACATGTGGCTGACGATGCTGAGCATGATTAGCGGCGCGACCTGTTACGCCCTCTTCCTCGGCCACGCGACCAATCTCATACAGTCGTTGGACTCGTCGAGGAGGCAGTATCGCGAAAAGGTGAGGTGGTCCTTTGTTTTTGTTCTCTTGTTCATTATACATGTTTATATATATATATATATATATATATATATATATATATATATACATAGGGAATTTGCTTGCAGAAATGTAGATTATCAGCGGTTTTTTGTTTTGGTAAATGATTCGGCAATATTTGTCTGAATTATATCTGAATCTTAAGCGATTCAGACACCTGTGTTACATCCGTACTTTTTCCCATTTATTTGTAAAGTTTAATAAATATTCACTACACACTTGGTAATACATTGTTATGTAAGAAAATGCTCTTTAAATAATAGCACTTGTACGTAGTTTTGTCAAATGAAGTTTCTTAAATTTCGACAGCTGTTCAGACGGTCGAGCCTGTTTTTCATAACAATAGACATATGTATCGTTGCCAGGCATAACAATTCTTTTCTTATAATTATAAAGCCATGTGAAACGAGTAGAGTTATTTAATAGTATTTTTTGATTCCGTATACGTTACGTAGGCCTTTATTACTAAAAAAGAGCTGTTACACCTGTACACCTAATACATCTGTAGATATTAGAATCGTTTTTCTATTATTCTTGAAAATCCGGATTCCAGCCAATGAGAACGAACAGATTTGAATGACAATTCGTATGGCATATTATAGCCAGTCTTTTTTTTTGTGAATTAAACTAAATTAAACTTAAAAATTTTATTCAAATTGTAATCAGTATGACCTTTATGTTTCATTTAAGTAGTTGTAATAGATATAGTAATTTTGCCATTGGAACTTCTAAATTTAGTTCTACATTCATTGCTGCTTTGTTCAAATAAATGTGAGTCTTTTAGAAGATATTTTAAGTTTAAGTCAATTATGTTGATTATATTATACTAGAAAAGATCTAATTGAATTCTAGAGACAAGTGTATGTTTCTTATCAAAATCCTCTTATCTTCATTTACCGAGAGATGCGAGATCTCAAAACTGCTCTAGCGAATACATAATATCCTACATTAAATCATTCTTTCCAACCATCCAATATAAGTTTTGTCTACAAAACAAAAAAAAAAACAAATCGCTTGCTAAATTTCAATATTTATCTCGAAATTTAACAAGCGAGGAAAACCGACCTCTCCCAGCCCATCTCAATCCCGAGCCGTCTCTTTCGAAAGCAAGAAATATGTGTATTTCTAACACGACTTAATCCACCATCGGCTAAATTACCAAAATGCAACGAGAGATAGAAAGAGAGAGAGAGAGAGAGCGAGAGAGAGGTAGAGAGAGAGAGAGAGAGAGAGAGAGAGAGAGAGAGAGAGAGAGAGAAGAAGCGCAAAGGGCAGAGGGCCGTGAGCCAGATTCATTGGTGACATTTGTCTGGATTATGTAGGTGAAGCAAGTGGAGGAGTACATGGCCTATCGTAAGCTACCGAGGGAAATGAGGCAAAGGATAACCGAGTACTTCGAGCACCGCTATCAGGGAAAGTTCTTCGACGAGGAGCTCATCCTTGGCGAGCTTTCGGAAAAACTGCGAGAGGTATGATAATACTCGTCCCTTCCGCAATTCGCCATATGCAATAATAAATCCATAATATTAACCGTTCTCAAATCGATTTGCTCGTATTTCAATTTAACCTTACAGTGATCCCTACTACTTGTCATTATACTTTTCCCTCACAAACAATGATAAATAGATATATATATATATATATATATATATATATATATATATATATACACATTTTCTTCGCTCTTGTAGGACGTCATAAATTACAACTGCAGATCGCTCGTTGCATCCGTGCCGTTCTTTGCAAACGCTGACTCAAACTTTGTCTCGGACGTCGTTACGAAACTCAGATACGAAGTCTTCCAGCCAGGTAAAACTTTTTTAATTATACAACAAAAACAATTATACGTAACTTCTGCAGGGCGAATTTCCGCCGCTGAATGACGGAATAATTAAATAACGTCCGTTTTTTTAATCCTCTTTCTAACAATAATTATAATTGACTTGTGAAAATATTACACAGCGTAATATAATTCTTGCTTTGATGACAATCAAATATTACTCACGTAAAATTGTCATGAATGATTTATACATTATTATAATATCGCTATGTTTTAACTTTCAGGATCAATAATAAGTTAGTAATATTAATAACAAATTCTATATTTAAAACAAATAAAGAAAAATTTATTATATATATATATATATATATATATATATATATATATATATCAGATATCAAATTACAGGATGAAGTAGTAAATAAACAGCTCAAATTTGATGATTCTTATTCATATTCTGTGCCTTAATGAAATTATAAAATAAATATTGATATAAAAGCTTTCAATAATTTACTAATAACAATTGTACAATACGTATACACGGAGCTAAATTAAAATATTTTGGAAATATATTCTACGTATAACAATCGAACTTCGCGAGAAGCTCCATTTAATTTGACAGTTATAATCGAATTCGCTAAATTTCTTTTGTTTTCAACTTTCTTCATTTCTAAAAGGAAGAATATAAAAACTCTTATAACGAACGACAAAAACAACCAAAAAAAAGACACAAAACACCTAAAAACTTTCCTCCCAATACTAACCACCCCCGTCCGCAGGCGACATCATCATAAAGGAGGGCACGATCGGCTCGAAGATGTACTTCATCCAGGAGGGCATCGTCGACATCGTGATGGCCAACGGCGAGGTCGCCACCTCGCTCTCGGACGGCTCCTACTTCGGCGAGATCTGCCTGCTGACGAACGCGAGGCGGGTCGCCTCGGTGCGCGCCGAGACCTACTGCAATCTCTTCAGCCTCTCGGTGGACCATTTTAACGCGGTACTCGATCAGTACCCGTTGATGCGGCGCACGATGGAGAGCGTCGCCGCCGAGAGGTATAAACTTTGGTTAGGGTTTGTTCTATATCGAGTTGGTGTGTGCTAAAAGTTCTTTTAGATGTCGATCGCTACCCTCTCATAACCCCCCCCCCACATTGCTATTTATATATACATATATATATATATATATATATATATATATATATATATATATATATATATAAATACTAATATCAATCGATCGCAATCGCCCATTTTATATACATGACGATATTGCGTATACATATTTCTATATCTGTATTGAACTTTCGACCGTATCTACATCTCAACGCATTATCTTCTTAATTATAGTTGTTGTTGCTATTATTATCATTATTATTATTTTTACTATTATGATATTATCGTTATCATTATTAATGTTGTAATTATTCAATCTTTTTTTTGTTGCTATATCACGTATCTTTCCATCGCGCTCACATGTCACTTCTACTTTTTTTTTTGATAAAGCATTCAATTGTGTCATTTCAAATGATTTTTTTTTTCTTTTCGAAATTCTCATTGGGGTACTCGACTGAAGGTTAAGTGGCGCTCTGATTTAGCGAAGTAATCAGTTTACCCGACGAACGAAATTCTGTTTTTTCATAACTCATTTTTTGAATGTAAAAAATACTTCACTCTTTTTTTTGCGCAAATTGTTTGGTAAAGCTCGTTAGAAATGTTTTCAATGGAATTCTATGTAAACTTTCAAAGATTAGTAAATTTTGTTTATTTTTAAAATTATTACTTGATTTATATTTTAAAGATTAAAGTGCTCGATAAAAATATGAAAGTCAAAATGGAAAATTATTATTGCTAATCGAAGTATAAATTCAAAACTTTTCCTATAACAGTTTTCGTCGCGAATTTTAAAATTCGAAACTAATTTACATTTCGAGTTTTTTTATTTAAATTTTTCTTGTACTACTTTATTCACCGAATGGCTGAATGCCAAATGTGAAAGATTAACCAGATTACATAAAACTATAATATAAAACAACTTTTTGCAGTAAACTGTAAAATATGCTACGTCGGTAAAACGGAACGCTTCTTAACTGACTTAGGAGTACAGAGTATGGAAACTGAAAAGTTTCCACGGTTTTAATAATTTATTTTTCAAAAAAATTTTATTTCCATTAAAATCAATACTGAATAAAATTAATAAAAAAATTTGATCCTTCCGTACTCTAGACATAACGGAATGAATAAATATTTTCTGATGCATTGATTAAATAAACGTTGAATTAAATAAAAATTCTCCTCAAATTATGCAAAGGGTAGAATACAATGAAAAACGATCGGCATGTTTGCAGAAAGGTTGTCGCAGCATAAAATCACGAAGAAGAATGGTGGATTATTAAGTCGCAATCTTCGTTAATTATCAACTTTTCAAGGAAAAAAAACGGAAAATTACCGTGTGCTAACGAAGAATTTTATTTAACGAAAATAAAAAAAAAACAATTAAGTGAGAACATAATCCACCATTATTACTTCTGCACTTTATTCGCTAATTTGCTAAACCAGTGTTGTTGCTATTCCGCTAAATAATTTTGGTGTGTTCCGCTGTATCAATTAACCCGGCAACTTTTCATGCAAACAAATCACACTCGAATCAGAACATCTATACGTTTTAATTTTTCAACAATTCCATCATTAATCGAAACCTTCGGCAGCCCAAGTATTATCTCATTTCGAGCACCTCGCAGCCGAGCGCCAATGGCCAATTTAATGGCATCACGTAAATTTCGATACAGATCGCTTTCGAATGTCTCAGATTCGACAACAAAAAAATACGCATATTTTAAGGTTCGAGCTAGCATTAAATAAAATATATTTATTCCAGGATTGAGTTTTATTTTTTAATGCTAATAATCAACAAAAAAAACTTTTATAGAACAGTCAAAATCACACGAGTTTAAAGTCAAACACTCGGCTCCATTACTCGTATACATGTAAGTCAGATTTTCAATCAGCAGAATTACCTTAATTTAAGCTCTTTTGTGTCTCATTCAATCTCATCATTATACGAATATACACCGACCAAACAGTTCTAACAATTTTGTTGCCGGAATTTTTTGTACCGATCGCCACCACACTCAATTGTCAATTTGCACCAAAATTTCGTTTCCAATATATATACACACACCCGTGATACATAACATAACTTGAATGTTTGTGGCACCTTGTTTGGGAGTTTTAGTGGTAACGACTATATATATATATATATATATATATATATATATATATATATATATATATAATAAAATTGATACACTTGCCAATGGATAAAAGCCAGCCACGACAATAACAATTTTAATAACCGTGCTGACAAGGTGGGGAGCACCTTTACCTCTACACATGCCTAACAAATATATTGTATTCAATGCACACTCGAACCCGCCCCCGTTCCCTGTTCCGCCACTCTCTTCCTGGTAAGAGGAGGAGAGAGAAGAGCAAAGTTCACACAAGAGAGAAAGAGAAACGACGAAGATCCCCCCTCCCCCAGATTCCTACGGACACTTGACGAGGAACGGCGAGAAATCGAGCCTATAATTCTGCCGCTGCTGAAAGTTTCACCTTTTAATATTATGTTTTTTTTTTTTTTTGGTTCTTTTTTTTTCGTAATTCCAAAAGCGTATGATTAATCGATGGTCACGTCTAGTGCGACATTCCCTACGCTTAATCGACATCTTGCACGTTGCAGGCTGAACAAGATAGGCAAGAATCCGAATCTGGTGGCTCATCGCGAGGAGGACCTGGGCAGCGAGTCGAAGACGATTAACGCGGTGGTTAACGCACTGGCCGAGCAGGCGGCCCACGCAAGCGCCAGCGAGGAATCGGTAATTATGCGGCCGAGCGGCGGCTGGCCCGGCTCGTTGGCGGAGAGTGGGAGATGGATTTGAGAGAGTTGAAATGGAGGAGGAGACACTTCGCGCCCTTTTCTGTTGTTGCTTTATTCCGAAAGGCCTCCCAACCCCGTCCCCCCCCCCCGATCCCAAAGCATGCGCCGCTATATGTCTGTTTGTCCTGCTTTTTGTCCGTCTCGAGGCCGAGATGATGACTGTGCTTTTCGGACTTTTAATTTTTGTTTTGTTTTTGTGTTGTTTTTTTTTTGTCTCGCGAATCTGTGTCGACGCAGATCTTGCTCTGCTCTGGTTTATTCCCCGGACAGAGAATTTCAGAAGGTGAATTGAGAAAAAAATAAGAAATGCTTGAAATAACGAGGAATTTTAAACTGAACGTCTACTAAGTGTACTTTTGGTGCTTCCTTTTAAAATGAATTTTATTTCATCGATAGATTCAAACGAAAATAACGTTAATATCCGACTCTAATTCACCTTGTCCGGATTCAACAGCGGAATGAAAAATTGAGATATTATTGAATTTCTGCATAAAATTTAAATGTACGTCAATATTTGCAATTTAAATTAAGTTTATAGCCCAAGTAACTGAAAGAACTATTTGTAAAATCAATATTTGCGTACGATCCTTTGCATATTCTCCAATTTTATCGAGTGAACTATATATACATATATCCGTTATCGTTTTCATGTAAATTATTTTTTACTCCAACGCTATAAAGTAGTTAATAGCAAGCCTTTTTTTAGTTTTTTTAGTTTTTTTTTATACTTACACGACTTGCGAAAGAAATTATTTGTTATGTGCTAAAAACCGTTTATATAATTTTATACTTATTATGTTTGTATAATAAATGAGAATTTGTAAATATACTGATAATCTATAATTCTACTTAGAAAAACTTTTTTTTGGAATTCTTTTTTTTTGAAAATATTATTATTTTTTTGATCTGAAATTTCCTTTGACAAATAATCCCTCTGTAGTAGTTGACCAGAAGTTGACCTACTTTATGGTCGGCTCACTGCTTTTGTGCATGCAAGAAAAAATCGTGATTGACTAAAATACGCACTGGTAACGGGCGAAAAATGTTATAATTGTCGCTTTTATCGCTGTTGATTAAAAAAAAATTTTTTCATACTTTTTTTTCCTTCTTTCTCAGATTATCAATTTATGCCACGCTTTTTATAGGATAAAAAGAATGAATATAAAATAATGCTATGGATTTGCCAAGCGTTAAGCGATGCATTAATTTATACTCATTAATGTTAATTTTTCATAATAATTCAAATATTTCTGTATATTTTAGTTTTACTGATTAGTACATTTATTATAAGTCAATAGTAAAATGTTGAATCTTAATGAAGAATTCTTCTTCATATTTTAATAATAATTTCCTAATGATTTCTTACTATAATCAAATTTATCGTTTACAAAAAGTTGGTAATAAAATTATTGCACGATCTGTAAAAATATTAGAATCGTTTAATAATGAATTATTCTGCAAAATGTAGAATGTAGATTTTTTTTAAGTAGCTCTACCGCAGTACGTGTAGACACTGCCAATACGTATTAAAAAAAATTTTAATTTTCTTTTGTTATTTCTGATTTTCTAAAAAGAAAAAAAAATTAATTTACACAACGGAACGGCCTAATGCTAGGAAATTCTTTTTATTTAGAACTGCAAGCCTACAGTACAATGTTCTAATGTACACAAAAGAGATTTTTTTGGAAAGGCGGCCAAAACTACGTGGTTAGCGAGCCCTTTCCGTTCCTTGCCACGCAAATAATACCCCCCCCCCCGCCCTGCACGGCCGTAAATGAACTGAAAACTGCATAATTCTCCCCGCAGGTCCACAGCATGGAGCTGAGGTCGATGCCGGGCTGCCTCCTGCCGAGGCCCAAGTCCGAGAACAACTTCGCCAGCCAGGAGCTGACGCGCGAGGGCCGCAGGATATTCCACAAGAGCGACACCTTCCACAAGGACTCGTATCAATGACGACACTCCTACTACTAGCCCCCCGCGCAGCGGTACTAAAGCCCCGTGCGCGCGCGTGCACGTGCATATGTGACGCGGCATTCACGGGACTCCCGCGGTCGGGCTGGTTGCAATTAGATATATATATATATATATATATATATATATATATATATTTACGTATATCTGCGCAGAGACGATAATGTCCACATTGCAGTCCCGTGGCGAGAAGGGATCGGACGATTCGGCCCCGCGCCTCCGAGGATCGAGCGACGACACACCGACCAGCCACAATTGAACGCACACGGGCGGACGCACACGGAGGATTCTCAACAATCGCCTCGAATTATTTCGAGCGTTCCCGCAAGGAGACACGGCGGGCTAACGAGTGAGAGAGAGAGAGAGAGAGAGCGCGAGCGATTAAGCGTTTTACGTATACCGGCGTGTCTGTCGGGAAGAGCGGTGGTCTATGCGTACGAGAGAGCTGAACTCGCAACAATTACGAACTCATTGGCGTTTTTAGCGATAGATCCTTGCGGGTGGCCCGTGAATGTTTCGTTCCCAAACGCTCCCCCCCCCCCACCCGCCCGTGTGTAAGCGAGCGAAAAAAGTGTCTTCCGCCCCCGGAGTGCAGAGGTATACAGTACGTAGACTATACCACCGAGACGGAACTTTACAAATGTACCGGAACGAGGGGATGCGAAACTGTCGAATTCTCATGAAAACGCCGCTAGGGGGGTACTGGGGAATCTTTAGTACTGCTGGACTGTTCTAATATATATATATATATATATATATATATATATATATATATATATATATATATATATATATATATATATAATATACATATACTATATATAAATAATAACTCATAATGCCTAAGCTGTCGGAAGCTCCATCATATTCTTTAAAAACGTTGTAAAAAGTATAATATCGCCAAAATGCTGAGTGGCTGTGCGTGCCTGTCCATTTGTGTGTGTGTGTGTGTGTGTGTGTGCGTGCGTGTGCGCGTGTGTGAGAGTATGTCAAGAGACGAGTACGCGTACGCGAAAAAAAGGGAAACTGAGAGGTGGAGAATTAGAGAGAGAGAGAGAGAGAGAGTGAAAGAGAGATAGCGAGAGGTAGAGATAAACCCGCGCGCTATCCCGCTCGCGCTGCCTCATTCCCGGCGGCGAAATAACGAAGATGTGGCGAGCGATTACGTCGGCGGAGATCACGGGTTGCGCGCAGTGGCCTACACGAATCCGAGGATTCGATACTCGCGCCTGTGTTCGGGCGCGCGGGGAGGTTAAGCGGGCGTTTAAGAGTCGCCGCGCGGTCTCCGCGCGGATATAAAAGGATGGGGGGGGGAGATGCGTTACGTTGTCTGTTACAAATGATACTATTGTGTTACTATATATATATAGCGAGAGATTATAATTGAAGCACGATTTTCTATAAAACGATATACTACCATGCATTATGATATATATCTAACTCGAGTCGATCGCGCCCAGAATAAATATAGCATATATATATATACATACACATAGGCGAAGGAATATAGATGAATAATAATAATGCTAATAATAATAATTAATAATAATAATTAATAATAATAATAACAATACTTGTACTGACGTAGACTATAATGAAAAATTCGTTAGAATCATATTCTGGCCAGTTTTCGGTGTGCCCGTGCGTGAGAAAGCGTGGTAAAAAAAATAACAGAGACGTATAGATTTATTATTGGAAGCTATTTTCTCCCCTGAGAACGCGGCGCATAAGCTACTGTGATGGACGTCTGCGCGGACGGCAGATGGAGAAGACGGGAGAAGAGGAAGGCGGGGGTGGGGCTCTCCGGGACGGGAGTAAGGGCACGCGAGCTGCAGGATCGGGGAATTGGCCGATTGCGAGATTATATGTAATAGTATCGTTATGGGTGTTTTGTTTTGTTTGCAACTGATATTTGTACAGTTCCTTTTAGGGAGGTTTAAGTTTTTAAGAGTATTACATCGTAAGATTAATCGGACTCTTGTCTATAGTATAGATGAGTAAAAGAATTTTACGTTCACTACCTTAGACCGTTACGTTTTCTTTTTTTTTTTTTTTTTTTTTTTTTACACAAATTTGACTCTATCCGTATTTTAAGTTACGGGACTGCGAAGCTTATTCTTATAACATACGCAAATGAAATGATACTTTTACCACATGATCCAGACGAATTATTTTACGATCTTTTGACGTTTTGCGATTATAAGCGGCGATTTCAATTTTTTCCGTAAATTGCTGGAGTACGTACGCGAACTGTTTTTTTTTTTTATTATCATCCTGTTTAAAGAATTAATGAAGAGTCTTGGATTTTACTGGTGAAGAGCGATCGGCGATTCGCAACTGGTTCGATGCAAAAGTTAAAACCGACCTGCCCGATTCGCTATTTACACATAGGTATTTTTTTATAGACGAAAGAGGTATAAGTGTCGTATAAACAGGGTTACGAATGTCAATTGGGAGCGGCGACGGATGCGCGATAAAAATTGGGAGTTTCGAATGGCCGTCCTAGGAGATTAGCGCCGGAGGCGAGAAACGAGCGCGTGAAAATCGGTCTTGGGATAATGAGACGGGGGCGGTGCGATGAGAATTGCGAATTAATGGGACTCGTTCTGCAAAGGATGAAAAATAAACCGGTCAACCGGAGGGGAGCTTAGAGCCCAGAGGGCCGTGTTAGCTTGTTGAGGACTCTTTGGGCTCCCGATAAACCAAGTTGCAGATGGACGCAACGGCGCAGGGTCGTACAGAAATCGAAGACGATTATTAGACGGGTGAACGTATGCGCAACCATAAAAACACACATACACGTAGAGCCATACAGCCCGTACAAAGAGGAAGGATAGAAAAACGCAAAGGAGCTGCGGAGGGGGTTGGGGGGGGAGGGCGGGCGTTGAAATCTTTATACACAACTCGAACGAATGCGATGTACTATAAGATGAATAAAAATGATCAAGCTATAAATACTATAAATACTATAAATATAATAAATTATTATTGTTACTATTATAATTGCAATGAATTACCAAAATAATACTACGTTATTAGACGAATTAAAATACATACAGTATATTATACCGAGAAAATGGGATAACAAAATATTTATGATCGGGCGTGATAAAAATGACTCGGCCGTAGGAGACTCTGGATTGTAAAAGTGTGACGCCTTTTTACGTTGCGAGGAGCAAAATTTGTCGATTTGAGATTTCACGCGTTTTAGAGAAATTCGAGCTGCGGTTATTGTTTTGTAGAGGAAAAAATTTTTATTGTCAGTTAAGGTGGCTCCTCGAACGAGCTCAAGCGAGCCGAGAAGCGCGCAAGTATAAAAGAAAAAATAAGTTTTGTTAATTTTATCAAGAGCAGGAGCTAATTGCGCCTATTTGAAGATGTTGTGTAGCCAAAGGTTGAATATTGTGCTTTTGTAGCGAGTTTTTTTTGACGTCTTAGGAAGAAAAAATTATTTTTCGATATGTCATCTCACTTATTAATCTGCCAATTTTTAAGTAGATGAATTTGACTATTTTTCTCAATTGCGCTAAATAAGCGACGTGGTTCTTGTATAACCTCGCGTTTGACTTATTTTTTTTTTTTTAATAATTTGACATTCCTACTTTAAATCATTGACTTTCTCTTATTATTTGATTTTAAATAATTTTCTCTTTCTATAATGGGAAACCTCAATAATTCGAGTTTGAAATGCGTTTGGTCGCTTATGCAATTACCGAGGAGCCATCTCAACAGGTTCGGCGCTGTCACGTGGAAAAAAAAATTTTTTATTGACTAATAACTCGATTCGACAACCTATATTAAAAACGATATAAAATAGAAAATGAATAAAAATAATCACTGCTCACTTGCGTAGCGGTGAACCTGATGAAAAATTACAACTATTATTGGAAAACATTGTTGACGAATATCAATTATTTTATAATTAGCTTTAAGTGAAAAGAGTTCGTTGCTTAAAAAAAGAAAAAAATACAAATATAAAATAAATAAATAAGGAATGGAAAGAAGAGCGACAAATGGCTTTCTTCATTTCTGGCATACGGTGCATTCATACCTATAATAATAAATATAGATATATATAACTTGCATATAATGTAAATACGTCCTATACGATAGTTAACAGAAAAATTAATAATTTGATGATTCGCACGCGTAATAAGAGTAAAACACTTATACATATGTAAACATACACGAACACAAGAAAAATGATTTTAAAAAAAGTAAGAAAATACGTATAGAGCCTATTTTTGGTTTTTCTAAGAAAGGTAATGATATATACATACATATATATATATATATAGTTCTTTATGCCTTGATTTTTTCGCATCCCCTGAATTCGCCTTCAAATAATCGACGGTGAGATAAGAACAACTACAACAACAACAACAACAACAACAACAACAACAACAACAACAACAAAACCAATCCATTAACTAAGCAGCAAGAAATAATAATTCATAAAATAAAGGTAAAAATAATGAAAAGCAAAAGCGTACTACTACTACTACTACTACTAAGTAATTACTACTCTGCTACCACTTCGACTGAAGTTATTTAATCGAGAAATATGAAATTATAAATGAAGCCAGGAAAAAGCGAAGTAAGCTCAAAAAAAAACTAGAAATTACTGCTACAGAGTAGATACTAATTACGTATTGCTAATGTTAAGGTTGACACACAAATTAATTAACGATAACAAAAATAAACATAAAACACTGCAAATTGCCGAGATACTGATTGAGGGGTGGAAGAAATATCCAATTATTTAACAGGCTAATAACTAAAACTAACGAGAAAAGTATAAATAAAGTTAGAAAAAAACCGCGTAGCGAATCCTTGAGCTATAAAACTTGCGAACGATTGCGTGCGGTGAACGCTAATGTAGGTCGGCTTTAAATGGAGGTGATAAAAGGAACGGGTGAAAAAAAGAATTTCTTTTTTCTTCCTTAAGCGACGAATAATTTCGACCCGCAAATGAATCTAAAATAGTCCGAGAACCGGAAATGGCGTTTCCTAAAAGTACGATCGTGCAATTATCGAATGATTTTAGAAATAATATGAAATTACTATGGAGTCCGGTTCTAACGAGCGAGTGTCCGAAGCTGAAAAAAATTAAGCGACTCTCATTTTGGACGAAATTATGGATGGGTTCGGTTGCAATTTTGAATATCTGCTGAATCTACTGGCTATGTCAATTTTGATTTGCTATCATTAAAATTAGATACGTTATAAAGAGATCAGTTTGATCGTCGATTCCAAAATAACAATTTTACGGTAAACCTAGCATTATATGTTCGCTATACTTTATTTGAACGATAATTCACGCAATACTTAACGATGCGGATAATAAGAGGAGGAAAAAGATGTATAGGTCTTGGCATTTAACGGAGCATTTTAAGCTAATGGAAAAATCGATGAGAAATCGGCATAGCAAAATTGCAAGACCGACGAGAGCAGAAACGGCGCGCTGTTGCCGGCGATCACGTTAATAAACGAGCTTCTATTATCATTTAGGGAATTCAAGACTAAAAACACCGATCATCCGAAAACTGTTGCATATCAGGAACTTCTTATTATATTATTAACCGGAGATTTTTGCGGGATATATATCACATTGAAAATAAATCTGCGTCTTGTCGCGCTCATTCGAGAAACATTCCTCGTTTCAGAAAGAGAGAGAGAGGGAGAGAGAGAGAGAGAGAGAGAGAGAGAGAGAGAGAAAGAGAAAGAGAGAGAGAGAGAAATCAAAGCAAACGGTAATCAAAATTTCGAGCATCCATGTCATTGATGAACTGACGTGTGAAAGTCTCTCATTCTTCGCCTAGATTCACGTGTAGCTACCGTTTCCGGTTTCAAGGACATGCCGCGAAAAATTAAATTAAAAAAACAGTGGGGGCGAGGGGTTGAAATTCGTTACGGTCCGGTGCGTCTGTTATTCATTTCAATATAAATTGCATTATGAACTAGCCCATGAAATCTATACATTCGCGAAAAGCTGATCGAGCCGAGCTATCTTTAGTACGCATTTATTCCACATATTTATATATATATATATATGACTCGCTGCATAATTGATTGCACGAATTCGATAGTTTGTCATTTATGACCCCAAAATATTGGCCGTAAAAAATCCAGCCAATCGTTTTATTATAGATCGTTTGGGGTTAATAAATTATACGGGCTTGGTAATCGAATTTGGCTCCTCGAACATCCGGTTCAAATCTCAGATTCGTCATATTTGATGCTCCGAAGCATTCTCTAAATAATCTAACTCTAGACGAAGTTGAGATTCGAACCTGCCTGAATGTAGTCGCACGCCAGCCCCAATAAATTGTTAAATTGATCACGCACACTTGTAAATGAAGGCGGGACTTCGTTTCGAACATTAGCATAGAATCCGTGATATTTTAAATATATAAAGTTATAAAAGTAATCCGGTATATAAGTATATATCAGCTAATAGATTAAAATAGTGTGACGTTTGTCGTAAAAGTCTATAGGCGAGCGATGAACGAGAGTCTATATATATGTGGGCAGTTTTATTTATCGGCAATTATATTAAATGCATTATCACGAGGAATCCCGGTGCAGCCTTAAACAATAAATCACCCTCTAGTGTCAATTTTCTACGAGACGAGCGTTATTATACACCATATGGAGCCGACGATCCATATGCGAACAGACGCACATGCACACACATCCACACACACACGCACATAGACTCAGTCACACACTCACAACTCATATATGATACACGGCGAGAAAATAATGCGCACAGATTAAGCGCAGGACGAGCCGTTGCTTATTGGTATATATAAATATGCGCGGCTTATTGGTATATATATATATATATATATATATATATATATATATATATATATATATATATATATATATAGGTGAGATGAGGTGTAAGCGCGTGAATATGCATTTACCATATACATATATATACTACCTATACGAATGTAGAGTACATCCTTATATATACATAGCGTTTAAATCGATCTCGATTATTTCGTCACATAGCGATCTGGTGTAATCAAATCGAACAGGAATTAGGAATTGACTATTGACTAATATTGTTATAGCATACATATATATAGATCTCGCTCTTAACTTAATTATGTGAATTTTACGTCGCGTTATCGGTTCATCATTCGATCGAAGTATTTTATTTCTGCATACAAAAGTATATATATATGAATTTGTTAAAATTTCTAGAGGGTTATGTGTAAGAGCAAGCTGCTTCGCTATTATCGTTGACATTTCTCCTATGATTATTAAAGTTTATTGCAATTGTACAGAAGAAAATATTGTAAAATACTTTTTAAGTTTTAGTTTTATAGTAGAGATATATAGAATTTTAAATAGCGGCTCAATACACCTGTCATTCGCATCTTTAATTATATCGACGTCAGAGTGGTTAAAAGTTAATAAAAGTTGAATAATTTGACTATGAAATATTGGAAAGTTTTCATTTCATCCTATACGATTAAAAATTGGAAAATCACGGGACAGCGGAATGTACCATTCTCTAATCCCATTTTAAGCGTTCGGTATTCACTTCTTGCAAAATTACTTTTGAGATGCTCTTCATTGGAAATCATTGTAAAAATATCATAATGATTACCTGTTAGTGAACAGAAAATTCTAATTTCGGGGAATACTTTACCCACGACACGTGCACTAATTATCCCATTAAAAATATCCGCAAATTCGATCTCGTGCTTCCAAAATTATTTGTTAATAATATTTTCCTTCATTATCGTGAACTTAAAAAGTTCCTACGGGCCACATAGGCGCAGATATAAATTCAGCATAATCGCGCGCACGCGTAAATAAAATGATTTTGTGGTCGTTCGATTGACGTTGTAAGTTTTACGCTTCTGTTGCCGACTTAATTGGCTAAGTCTTTGATCGTTAGCTTATTAGTTCCGAGATTTCCGAATCACGTCTGATAGATTTAACCAAACGAATAAATCGATTTAACCCTTTTCGTTTGTTAAATTCTGAAGCACAATTTTTTAAATAAACGCATTCAATGAGTAACTATCGACCACGAACTTTTATATAGAATTGTGTAAGCCTTTTATACTGGTATTATTTTATTACATAAATGTACATCCATAAACTATTTTTCATAAAACTGTGGAGTAAATCTGAAAAACAGAAAAAATTAAAGATCTCTCGAAAATTCGAACCACCGTAATGTCTAGATAAATTGTAAAATATTCCAAAATTCTCGTACGACAAAAACGTTCCGATCGATCAGTTGAGCAAAATCGTCACTATAATATAAATAATTCATAATCACGCGCCTACGCCCACGTAAGCATTGAACATACGCGTTTGTTGTAGCCGTTAATTATAAATAATACGCTGAGCAGAAGCCAAGTGAGGGAGACGGCGCGGTACGTAAAAAAATATTAATTATTATCGCTATATTACATATATATACTAAAATACTCTGTTACTCGAGCTGGCGCAAGTTCACTTGTTCTGAAATTTATTTTTATAGCGTGAGCAGAGAGTGCGCGCGATATATAGATGAGCATGCCTATTGAAAAAAAACAAAAGAATAAAATAAAAGAAGACGGAACTTGAGCGAGAGATAGGAAGAGATATAGAAAGTGAGAGAGAGAGAGAGAGAGAGAGAGAGAGAGAGAGAGAGAGAGAGAGAGAGAGAGAGAGAGAGAGAGAGTGAGAGAGAGAGACAGAGAGGAGATCGAGATAAAATGAGTGAAAATAATTCTGTATAAATTTACGACATCGAAATGCAGTGAACGCCTCAATGTTTGTACGTGTGAAAGAGCGAGCGAGCGAGCGAGAGAGAAAGCAGCCTGTGTAGTATATATACTACATAAGCGGAACGCAAAATTAACGGGGCAGTGCAAAAACCCTATAAATGTTAAGGTAGCAGAATGTGGATTAAAATGGCGCCCTTACATTGTTCGCTGTTAAAAAAATTGTCGTGAATAATTTAAAACTTACATTTCATAAATGTCATCTACAAAATACTACTCTTTTTCTAAGTTGTCATTTTAATATAATTCATCTAGACGCAAGGTAAAATCCCCTAGATTCATTGCGCGATGTCTCTATATCTTTGCCACACTCAGCAGAGCACAGAGTCTCGACGAATGAAAAGAAAAAAAAGAGCTTTTAGTTTCTATTTTAGTATGACGCGTATGCGTTTCATTTCATTGTCCGACGCGAATGATACGACTCAAATAGAATTGGGAAAATATGAAAAACCAGTTTTACAGCATGTCCTGAAACCAGCAATTTTAAATATACTTGCCATAATGAATGCCTTAGCGAACATAATGTATTGTACACACAGAAGTATGAAAAAAGAAAAGTATACATAGGATTATACATAAAAAAAAAACATTGCTAGATACAGCGGTTTATGAACAAACAAAATAATGAGTGTAAAAGGATCAAAATTCGGAGACTCAATAACGGAACAAAAAAGGATGAGCGAATGAACGAAAAAGAAACGTATTCACTGCGATACGTTTTTGTAAATAGTAGATGCAGATATTGAAAAAAAAATAAATTAACAAAAAAAAAACAACAAGAAAGAAAAAACGAAACATTCAGAGTGTCGTACATATTAAATATACCAGTTTTCAGTTAAGTATATTTGATATGTAAAAGCACCTGGCTCTCAATTAACAAATATACAAAAATAAAAATTCTCGAGGGATGAATAAAAAAAAAAACCAAACGATGTATTGCGAAACGCAGAAATAAGAGATAAGATATTAAAGATATAAAATAAGCACCCTAGCGATGAGTTGACTTTTAGAGTGAGTCTTGTGAGAGAAGTTTCTCAGTGAGAAAATCAACCTCTGTTCTTTTCTAAGGAAGGGATAAATGTTAAAATAAAAAAAAATATATATAAATAAATAAAGAATAAAACATGATACATTCAGGTTCTTTTCACTGAAAATATGTAAAGAAAAAAAATCGACGCTGCCGACAGTGTAAAATCACTCGCTTTTACGACTTTTTCGTAGTCGGCTTTTCTCCTTTTCTATATAAATCAATAATGAAAAAATGCAAGTAAGCGACGATGGCAAGTTATATACCAAAGAGCAAAATCGTTGAACTCGTTTGAGCGCGTTAATAGAGGAAAAAAAATAAAGATCCAAAAGAAAAGTATATACGATATAAATACAAGAATAAACACGAAACCTTAGAAATAACTATAAAAATTAAAAGAAGGAAGAGAACACGTACATACACTCACATAAACATGCAATTATCAAGGTAGCGCGCGATTTCGTTCGATCATGCGCGTTATACATATATATATATATATATATATATATATATATATATATATATATATATATACATAAATAATATACATAACTGAAAAGCTGGAGAAGGGCCGAACATTATGGGGCGAACGCGATGATGGGGACAGTATATACAGCCGGAATCGAGCAAAAGAGGAGAAAAAGTTGAATCTGCGAGAGGGGAGCGGTTCGAGAATCGAACGACGACGTTTTCGACGTAACAATAAAAAAATGCGTAGTTTTCTAATCTTCTAATCTATTTAGAGAAAAAAATTATTTGGCTCAAAGCGAGAGAGAGAGAGAGAGAGAGAGAGAGAGAGAGAGAGAAAGCGCGCGAATTAAACGCGACGATTACACGAATGTATGAATACGTGCAACCCAAAAAAAAGAAAGAAAAGCAAAAATAAGGATAGCATGCGATAAAAAACGGAGAAGCGAATAAAATAGTCAATTTCGAAACATAGCCATTAAAATCGTCACGTAAGGCAATTTTCACGAATCCCAATATGTCTATCGACGGGTCGCGAGGCGAGATTCGGGGAGCGTGAAAAGATCGGACGAGCGAGACAAAGAAAAATCGAAATCGCGCGGGGAGTCTTTCTTTTTGTTTTTTTTTCTTTTTGAACCCGCCGCGTTCCGTTGGCTCGAGCACTGGCACCGGAAACGCCCGTGTCGTATCATAATAATGTCTTAATAACGAGCGAGTGTGAATTTATTTTATAGCGGGAGCCTTATAGGTCGTCCGTCTGTAGATCGACACTGAAAAATTATCCGCGGGTGGCACACCAGCTCGCCGCCGCCCTTCAAAAGCTTCGCTGCTTGATTATTGTAGCGAGAGAGAGAAAGAGAAAGAGAGAGAGAGAGAGAGAGAGAGAGAGAGAGAGAGAGAGAGAGAGAAGTTTGCGCTTAGCATATGTATCACACATATATACATATATAGTTGCCAAGTTACGTAAGTCGCGAAACCTATATAAATATATACACATCTATATAGAGGAGCGATCAACCTTTTTACTATGTATGTATGATCTCCTCGTTGTGTTCTTTTTGTAGTCGAGGCTTTATTCTGCATATATATATCCTTCTACAGAGATATACTTTAGCGCTGTTCCTCGGCATTGATTTGGCGTTGTATGCCGCACTTTATTGAGGTCGAATGTTTTGTTGCGAATTGCGGAGCAATAACATGCGTCGGATGTATTAATAAAAATTCGATCGATACGCACGCGAAAGTGCGTGCACAATGCTGTGGAGAAATCGCGCGTCAGGAGTGGCCCTCCGATGCTCGGTGAAAAGCCTCGTCAAAGGGAGTTTTTTTTCCAGAGGGTTTCACGAAACCCGCGCTCTTTTCGGAATTTTCAATTACGGAAAGATTTATCTCTGGCTTTTCTTAACTTCAATGCCCGCCGCGAAATTATCCGATTGGTAAAGCCTTCGAGAGAACGCTTTTTTATCCGCAAGAGAACGCATCTTTTTATCGGGAGGAATTTCAAAATAATTTTTCGTGAGTTTCTTATAGTATTATAATCGGCAGTTTGTTCCGCGAAATACCCACTGAGAAATAAGCATATAAATTAAGAATTAACACAAAAAAAAATCTATGAACTGTTTCAACTACTTATTATTTCGTATTAAAATGAGATGATGGAAAAAGATTAATCGAGCTAATAGAGAACCGTTCAAAATTACTTTTTTTATATATCATCCGTATTAGTCATTCCGAGATTTTATTGAATTGATAAATCGCTCAAAATTATTCTAGACGGCCGAGAGAACGGTGAGAAGGTCGGACGATTGCAAATTTACTTATTGAAATAACGAGCATCGGAATCGGGACTTCGGCTCGTCTCTCATTCGCGTTAAGTATAATTATTTAAATATTGATAAGTTAAATGCACAATATTTATTGATTTTCACTAATAAGTACGTCCTCGGACAGTTTCTCATTGTGGATGAAATTCTACCCTTGAATCTTAAACCAAAAAAAAAAAAAAAATTGATTACCGCCCGATGCACTTTATCCATAAAGAGATCAATGGATATCAAGAAGCCACGACTCAGGGTCAAAATCAAGAGGGGCACCGAGTCAGCGGAAATACAGTTAAAAGGGATAAAGGAAGAATAAAGGCCGACATTTCAATCTCTTCAATCGCACTTTTCACAAGACACGCTGGAGAGTAAAATCGATTTCTCCCCTATCCGCTCATTCTGCCCTCCTTCTCGTCTCCTGTTTCACCCCGACGCTTCACGACGAGTGTCTCCGCCTCTACGCCGTCCGTTCCCCCTATGCTCTAGTTGCGCGCATTTCCTTCCCTTCTTTCTTTTCCTTTTATCTTCGCCTCCTTCTCAAACTGCGAATCCTTGAGCCGTGCGCCAGAGAGTAATGGGACGACGGGCTTCCGCGCGCGGGATTAATTAAAACGAATGGCGCCACTCGACGACGAGACGTTCTCCGGTCCTTGGTCCCCACCCCCCGGGGGGCACGTCTTTTCTCTCCTTCCTCGGCGCGGCACGGGAGAAGCGGGGAAGGGGTTTAATTAAAAATTTCTCGCCGGGCCTCCTGCGCGTCGCGGCGAACTTGGCGTTTGGCAGGTGTGAAATAAAATAGAAACGGGGAAATGAAGAAAAGCGCGAAACGATAGAAACAACGGCGGAACGAATCGATCGGTAAAAATGGCGTTCAAATGCAAAAGTCGCCGGCCGCGCACCGGTCGAGATTCATTTAAATCCCCCGAGCGTTAATAGGAATTTTCGCCAAAAAAGTATCGATTATAAGTTCGATCGAACGGATCTTTCGGTCGCAATGAAAACACATTCGCCTATGAATTTGAAAGCCAGCGCGCAGTTGCGTTCTGAATTATTATTAGATTCTATGAATTTACACTCGTTATTCCTCTTGACGAAGCTTTTCGAGCATGGAGCGAGCGAGCGATCGAGCGAGCATAAAGGAAAAAGAGTCCCTTTGTTATGAAGAAAGAAAAAAAATCCAGACGAGCGGAATATAAACGATTCGAAAGTTTGCGCGCGCTATTTCATTCGACCCCGTTGGACGCGAGCCAACGCTTTACATTTTTTTTTTTATCCCGCGCGAGGATTCAGCGACTTTATCCGAATTTCTTCCCCGCGGCTCCTAGAGGCGCCCGTAAGCTCCGACTAAACGTGAATGTTATTGTTTGTCGACGCGATTTTATAGTGAGAAGAAAGAAAGAAGAAAAAAAGAAAACAAACAAGCCGATAGTTCTTAATTAATCGACGACGATAATGTAATGGTCACAGTTGTTATTATAATCATAAAAGGTAAATAGAGCGCACTTGCTCTCTCAGTTAATGTAGTGAACGTTAAAAAAAGGAAAAAGAAAAAGAAAAAGAAAAAGGAAAATGAAAATGAAAAAGAACACAAAAATATGCGAGAAGAATAAAAAAAGCGTTTACGACCCTTATCTGTCTTTAACAGCGGAATACTGTAAGGCCGATGATGATATTTTTTATCAAAAGTGCTCAGCGAGGTCCATACTGACTCAGTCACTCATCACTCACTCAGTCAGAACATCTACTATGAATATGTGCTTTATATAGTTTAACAAAATAAAACATTGGAAAAAAAATATATTACGCCTCAATGATTTCGTTTCCTCAAAACCTTGTTCCCCCTTGTAATTAATTTTTAATACAGACGATGAAAATCTGTGTAAAATACTCTGATCAAATGTTACTATAATTATTTAACTAGAACGAATTAGATCAAAATTAATTTTATTTTGTTTCAAATGTATTTTTCATTAGTATTTTTTTTTAACAAATAAACGTCCATTTGCTTTTTGTTTAAGATTTAATCTTATTTTTTGATAAAAATACAAAATTAGTTACATATTTACAACGTACAAATTCGATTTTTCGTAATTCTTTTTGCTATATCTTCTTTTGCAAAACTATTTCTAACATTACACGTATAACATATTTCTATAGATTGTAACAATTTAAAGGATACCTTCTTTTACGTTTACACGATTTAATATATTATTACAAAAACAAAAAAAAAAAAATAAAAAATAAACTAAACGAAACGATAATATCTAACAATATATAAATATTAATAAAAATACATTGTTGTCATATTAGAAAAATAATGAATATATCTCGTTTGAAAAATCATTGTAATGATTAGAATGACTTTGCAACGCAACACAGTTATTCTTGATTTGTACAATTATCCAGTTGCACGATAAAATGCCTTTAAAAAGGTTGCCGCGATTTTCTCGTTCACGCACGATCACAAAAATATATATTGTTTTTTAAAATAGTACACGAAATATATCAAAAAGTGTATAAACTTAACGGATCGAGGAAAAAATTCTTTTCTTTTCTTTATCGGTTGCCCTTATTACGTAGCCCCGAAAAGGCCGAATTCTTCACGGTATCAGCAGATCGGTCTTGATCCTGGCGCGCTGCAGCTCGGCTTTATCGCAGCCGTCCAGGTAGAGCTGGAGCTCGCTGCCCAGGGCCTCGGCGGCCTCGTCCAGCGCCAGCTGCTTCTCCACGTCGACCAGTTCGGGGAAGTCCTTTCGCAGGAGCTGCACCACCGCGGACAGCTGGGCCTCGGATCTTTTGGGAAATATTTCACTTAGTTGTTTTCCCCCTTTAATTTCGTCTAATTTTACTACGTATCAGCGTTTGGATATATTGGATTTCAGGACGGAATTACGTTTTCTACTTCCATTGTTAACGAGCGGGAAAAAGGATCCTTTTTGGGGGGAGGGAGTGAAACTGCAACGTTTCGATGGTTAGACTTTTCTATTATTTTCGAGTTAATTCCATAACAATAATAAAAAATCAAATTGCCGGAAAAAATCTAACGGTTTTCTACTTTACTTTTAAAGCAATATCGTCCAATTTTGTTTTGCAAGTTTTTTCGTCACTTCCATATGACAATTCCATTATACAACATCTCGGAATTTGTTCGTTTATTCAAATTTACCGACCCCCCGAGGCTAAAACGAACGACAAAAAAAACAAACAAAACAAAACGATAAAACTCCAATTGTTTTTTTAACCACCTCCTTGCCTTTTCCCATTGGCTTACCTCGCAGCTATCAGAACCCTTACTTCGCACACCTCGGCCGGCAGCACCTCGAGCAGGCAGTACTGGAGCGAGCCCGCGTTCCTCACCACGCACACCTTGCATACCTCCATGAACTCGTACTTCTCGAGGAAATTCATGAGGCGCCTGCCGATGTTGGATTCCGCCTGTACCGGGAGCAGTATCATCCTGTCCACGGAGATGACCTGACGCGGTTTCGGAGGAAAATGGGGTAAAACCCGCGAGATTAGTTTATTTCGGTGGATTGGAGACGCGTACTATGACTACATTTACGTAAGGAGACGCGTTGCGCCCTTAAATTGACAAATCAAAAGGACAATTCAAATATGACGACGTATGGAACATTTATATAAAATAAATATTAAAGAATTAACGAATAATTAATTTAGAAATCTGAAATCATAAAACTTTTCGTACTTTCTATCTGGTCATACGGTAGTATGCGTATTATATTAAAAACAAAATTCTGGCATTTGGTTCATGAGTATCATAATCATCCTACGTACAGCGAATTAGAATTTTCTGCGTACTTCCTATTATACTGAATAATGTCTACTTATTCTAAAAAAATACGAGCTTCATAACTAATATTTATAATATATAATGCGTAAGTGAAAATTGAATATTTTGAAACCGTTTGAAACTTCTTGGTTATCCCAAGCAATATACTCGAGCAATTGAGATTTATATTTTCGCCGTCCCGAAGAAACTCTATTCCTCTGCCGAAGTGCCGAGCTATTTTAAAGGAGCTTTGAGCGTTCCGCGACTTTTTGAACGTTCGCAGGTGATAATTTTGATATACGCGAGTTCTTAATTAGCCGTGCTTTGAAGTTTAATCTAATTTCACATTTTATAAGAGCGACGGTTTGAACCTTTTTTTCTCAAAGACTATGTGTAAAGTTGACATTAGACACCATCTGTACTAAAGTCATTAAAGTATCCAGAAAATTTTTACTACATTTCTTAATCAATGAAACAATAACAAAATAAATATATTTATTAAAAAAATTATTAAAAAATATTAATTTAGCAACGTTAAAAAAAAAGTAATTTAATTTATATAACTTAGAACCATTTGGAAATGTCCTAGTTTCAAAAATCAAAAAAGCAATTTTCGAAAACTGACCATTAAGAAAAAAAAAAGACAAACAAGTAAATAGATCGACATTACGAAGTACTTTGCAAACGCCGGCGAATTCAGTTCCTTAAAAGAAAGAAAAAAAAAGCGTCGCCTCTCCTCACCTTGAGCGCGAGCACGCTGTACTGCGCCCCGTCCGGATCGTCCAGGTCGACCGCGCAGCTCCCGTCTATCGTCTCCTGGGCGTCCAGCCTCAGCCCCGGCACCGGCGTCTGGAAGAGCTTGCCGTCGTACTCGCAGATGATCATGCCGTGCACCTCGACGAAGCCCGCGTCATCGAAACTTGGCAGATCGAGGACCGCGGTCGCGATCACGGTCGAGCCGCCCTCGATCTCCTCGGCCGGATACCAGTAGGTGTCGTCGATCTGCGCCCAGAACACCGAGGCGCCGTGATAGTCGTCCTCCTGGTCCTTCATGTGGACGTAGATCGTGGGATCGCTGAGGAGGCTGTAATTTCATTTGCATTCGTCTTTTATTAAAGAAACTACAGATTTTTGTTATGATGGAATGGTAAGTATTCGCGTGGTATAATAAACGCTAAAATTTCTCTATCTCTATTCGGATCGAATATCGAATCGATGATTGCTGCAAGCTTATAGAGATGAGGGTAAAAAATAAAATAACAGAAAAAACAAGGACAATTATAATTAATCAGTAGATACTAGATGAAATTTACTTTATGCATAAACCAATTCAAGTTTCTTATTAAAGTATTATTAATTGAATCGGATAGATATTTTGCGAATGTAGTAACGAATACATGATTTATTTCTCTACTGTTGAAATAATCACTTACTTAAATGGACTAATTTTTGTCAGTATGGACAATATCAGTTGTTTCGGACGTTAATTAAAAAAATATATTATCCTTCATAAATTATTTATATTTCAACTAGTCGGAAAGAAAGGAATACGAGCTTTTTAATAAAGTGCGAGTAACGCAATTAAAACGACTAAATTAAGTATTAAAATACATTAAAGACGAGAAACCCAGTAATGTTATATTCGTAAGCCGATCTACAGAAGCAATAATTAGTCAAAAAAAACAAAGCAAAGCGATTCGCCAAAGCGGTTTAGTCCCTAATATAAATAATTATACTGAAATTAACGGAACTCGTGCAGGTGCAGGGGATTATCGCCGACGCGATAGCGAGGAGCGTAAAGTGCGTTTCGAGCTTCAAATCGAATTTAGCTCGATAACTTTTAATCAAATTCGTCGCTCTTAACTGAAGACCAACCGCCCCGTCTACTCGCCCCATCTATATTCCCAGAGTATATAATTCAACTAAAATGCGGGACAAAGTTGAAACACATGGCTTTCCACTCTCCCAGACGCTCTTGTGAGTTGTCTTAGCGTCGTCGGATGGTGGCGAGAGAGAGAGAGAGAGAGAGAGAGAGAGAGAGAGAGAGGACGGCACTGAAAACCAACGGAAGGAACAAAAACCAACGGCTGATGCCTTTATCTCCGTGAGCCCCGCCCGTCGGTTCGGCTCCGCGGGTGCGGCTCCCGCGCACATTATAGATCGCCGAGGATGGTTATCGGCCGAGGGATAACTGTAATAATGATTTTGCGCATCGGGCTCTTTTCGATATGCACGTGGTCAACATCCGTTCGAACTCACATGTCACCCGCCCCCGCCCTCTATACCTACCCCACTTATGTCTTCGGCTCTACCTCCATACGTCGTACAAGAGGAGGAGAAGACTGAGGGGGGGGGGGCTGGGCCAACTTCTGCCGTTATTCCCGACTCGGCGCGCGGGATGCCACCCCCCCCCCCCAACTCGAAAGTCAAAAGCGGAAAGGATTAGGATGGAAATTACCGTAGCACAGGGAGGGGAGGGGACAGAGAGGAGTAGCGCTGAATATACATTATGTAGGAAGGGACGTATAGGCCCGTAAATCGTATTTAAATGAATTCTCCTGAAAATGGTATTTTTTAGCGTGTTTTCGTTTTAAGGTAATTTATTAATAAATGTAATTCTTTATTTATACCATGAATGTTACAAAGTAGACTTTTTATTTCTCTTGTATTAGAATTATTTATCAGAAGAATACTAATTGATTTCTGTTTATTTTACGTTTAATTTTTTATTTATAGAAACTATTTTTGTTTGCAATATGTTGCCAGACAATGACTTTTTGTAAAATAACTTGTAAGTATTTTCACTGCGTCGATTTAAAAGTAGGACCAAAATCGCTCATACTGCTTATAAACGACAAGCGTCGGAAGGTAAACAATACGCATATTTAGAGTAAAATCGCACGTTTCAAAAAAAATATTTCTGTATTTTCGAATTTCCAAGCCAAATTATATGAACATACCGCGCTAGAGGGGCTGGGGAAAGTCTTCGCACGGCTCGAAACTCGCAAGTGTTCATTAAAGTGCGCGCACTATATCTATATATATAGTTACCTCATCAGCTGTCCCACACGCCGCCTCGCAACGTTCGCGCTTATCGCCCCCTTCCCCAGAAAGAGTAGAGACATGCTTGTTCTTCCTACCCGGCTTCTCACTCACGCCGCGCTTTGGTGTATATATATATATATATAGGAAGCTCGCATTTGTCGATCGCCCGAGCGAATCCACGCGTCCCGCGCGCATATGTACAACACGCGGACTGGCACGCGTACAAACACACACACACGGGCAAATTGATAAAGCCCCGAAGAGAAAGGATATAATGAGCGATCGATAAGCGGCGGGACGCGGCGACCGCGTCACCGTCTACTCCCCCCCCCCGCCCCCCACCTCTGCCCGATGATAAAAAGAGGCTCTCCTACGTGGGTGTAGGAGCCGTCGGTCGGCGCACGCGACAGCCCCGCGGGTGTAATCGGCGCGCGCGTCCTCCCATATATACTTCGCGAGGACGCGCGGTCGGGGAGCCGGAAGTAGAAAAAAAGAAACGGGAATATGTGTATATATATATATATATATATATATATATATATATATATATATACACACATAACGTAGATATTATTATGTCTGCAAACCAGACGCGAGTCTGCTACTTCGCGGATGAGAGATTTTTATCATCCAGAACGTAGAAGCCACATTACGGTGGACTTTCGAATTAGAAAGAAGAGATAGTTAACATTTCACGATTTTAAGCTTTTGTTCTATAATTAAAATATGATGATTATAATTAAGTTGTTAGACTTTATATATATATATATATAGGCTAAAAGAGTGGCTTTCTCTAAGGGATAAATTTCTTGCCGATTACCATGCAATTAAAATGCAAATTATTTTTACGAGTCCTTTGAAACAAGTAAAATTGCAGATGTTTCGGAATATTGCAATTATAAAAGATTAATTCCATTAGCAATTATTCCTTTGATTTGATAAATCAAAAATTAATCTTTGATTTATCAAGCAATATCTTTGATTCATAACTGAAAAATCGGCAAAGTCAAAATTCGTCGTTTAGACCAATCATCAAAATAGATTTTTCAAAGCAATTCTTTCTCTCCTCAATTCTGGAAAATTCCACCTGCCGATCAATTTGACAACAGTCGCGACGGACAAGCGCACCTCTGTCCGTCGTTGCGACGATCTCTCCCGAGCTGGTGACTTGTATCGCGTCGGCGAGCGCCTCAACGCGATCCCGCTGGAGACCACACAGGGCCGCTCAATATAAAAGCGGAATAGACATCCTGTCAATTTGTAAAATCGACCGAACCTCGGAACGAGTCGCAATGTGATAATTTGCAACGACGTTAACGAATTTTCCACCAAGTCGTCAACGATTGCAGAGCTTACGCGCGGGCAACACGTCGAGGCGTTTCCCAAGTATAAATTAGCAGTTTACGAGTGCGCGGCGCTGGGCCGCTCCCCAAATTTCCATCTACATTTCTCGCATCAGTATTGTCGCGCCCGAGTTTTGGAAATTCGCCTGCGTCGCGCGTAAAGCGCAGGCAGAAGCTTACAATATTCAATCTTAAGCAATTGACAATAAAGTGAACAAATCTAGGGATGCATATTGCCATATATATGTATATATAGTAGATGAACAAATTCGCCGAAAGAACGTATTATCGATTATAATACGAAAATAGGAATAAAGCGAGGAAGCGCGCGTGTTCGCATATCCCGAAATTCATTGCTAAGTTCGCTTCTATAAATAATAGATGGAAAATAGTCGTAAATTATTTTTAACCCCATATTTCTGTCGTTTGCTACGAGTTACATTGATAGTTACATAGATAAGCTAATAATAAAATTTTTCGTTGGGCAGACAACTTTTCGATAACGACGTAGTGTCGCGTTGACTTTTTTTTCAGTTTCGAAACTTTTAATTAACACACTTCTCGCGAAAAGCTTGGCTCAAAGCGCCAGTTTAAAGGGCGATCGATAAATACATTAATTAATCAATGTTAATTTGATAACTTTTTAATGCTATCTATACATTTAAGTACTTTATAAGCCATAATTGGTCGACGAAATCGAATTTTATTACAGCACCGAGATGAAAATTGTCTTTCGGCTTGTCATTAAAGTGCAATCTTATCCTCCATTTTCGTCGGCTCTCGTTAATTAATATCGCAGAGCCAGACTCGGGATCTCTTAAATTCTAAACAAAAATTACCGAAGCTCTTCGTCTACCTATAAAAATAAAATAATAACAAAAAACAAAACAAAAAAAACAAACAAAATACGTATATCGTTCACACCACCGGAATGGTGCACTCAAAAAACCAAAAAATAAAGATAAAAATAAAAAAAAACACCATCAAGTATGCACTGCTCTGTATTTCAGACAACTCGCGCACGACTCTCTAGAGCGTATTTGAAGCGCGAAATCAGAGATACTTGGATGGAATGCTGACAACACCTCGATATTCCCCAATTCCAATTGCGGGAGAGCACATTGCTCGGATCGCGTGCGGGCCCCGATTGTATAATACACCGTTAGAATGGGCGGACCGCGGTATTTGTACGACTGTTGAATATTTCTCAAAAGCCAAATTCCGCTTAATCTGAATCGTGGATAGGGGGGGGGGGTTGAAAAAATGTTTTGAAAGAAGAAGACGAGCAAAATGCGATGGCAGAGCTCATTCACTCACTATTTAGTCAATTTATTTAATTTTATATACTGATTAATTTAAAACGAAACATTCATTAGTGGTAATTTGCAATTGATAATAATCTTTTAATTATTAAAATGTCCAGTCACTCACAATAATGCACTCCAGTTTAATATGCGGCTTTTTCAAATTCATAATTTATTTAACTCGGCGACACGAATTATTATATTTATCATTTTATTAACGCGATATTTTTAAAAGATTCTAAAATAAAATGAGAAATCCATTTAAAATTATAAATTGTTTAACAGAGTGTAAAATTATAATCTAGAATAATGAAATAAAATTAAACGTAAATTTCCTTTATAATATGATTAGATATATATATATATATATATATATATATATATATATATATATATATATTAGATATATATATTAGATATTTATAATATGATCCTTTATAATATAATATTATAATATAATACACGCGTAAATCAGTTTGAAACGATTAATCCTGTCAATTTCTTTAATAACAAAGACGAGTTGCTTTTATGCCTAGTATATTTGCATATTACTACTATAGGAAAAATAGAATAAATGCGAAAGCCGTAGATTAAGAATAATTAGTCTAAAAATCATTGTTATAGAGGTATATAATTAAACTATTAAAAACATACGTATGCTTCAAATAGGCTCATAATAAAAAAATCGAATTAAGCTATGAATTAAATTGACGCAATTGCGCAGACTCCACCTGGGGTTGATATTAGATTAATTCGATAAGCCCGCAAAATCCGTACTTTGTCAGGCTTTCTATTCGAGTGCCTCAATCCCCTCACTCTTTTCTTCCCCCGTAGTTCCCACCGGACACCGAGGGGGAGCCGCGGCGCGAGCGCGCGATTTACCGAAACAAAGCGCGAAACGACAGGGGGCACAGAGTCAAACAAAGCACAAAGGCTGATAGGCGCGAGGGGGGCGGGGCGCGGCCGGTCTTGCGTTTGATCGACGGTCGCGTCCGCTGCACCTGCTCGACCGCGCCTAGGATCTTTTTATAACCGTCTGATATATATATATATATATAGTGCCCGCTACGTGTGTGATCGCGTGCGAGAGCGTCGGCTTGCTGTGCGATTGCTGCTGTTTCGCCCAGACGGGCCGCAATTCAGCCCGAACCCGCTGGAGAGACTGTCTCTCTCCCTCTTATGTACGATTGGCAGTCGTGCTTTATCGGCGCGCCATTGTTGACAGAGCGGCAATTTTTTTACGGTTCTCCGGTCGCGTGCTCCTTGCACGTTTGTAAATAACTCTCTTCCGTCTGACCGGAGGTTAATACTATAATTGACATCCGCGCGTAAATAATGCGGAATAGCTGGCGGAACGAAATAATGCTTGTTCTAATGCCGTTTATATATAGAGTTTTATTAAAATCGATGCTTTATGGCGTCCAAGGATTAATTGAAGTGCAGGATGCAAATCGAACGCTCGCGTTGCAAACGTTTCTTTGAAAACGACAGCAGGTGTAGAAAATATAATTTTACATACCCATTCTTTGAAAGTAAAACTCTATTTTTTTAAGATGGCGTACTTAAAATTAAATGTTATGCCCTGGAGCATGTAAAATGTAATTTTATACTTGCTGTTGAAAAATGTATTAGTGATATCTTGTGTTATTGCAACATGAATGTAAAGTGCAATTTTATACCTTTGAACTTCAGAGTAAAAGAGGAAATTTTTTATTTTTCTATAAGACATGCTTAAATTGTGATTTTACTCTGCGTGACATTGGAAGTTGATCGTTTTAGATGAAGTAGCACTTTAATTGCAGTCTCCTCCCTCTGTTTTAAAAAATATCCAATATATAAGAGAAGTGCGTAAAATATTCTACAATAGATAATAAATTATAATCCACCCTTTACATTTTGACTCGGTGAGAATGCATGAAAAACATATGCTATTAGTAACGTTGGAAACTTTCGTTTTTATTGTGCGATAGCAACAACTATAATTCGTTCGACTATATTCGATGCATCTTTCTCGACCCCGATCCCCCCACCCATATCCCATCCGACAAACCTCGTTTGGCACACCTCTACTTTATGCAACGTGCATATATATATATCTAGGAATATGCGCGCCAAATGTACACAGAGCTCCTTCCTTCCAATGACAAGGCACGCGGTACATAGTCTCGCAAAACTTGAAGCTACCTCCGACGCCGATATTACGCCCGTAGTCGAAAAACCGCCGAAACCGCGGGCGCGCGAACGGGTTCGCGAACTCTCGTTCCGAACCGGGGCCGGGAGGGACTGCTGGCAAATTAAACGGCGCGCTCCTCTGAAAATACACGCCTGCGCGGGGACGGGGAACGCTAATGTTCCGCCGAGTTTTGGCGACTTTTCATTTACGGTGGCGTTCTCGGCGACATTCCTCCCCCCCCTCCAGCGGTTCCGCCGCGGTCGCACGAGAGAAGCCACATTTAACTGCGGGGGATGAGCTCTCTGCTTCCCCCCCTTTTCTCTCTCCTTTTCTCTCCCCCTTCCCCCACCAATGTCTTCTTCGGAAACATGATTCACGCGTGTTTATACAAATTTAGAACCTCCTCGCTTTAGCGCGAGTGTAAAAGATATGTATAGATGTATGTATGTATGTATGTATGTATGCATGCATGTATACAGCGCGCACAGCGGGTCGCCGCGCGAGATTCAGGCCGGGGCGAGCGGCAGTTGGACCGAGCCGTTTATTAAGACGCATCATTGTATCGCGCGCTTTATATCCATGCGCGCGTATTACGCGATTATGCAATGTGCGACGAGGAAGAGCGGAGAGCTCGTAAAAACGCCAGGAGGCCTCGTATTTTCGGGGCGAAACGAGGAGGAATTTCGTATCACGCGGTTCGCCGGAATGTAAATTAGCGATGGACGAATGAAAGAACGAAATTTTGGGGTAAAATTTTTTTTTGTTTGAGAATATTAACTAGGCATTTCTTTTCAGTGTGTTTTAGAAATCTACATTTATATTCGGTAAATGGTCCATCTTAATACTGAATTTAAATACCTTCGACGATCAATGACAGGGCTACGTCAGAAAAAAAAGATTCTCTATTTCAGTGTAAGTGTAACGACCATTTATGACGATAAAATCCCATTACGTGACGAAGCGCGCAGACGACAAGTCAATACAGCTCGATTTATAGCTTGTCGAGGGCCGTGATCCGGACGTGCACGAGGCGTATTGACTTCGTAGCGCATGCCTTCTCACGCGATGGCATTTGATCGCGAAAACGATCGTTGCCGCTTATAATATCGAAGTAGAGCAGATATTCATTTTGCCGCTCTCGCTTGACGGGGCCAAAAAGATTTCAATTCGATTATTCAAAAAATAGAAATTTTAACCGAAACTTTAATTTTGAATTAAAATATTTTTTTGCCTACATTTTCATGCGCTTTGGTAATCTTTGACTGTGATTCGTTAGAAAATAATAGTACCTTATTTTGATCCGATTAAAGTTCGATTCTCCATTAATCCGATCGTGTGTGGGTGTATATATATATATATATATATATATATATATATATATATATATATATATATCTGTGTAATACACGCTCAAATAGTGACAAAGTTGGTTGGAACTTTGGCGGATTTGGGGGATTCTGCAGATTTTACAACGAAATTAACGAGCAGCTCGCTGAGGGGATCGCAGCATCCTCTCCAAAAGTAGCTTTGGGTTCGGTCTCTCTCTCTCTCTCTCTCTCTCTCTCTCTCTCTCTCTCTCTCTCTCTCTTCCTCTCTTCCTCTCTCTCTCTCTCTTTCCTCACCATCCCGCGACTTGAAACGCGAGCGCGGCGCTAATTACCCAGCCCCGCCACCCGCCCGCGTATGCGCATTTCGTACTTTTGCTTAGCCAGCAGCCTCGCGCGCAGATAAATAAACTCGGCACTTGCCCGACGCGCACTTATGCTTCAAGCGCTTGCTCGCAAACGTAACTATACAAATAGAAAATGTCTATATATGCGAGCGTGTGTGTGTGTGTGTGTGTGTGTGTTTGTCAGCGGCCGTTCGTAGTAACCTGCGCTTGCTTCCGCCAATGTCCATAGTAGCATCGCGAAATGCCGGCTAAATCAATTCTCGTCGGCTCGATGGAGTAGCCATCAAAATAACAATTACCCATTGTCCATGGGGAGGGAGAACGATTGCGTCGTTAGCGGCAAATTGGTCGCGAGGACGATTTTTGTATTTTTTTTTTATGAACTCTTCTACTAAAAAAATCGATTGAAAGGGTGGTAATGGAGACTGACGTGTACGGTCTATAATGGAATATTGAATGCTGGCACGTGACAGCGTCGAGAGCGCCGATCAGCGTTGTTGCGATCGTCAGACGGTGATTTTTCCAAGTCAATGGGAAATGCGCTGTAAGAATGCGTAATGATTATTTAAAAACGTCGAGCTCTATTGGCAACCAGTAGGGGGATATGAATTTCTAGAGGCTCACTGAACAGTAAGACGAGCGCGGAAGCATTCGCCGACGGAATTGTTTATGTAACCAAAGAGTACAAAGCGATGCAATTATACTGTGGTCGAGCTCGAATCTAATCCGGATGTAGTTATCATGATATTTTGGAAACATCAAAATCAGACAGTTGCTGTCATTCGCTAAATAATCAGGTTCGTGCAGACTTTTTTTTCATTTTTCACAGTGAGATTTTCGTTAGGTATTTGCATCAAAACAATTTTTTTCTCACGTAGCGTCAGCATAACTTAATGATATTCTGAAAGCGACTTTGTATTCAGAGCCGTATTAGATGAAAATCTTTTAAGAAAGTACTTAATTCCGAAGAAATAGTTTAAATCATTAAAATATCTCATTAAAAGGGGATTATGCTCTTTAATCCTTAGGATTAGTAACATTTATTTAACTTTATACCGACGAAGAAGGGATATTTAAAAATGTCCTTATAAGACTAAAAGTCCATAAAAATAAGCTTATAGTTATAATATAAAAAAAAACTTTTTCTCAATATTACCTTACTTCTTTAACGATGTTAGTTCTAAGTTTTATGTTTTTTTTAACGAACCGTTAAACTCTTCTTACCGCTGAAAAGTTTTACAATAAAGTATTCTATGAGCGACTCGGCAGTTTTTTTTTTTTTTTATAATGAATGAACAATTGATAAAGTCGAGTTAAAACTTCGCAGAATCGTTTCATCGACTATGATGGAGAAGAAAAATGAAGTAGCTTGGAAAAAATCGATTTCGCGTTTGTCAAATTGTTTACATTCCTTTGAGGTACGTTCGTGGAAAAGTCAACCATCAGTGCCAGACAATTAGAGGCGAGTTATCTTGCCAAGGGCGGAGTAGATTTACCAATTCGACTTACCAACCAAATTACATTAATTAATATAATTATCTTCAAAAATCAAAATATCTGTTTTTAAAATAAAATAATTATCTATTAAGAATTTCGCAACGTTGGAAAATTGTATTTTTTAGCGTAAATACGCGTAACGATATTCTAGACGGTAAAGAAGACGAATGGCTTATGTATAAAATATCAAATGAAGATTTAGATGAAGACTTTACATAGAGCAGGGGAGAATTTTATGTCAGGTAAGGATATAATTTATGGAAAAAGTTATTTATGCATATCTGCAATATATTAATTCGGACGTTGCGTGCGCATTTTAAGAAAACTTTCGATGATATAGTTAACGATATAGTCTTAACACACTGAGCTCCTTGAACGATTTCTTTTTAATTAATTTTCACTCAAAAAATAAAGTTACTTTCACCGTCATTTATTAATTGAAACGTACTAAAATGAATTCTTCTGTTTCTTAATATAGTCCATTTTAATAATAATCGAATTGAATATCAGAATCGGACACAAGAATTCGACGGGCTGAAGTGGAACGGTTAAAGCCATTCAGCGTATTGGAAAAAGATGATTGAAATGTACTTCTAAGTCCTCGAGTTCTATATTTGAAAATCAATTTCACTTGAAAGGAATCATTGAATGGTGTCAAAAAATCTATAGCGCAATATTTCGATTGTATTATTATCGATACACGCAATGATCGATGAAATATATGAATAGTTCGTGGAATGTACTTGATTTATAACATTAAATGTTTTATTTAAGAATTGAAATGAGAAAAAAGCACGTACGTAAAATACGACACGCAACTGGCATGTTGAAAATCTGATTACACACGTCGGGATGAGGATATTCATTCTATAGCACTTATTGCACGGATTATTCTTCGCAACTGTAAGTGTAAAATAGACTTTTAAGCCCAGTATTATGAAGTAAAATGTTATGTTTTCAATAGAATGCCGAAAAATTGGATCTATCGGCATAACGGTGTAAAATCGAAGTTTCGGCATACTGTTTCAAAACGTAGCACTTTATTGGTTCGATGTGGTAGTGTAAAAGTAAATTTCAGGCTTACTATTTTATTTATTAGTTTATTTATTATTTAAGAAGCTTGTGTTAATTTGATTAAATGAAGATTACGCATCTGAAAAATGCTTGAAAATGATACATTGATTCCATACGAAACAAAGAATGAAACGTAAGGGCGAACGCCAAGTCTAAGGCGCATACCTCCCCCCCCCCGCCCGCATAGCAATCGCACCGCATCGCACCGGTGAAATCTCATCTATTATTGCCTTCAAACTCTGAGGGCAGGAGGGGAGAAACCGCTGGATCTCACGGAACGTTGCACAGCAGCAAAGTAGCTTACTTCTCTATCCGAACTACCATAGTTAGTTATATATAGACGTGTGTATGTATATATATATATATATATATATATATATATATATATATATATATATATAACCGTGGAGATGTCCCTATGAATTGACTGCGAACCAATATGTGTATATGTACGTATGTATGTATGTATATATGTATATATATATATATATATATATATATATATATATATACACTGCAGAAAGTTATATCTCGTTCTCACCTCCTGCTCGGTTGGGTGCGAAGTCGTCTGTAGCTATATATTATACACCTACCTACACAGAAGCGGGGAATGCCCGGAAAGCGCGAGAGTCATAATGTGTGAAACATATATATCTATATATATACGGAAACAAACGCGGGGCGCGTGCGCGGAGGCTCGCCAAACTACTCAACCCTCCCTCCTCTGTCTCTCTATCGTATACAGTGCAGATCGACCCGCTCGCGAAAAAGTGCAGAGCGCCGCTCGAAGTCGCGGCGGGGAGGCGAGATGAAGAGAGTGAGTGAGAGAGAGCGAGACAGAGAGTGAGTCGTCGTTGGTGCGTTCATCCCCTCGATGCTCAAGACGGAGAAAGAGAGCGCGGGGCGGTCAGACGGAACAAAAAAGGGAGGATATATATACGAAAGTAAAGGACGCAGATATAGAAGTAGGATGACAAGGCGCGCGCAATATAAGAGAAAAGTGAGCGTAAAGATATTATTACATCCGAATGAGAGAACAAGGGAGGGAGGCAGAGAGAATGAGCTGGGGAGGATGGTTAAATTTTCCAAGTTGCATTACTTGTCTTTTCCCCTCCTCGTCCACCTCTTCCACGCTCCGTTGTCGCTGAACGTCGGTACGGCTCGTTTATTTTAAGGTTATATTTTATTGCGGCACGTCGAGGCGGGTCGACGGCTACGACGGTCGTTAAGACGCTCGCCAACAGCCCTTTGAAGCGCCCCCTCGCCCTTCTCTTCGCCAACCCCCGCCACTCCCGAAGGTATATAGTTTGCTTTCAATTTTTATTTGCCCTCCCCCTGCACGGTCTGTGTCCGTGTGCGCGTGCCCGTGCCTGTACATGCGGGAGCGAGGGGTGGGGGGGCCGCGAGGTTCGGCAAGAGAAAAGTAAGCGAGGGATTTAATGCCGATGTAAGCCTGTGCAGTAAGACGAGTGGGTTGACACGGGGGGCGTGGGCAGGTTCCATAGAAGCCTGTATAATAAAGAGGATCGAGGGGGGAAAATTCGAGGAAGTGTATAGAGAGAGAAAGAAAGCTGAAAGCTTCTTGGAATCTGTGCTGACCGCGAGGGCACAGACAGGGGGGATGCTTGCGAGCGCGCTCCATCGATGTCGCGGATTTACGCGAATTAAGTGGTACGTCGGGACTTTCGAGCAAAAAAATATATGGATATCGTGCGTACCGTCAAAACCGCGGTTCGAGAAGAAAGCGCGCATCGGACACACCGGCAGAACAATAAGCGCCGATCGACGACGCTGGCGCATCCAAATGCGAAGCAGTAGAAACTTTAAAACGCATCGGCACCGAGATGAAGCCGGGCCTCGCGTAAGTTCGGGCGGCTTAGCCGTGGGATGCAGCGCGAGTACCGGCGCAGCAGCGGTGCGCGCATGCGGGACAGCGCGTCCTAGGCGCACACGCGCAGAAAGCAAGAGAAAGAGAGTGGGAGAGGGCAGCGTGTGCGCGAAAATCCCCCCCACCCGCCCTTGGGGGTGCAGCGCGCATCGGAGAAGACGTTAGAGGGAGTGAAGGAGAGCCGAGGGGGGGGGGGGTGCGAAGACAAAGGAGAAGCACGCGGAGCGAGTATATAGTATAGGGAGAGAGCGGGAGGAGAGGGGGCGTCGCGGCGGCGGTGGCGGTGGCGGCGTCGGCTTCCCTTCTCCCTCCCCCTTGGATCCGCATCGTCATCCGCGCGCGCGCTCGCTCGCCCGCCCGCCTGCAGCAGCAGCAGCGTCCGTCCGTCCGTCCGTCCGTCGGCCGCGCGCCTCCTCTCCCGCTCCGGCGTCGTCAGTCGTCCGTACGATGTCGCGGCGGTGAAACGCGCCCGCGTGGCTCAACTCTGTCCGTGTCGCGTGTTTATGTGTCGGTTCAGTGCTCGCACGACCCGCGACCCCCCCCCCCTCCACCCGCCGGCCCTGGGCGCACGTGCGTGCGCCGCGTCTTTGGCCGATCGCACCCGGCCTCGAATCACTGAAAACGCGTCCGTTCGCCTCTCGCAACCAACCCTCTCCCCCCCCCCGGCCATTCATATACGCGCACGATGGGGCTGAGGGAGCGCTTGCTGTGATTCGGCGCCGCTGCGGCGTGAGCGACGACTTATATGCCGGGCGAAGGTGAGTCTTCCTGTTTTCGCATTATAATAGGAATCCGAGGTGCGAAATGTGTGGGAGCAGTGCGTCGTAGATATTGCTCTGATGAAATTCCGTATTACATTTTACAAAATTCATTTACAAAAAGTTCTTATTCTAGTTTTGATTAGGATAAGCAAGTTATTTGAAATTAAAAATAATTATTTGAAAAAATATAAATTTAAATAAATTTTTTTAAATGTAATCTTTAATTATCAAATAAAATAATGTTTTTCTGTATATATATATTTAAATTCAAATATTTATATTGAGTTTCAAATCAGTAAAACTGGATAAGAATTTTTTTGTTAATTGGCAATTGTAATAGCTGTTTTTGTTTTGTGCTACGGAGTGTTGATTTTATCAATCGAACGATTCGGACTTAATTCATTATCGTATGTTTATATTTTCTATTAAAACTTTCCATTATTGTCCGAGTGTAGGGCCAACGTTAAAAAAAAACACATTTCGAAATAAATAATTCCACAGTGTGTGCGACATTCTCAGTTAACGAATGAATTTAATATCGTTAATTATTCAACGACTTTATACGGCAGCATTAAAATCTCTCGCTATATCTGTAATATCGATTCTATAAATTTCGCGTCCCTTTATATATTCGAGAAATATTTAGTTTATTCTTGCATGGCATTCGGACGATACGAGGCTGAAATCAAGGCTATAAATTCTGTTTAAAATAATCCACAGCAGAATGAGATCGAAACGATCTGCCGATTAAAGAACAATGTAATCTGATACTTATTCATTGATTCCTAGTAGCTTTTCCTCTATATACATATATATATATATATATATATATATATATATATATATATATATATATACACATACATATAATTGTCAAACCCCGATCGCCCTATTGATCGGCGGATAACGTTAGCTCGCCGCGCGAACTGATACGAATCGGCCGGACCCCGCGAGTTCGCCCGCGTCTCGCGCGCGCCGGAACCCAGTGCAATTTTAATGCCCTCGCCCCCGCCCCCCCCCCACCCGTCGCACGGGGCAACGATACGGCAGCCACTGCGCGCGCCCGCGGTCATTACGATCGACAATCATATATCTGCCGCGGAACGAAGAATTTCTACCACCGCGACCCCGTGCGCTATATGTATGTAATTAGTTGCGTGACGAGCGGGCTGGCGGTGCGGTAGCGAGCTTTTTGTAAACTTTTTGGCGGCGCCGTAAATTTCGTATCGGAATTTCGAGCTCTTTGATCGGTAAATGCAACTGATCCCGTATATTGGCAATCGATTCGCGTTCACGCATGCATATGGATAGAAAATTTAATCGGTGAAATAATTCGGTTGATCTGACGTAATTAATAATAATAATTCAATACAGCGTTGCAGAAAAAGTGACGGTCCAATATAGTTACCAGATAATATTTACGTTGGAAACTATAGATCAAAGCGCTTTTCTTTCCCGTACTCCTTGTGCCGAATTAATTATTATTACGACTTGTCGACCGTGACGAACTTCTCGTTTTGGCCATGAAAACGTTATTAAACACACAATGCGCAAATAACCCTCGCTATTATATCCGCGGGCCGCCAGTGACAGCCGCGTCATCATCGGCCACGCAGCTAACCTTTTACCAATCAGGGACTCGGAAGCCTGCCCCATTGGGGTACAATCAAATTTTTAGAAAATCGACGTAGATTACAAGTTCTTATACTGATTATCGCGCCATCTGTTCATCGAACAAATCCGCTCGCGTTCCCGATCCGACGCTGTGGCAATCATTCCAGCCGGCGATCGCGCCGTCGACCGGGATTTACGTAACGGCTGCCCGATCGGACGGTTATAATTGACTTGCGGCGGAAGCGCGCGAAAAGCAGGCCTTCCCAGTGGAAACGACACGGGCCGACGGCGGGAACATACCACGAAACACGCCGTGTTTTAACCGAACGTGTGGATTATTCGTCGAGATCCGCCGTAACTGCGCTCTCGCAATGATTTTTAAATTTTGCAATTTCTCGTTAATCCAAGAAATCCCTTTTCGCTCGATTAAAGTCTCAACATTATATATATATATATATATATATATATATATATATATATATATATATATATAAAGTTAAAACAGAGAACTTTATTGCAGCGTGTATTGAAAAGAAAGTGCAAAAGCCCATAATTCTCTTGGCAAACGACGACTGAATCGCCGAGAGCGGCAATATCGTTCTACGATGGGTGGAGGTGGGGGAGGGGGTATTATTAAAATTTTCAACTGGCGCCGAATGTCCTCGCGACTGCGATAGCCGCGGATAATAGACGATAAAACGCCCGTAGGGCATATCCCGAATTTCGGATGATCCGTTCTAAATACATACATATAAACATATATATGGAGCTGGCGATCATTGGCGGATATATTCCTGGCAACGGACGGGATGCGTCCCTTGTACGAACTGCGGGTTTTAATCGTCACCGAATGAAATTTATCCGCGGCGAAAGGTGAGGGGAAGGTAGGGGGAGCCTCGGTATGGCAAGGTCTCTATTTGTCGACTGCCGAGCAAAGATTCCTAAATAAAAAAGTGTTAAAAGTTACTCGTCAACTCATCGTCGCACTCAGGAAGCCAAAATACTATTGTACAGTAACATAGATTCGGCATTATAACGGTTTTTTTTTTTTGATGACTAACCTACGACGCAATATTGGATTTTTCGGCAATTATCTAGAGATTCGCGAATGGGCTTTTCTATCGTTTATTTATATACAATATAGGAATCGAGAAAGTATATCCGCCGGTCTAGCGGTCGTTCCGACCCTCGAGTTCTATGT
This sequence comes from Sycobia sp. Sy_11, assembly GCA_018907035.1. Lineage (NCBI taxonomy): Eukaryota > Metazoa > Arthropoda > Insecta > Hymenoptera > Epichrysomallidae > Sycobia > Sycobia sp. Sy_11. Next base: position 964,116 of record JACCIC010000066.1, on the reverse strand, counting down.
CGCGCAATGCTTGATATTATATCAGCGCTGCACGATTTTTTTTTTAACGAAACGCTGCATTGAGCCGCTAAATAAATCATTCCCATTGTGGATTTCAGCATTATGAAAACATTGGATAAGGATTAAAAATATAAATATCCTTTGCAAATTGTAAATCTTTCATCGGCTCAATAACAAATGTCTCTTTACCACGTTTTTCAATTTTTTTTTCTTTTTGTTTTACCAAATACACTTTCTCTAATAGATTGACATTTGAATCGTCGCTCCAAGCGCATGTATACACGCGCGCATTCGTTTCGTTAAAATGCCAATAAATCGCAAAGAAATCGCGCGATCGAACGATATCCGCGTAACGCGTAACCCGTGAAGGAAATCCGATTAACTTCGCCACGCGAACAGAACCGCGCCCATCCCCCCCCCCCCGCCACAACGGATCTATTTGAGAGCGAACAAATGAGAGAAGGAGCGCAGGGGGGAAAAGCTTATTAAAAGCTTAAAAAATAGAGGAAGAAAATAAGAAAAAAAAAAGAGAGAAGGCGCCTGCCTCGGTGAAATCGGCGCGCCACCCAGCTTTAACGCTCTGGATACAAGCTCGGCAATCCATTGCGCTCGGTCAGTATATATACATACATATATATATATATATATATATATATATATATATATATATATATATACACAGGAAGGCTTATATCTACGAGGCTGCTCGAATCGCCCGTAGCACAAAAAAAAGAAGAGCGGAGATATCGAGCGAGCGTGGGTATGTGTGCGGGGTACACATAATCCACCTCACCCCCCCCCCTGACCGGCGCGCCAATGAATATGCAAAAAGAATTTTCGATCGAGCACCGCGCGGACCGCAGGCCACGCGTTCTTCTGCGTCGGTGGAAAGGGGGCGAAGAAGGACGAAAAATCGTTGCGCGGGCTGCTTTTGAGCATTGCGATGGATTTTTTATCATTTAATTAGGCGCAGGATTCGACGGTCGCTCTTGTGTATGTATTACGACAGAATCGAGAGGGGGGGGGAAGTTAGATCATCGATCACACAAACCGTTTCCGAAAGTGTATATATAGAAGAAGAACATATATCTCCCCTCTCTCTACATATAGGGATCTAATATGCACGTGCATGCAGCCGGCATGATTTTAACTACCGAAACCCCGTGCCGCGCGAATTTTCCGTTATAAATGGGCGGTCGCAAATACGATTTTTTGTTGTCGTTGTTTTGATATAAATAAATGCATAATATAAATAAATGCATGCGACCTCGTACGGGGGTTTTTGTTGTTGTTTTTTCTCCTCTCTCGCGTTCTTTTATTTTAGTTTAATTATCCACGAGGCGCACGAGTTACGAGATTCAACTGGACGGTATGATTATCGTTTTTCTGGGTCGCGGGCTTCGGGTTCGCGCGTGTCTTCCGCGTATTTCGTGCGACGGTGTCGATCGTTCTCCGTATTATAAGTGGTGTGTATTATATGTATTTAATTGAGGCCGCTGTGAACAATATATGTTATAGACTGGGATGGATTGAAATTTCTTTCTACCTATATGTGCATGAAAGTTGAAAATGTTAAAAATTACAGATATGCGTCGCGCTAAACGAGGTTTAATCGTCAACGGCTGTGTGCGGACGCTCGGACCGATTTTGCATAGAGGGTTTCGTGAGAAAATGCCGGGTGATCAGCGAAACAACAGCTGCTACCGTTAAACGCGTTCTGCTTTATGAGAAACGAATGATTATGAGAGCGCTTCTCTGTTTTACCGTTTCGCAATTTTTATTTAACTTCAAACGTTCCAGCACAGATATATATATATTTATATATTGATGCATTATTCAATTTATCTGATAAATTTCCTTCTCCGCGTCTCGCGTCCGAATGAAATTTATACTTTTTTAATTATTCTTGATTAGCGCGCAACAGAACAATTATAAAATGTACTTTTATATTTGACAAGCGGAATTACCCTAGTTTTTAAATAGACGTAATTATAAAATATAATTTGAAATTTTGCGTGAGCCGCGTCATAGTCGCTGTTCTTGATATGATAATGGCGTCTTATCGTCCTGTGAGATACTTAATTCTGTCAAAAAATATTGATCAATATTAATTAGTATTCATTTCCATTATATTTAATATTAATAATTAGTAATTCATTGGTTATTAATGGCAGTATATGTCATATTATTCATATTTTAATAATATTTAATAATTTATTAATTTTTTAACGTATGCTATACGCGAATTTTACAGTGATTCTTCAAAATTAATTTAACATTAACAAAATAAACAAAAAAACTTTCAACATATAAGTGAGTTTATGTTTCGGAGCTTTTGCTTTTATGAGAAATTATCTGCTTTTCGCGCAAACGTCCTACTCTAAAATTACTCGGTTAAGTCCAAAGCTTAGTATTTTCTTTCTCTCTCTATCTCTCGCTCTCCTTCTATCTTTCTCTCTCTCTATATATATACATATCACCAAGCCCATATTATGGTTACATTAAATGGTCGTGGACCGTTTACATAATACGTATAATAGTAAACGCTGCCCTGTTCGCAATGGCTCGGCTCGTTGCGCGCAACATAGAGAAACTTTTGACAAATGCCTAATTAAAGCTCGCGCGAGAGCCAGGCAGACAGAGAGAGCGAGAGAGAGAGAGAGAGAGAGCGCGAGAGCGAGAGAGGGTGGGAGGGGAGAACACGAAATACCGCAGCGCGTGAACCTACATCGGCCGAATTATGCGCTCAATTGCACTTGGCCACGAATGATTCGGCCACGAGGCGCGCTCTCAAAATGATAATAATATTAATAATGACGGTAATAAGTTACGTAAATGGGCCCGGCTGTTGGGGGCATTTAGGGCTTTGTTCGAATTACGGGATGAATCTTCAAGGATTAAAGCATGATTTCTTTGTCGAAGAAGGGGAGTGGAGGACTAGAGCTGGTTTGAGCTTAAATATATATAGGCAACGCTCTGATTTAATAAAAAACGAATTATCGCATGGCTTTTTTTGAGGTGCCGGCGATGAGAATTAATTAAACAATGCTGGAATATAGGATGTGTTCAAAGGACAATTTACAGTTCAAATCAATCACGTGGTCGATTTCAAATTCCTCCTCAAACTACAGTGAATCGCAAAACAGAAACTTGTTTCGCCGTTGTATCGAAAACCCGAAAATGAGCAAAACAAAAAAAAAAATTAACTTACGATGTATGAACGTAAAGCGAACGCCTCCCTGTAATCTCAAACCAGACTCTGGAGGAGACCGGTTTTAATTTTATATATATATAGTCTATAGTCTACTATTACAGCCTGCTAATATCGCGGGAACGCCGGAGTAAAATGCGCCCGGCTCCGAGAGTATTTGACTTCCTCGACAGGTCGCACTCGAGCACTGATTTAGCCGCGAGTCAAAGTTCAAGTATAGGGACACAGTATACATACAGGCGTGCATCGATTATGAACCGAATACCCGTGAAAATCCCACGAATGCTACACGCGCATCGAGCCCCCCCCCCCCCGACACGGACAAATCCCCGAGCTATCGAAAGAGTCATAGCGCATACCGTTACCCGCGCGTAAGTAAGTTTAATTGGCGTGCCGATGAAGTAGTTAGGACAAATTACGCGTAAGGACTGCGCGCACGTACAATCCGACGATCCGTAACAGCTTGCTCGTGTACACCTCGGGCACGGTACGTGTATCAGTGTGTATAAAGCGCGCTGTTACGCACGTCACCATACGTACGGAAGGTCCGGCCAGCGACTATTCCCAGCGACGTCGCGGCAATTAATAACTTTTACACCGAGCTAAAGCCCCCTCCGCCCTCAACGCGCTTTCGCGCGAATTTACGCCACGGGCACCGGTGACGGTTTTTGCGTTACGTTTTGCGAGCGCCGCGCAGGAGTACTAGAGTAAGTAATGGACCTGGTCCGTGTCGCGGACGTATGGGACTGTATCATTTGCCGAGTAACGTCGGGGCGTACTTCTGTACGATTCCAAAAGTCTCGCGGCAGCGGCGTGACAAAAAAAAAATCCTGCTACCGTAAATAATACTGTATTAAATTCTCGCAGTAATGAATCTTCGCGTTTTCTGCATAGGACAGCACCGTGTGCAATATTGTGCCGGTGGATAAATATAACAGCTGTCCCCGATTTTCGGCATCAACCTGCTTGATTGTAAATTGTTAAAGTTTCGGCGCTCGAAAAAGGTATCTTCTCGTCGAGGCTGAAAATTAGTGAGGCTTTAAATTAAAACGAACTGAATCGCGCACGAATAATCGTTCAAAATCATAATACATCTAAGTACGTCGGGCGCGAAGAATAACATTAATTACAATGTGTCTGTTAAGCGGGCATCTGCGATCCGGGACATTCCTCGAATTGTCGAATTGATAAGGGACATTCTCGAATCGCGAAGTTCACGAAATGTAGACGAATGAGAAATTTATATAATGAGCAACTTCTATGTGAAAATAGGGACAAGCCTTTTCTTTTTCAGCGTTCAACCGTTAAAAAGTACTGATTCGGAGGATGAGAAGGAAAGCGCGTCTCCGAATGGAAGTGCCCATTATTTTGTTCTATTTCCGGGCAACGCGTAATTTTTACTATTTAAATAGCACACGCGAAATGAGCATTTGTCGTGCGCTTAATGCCCTAATAAACAACCCGTGCAGAAATATACTCGGCATATCCCTAGTTCGGATTAGATCCTAGTCAGTATTACTCATGATTTCCTCATATAGGTAAATCTCGCCAGATCCGAGTTAGATTTCCCTTCGATCATCTAATAATCATCTTATATTAATTATTACTTTCTCGACTTTATTCAGATTTCCTTATCTTTTATTGATTCTTGAATGAAATACGTGTTTTGTATAGTCAAATTTTTACAAGCAGAAAACTTAAGGAAATGATTAGGATTTCTATCTTGATTTTAGTTAGATTTCCTTAACTTCTCCCTATTTTGGAAAAACTCACGTTTTTCTAGGCGGAATCTGCATAGTAAGAGAAGTAAGGAAATGGTTAGGCTTTCTATTTTGATTCTAGTTAGATTTCCTCAACTTTTTCTAATATTGGAAAGAACGATGTTTTTTGTAGTCAAGGCCTTATGTGTTATATATATATATATATATATATATATATATATATATATATATATATATATATAAATACCCGCAGATCTTTCCAACATGGGAAAGTAATTTAAAAAATTGATTTACTATGCATGTATTATCTTGTGTTTATAAAATATTATTATATGATCTTAAGTGCTGTACGGTCATATGCAAAGAATAGTATAGTAATCGCATATTGCGTCTTAGCATAGTGCATAATGCGTTAGCTTGCGAATCGTAGGGTCGTGGGTTTCGATACTCAGCGGAGGTCGGATTTTTTTTCATCGAAATAAAATAATTTATACGTTCAACAGAGCTGCTTAATATTAAAATTTACAATAATTAGTGTAAAGAAAATATATTAATAATTATTAATTATTAACTGTAAATCGTAATACGTAATACGTAGTAATGCATATAGAAAATAATTTATAAATTCTAATTAAATGGTATACGTTACCTAAATACGTAAATATATTTTTTATTTTAAATAAATAAATATTAAAGAGTCAAAAAATTATTCACTTAATCGAGGAAACAAAATTAGAATAATTTATTATTGGCTTAATTTCTAGATTTTCTGACTAGATTTTGTCTAGTTTCCAGCTTGGTATACCTACCAAAATCTAAGCTCGTTCCCTATTAATAATGCTATTAAAAGTGGGACAAATCGGAACTATGATCAGACTAGATTTCCCTTCTGAACATTTAATAAGGAAAACTTGCCCGATACTAGTTAGATTCGAGAATGAATTTCCACACGGGAAACCCCGCAACCCTAACCTCACCCGTCATAATCGGAACATTCGCGCCGGATTGACGTGCGAAAAAACCGATTAATTTTCCAATCATTCGCCCTTACAGTGCTGCTGCGATATGAGTACAAAAGGAGGAGCGCGCCAAGGGAGAAGATGACGCTGCGCAGGCACCTACTGGCGGGGCTGCGCAGGTCGCTCGTCCTCGCGGGCGTCCTGGCCCTCATCGTCCTCGCCCTGTCCAGCCAGGATCGCTCGGGCGCCGGGAGCGGAGGCGCGGCCGGCGGATCCCGGCAGCCACTCGTCGTCGAGGTAAGGAAGCACAAAGGGGTTTTGGATCTCTGTTTACTAGATATTTGGTAATGTTAGGAGATTTCCCTTTAGAAACCTTGTAAACATTTGGAGAAAAAAAAATTCCGAGAAAACATTCGCTAATTCAGCACCTTGCACAAACATAATAGAATTACGATTTAATAAAAAGGCGAAATGAAATTCAAATTTAATTTCCATTATTATACGTTACATATAGCAATTATGCTTGATCTTAAAACTGCATCGCGTGTAATATCTCAATTAGGTTAGAAAGAAAAGAAAGGATAATGGTTCAATGCCGGTGGTCGAAGGGAGGTGGGCGTAAGCCTTGAGAAAAACGATATTGATGTTTGTACAATTTTTTTTTACTTTTCTCATATACGGAATAAAAATGAGGGAGAGCATGAAAAAATTTATTTCAATTCACGCGACATATAAAACTGTAAAATCGCATGTGTATTTTCGTGAGAAAGTATAATTAAAATTTTGCACCGTCGAAAATTTTATTGTTTACCCCCCCCCCCCCCATTCTTCCCTTCGATTCTGCGGCATCGTAAAGAACGCCATCGAGCAGTCGTCGTAAAGGAGAGATACCTCCGGCAAAATTTATTCCCAAGCCTGACGTGAAATACAAGTGTCTCGATATGTCGCCCGGGTAGGGTGGAATGAGAGGTAGCAGGAGAGGGGAATCCCCTATAAATATAAATCTGGAGCAGTATCCCCTGCGCGGGAGGCGCTGGCGGGGGCGGCGACAGAAGTTTCCAAGCATTAATCATCGCGAATTTCTATTCTGCGACCGGTCTTTGGACGGGCCGGCCGAGTTATTAAACAAAGTCGAGCGTTAGCCTCGTATTCTCGTACATTCCATCTTATTATTATTTGTTTTTTCTTTTAAACCACACTGCCAATTCATTAGCGATAGTTTTGGTAAGGTTACACACGCTCTGGATTTCCACAGAAAAAATATCTTTTCCCCAATGTTTGCTCATCTTGAAAATGGTACATGAGCTTGACAAAATTTTTTTGTTTTAGTAAATTTACAATAATGTCCCTTTATATACTTCAATTATCTCTATTTGAACACCTCAATGATCTCTGTATAGGTATTTTGTAGAGTTGCCTTGGTTCAAAGGAAAAAAGTGATTTTCCACCGCGACAACGAATTATTCAGGCTTTAATGAAACTGCTGACAATAAAAGATTAATGTTCTTTTTTTAGGAAAAAATTTTTCGATATCATCTTATTTTGATCATAAACAAGGTGTCCATACTGTACATTTAAGGATAGTTGAATGAAATTATATAAATTTGCAAACATAATGCGCAAAATCAGGATATCCTTCAGAATTTTGCAACCTCAGTGGATGACAAATAAACTCTGAAATTTGCAGCTCTTTGATATTTTAATTTCTTAAAGCGCGGAAAGTTTAAATTTATCCTAGCAAAAATCAATAGTAACTATCAGTTTTCATTTCTCACCGTCATTTTTAAATTGCAAATGTTTAATTCTCAACGAAATAAAAGAAAAAAATAAAAAAAATAGAAATCTTAGCTTTTTACATTTACTTTTTCTGACAACCATCCTCCCTCGTTCTTTCCTTATTTTTCTTATATCTCGTGAGTATCTCAACCGACGGGAGGAGGGGGTGGAAGGGGGGGGGGAGAACTTTATCAACGAAGTTTGTCGAGCGAAGTTCCCCGTCCCAAGTAGGAGTAAATCCAATAGCCCCGAGTAATACCGATGAGAATGACGGGACATTAATAACCAGTCTTCCTTAGAGCATCCTCCAAAGTATAAGAAAGATTTATATATATACACATACTTTGTTAAATAATGCTTCCGTTTAAAATTTAACTGTCAAAATCGAGCGAGCGGTTATAAATTCTCCGATTAAAACAAAACGCCGGCTACGCAAAATAGGCGTTCCTTTCTAAATAATCTCGCTTCAAAGAAATGAACTGTCGCATGATACACCACTTCGCCTCGTCCCCCCAAAGTCTCTGTGGATGCCGCATTTTTCCGAAACGAAACCCAATATAGCGAATACCCAGACTTCCTGCTTTTTCTATTTTCATCGTCTACAGTCACTCGTCTACAACGGCTCTCCGCGCTTATTGCAATTCGAAAGCGGTGTCCCACCAGCCGGGACTTGGGCCGAATCTTAAATTCGCCTTACAGCGTTGGAAAATAGACGGTGAAAAGTTTTTTCTTCCTCTTGTTCAATAGATGATTGGATTTGACGTCTTCGGTAAGTTTCGAGGAGGTCGCATATCGAGTCTGTGAATCGGATTGATTTTTCAATGTAACGAGAATGGAGCACGGTTAATAAGTCTATTATTCTAAGGGCGTGAAAACGTGCTAATAATCCTTGTCATCGGATTTTAAGACAGATAATATTTTGGAATATAAGAGATTTCATTATAAATAATATAATATAGTTATTAGGGCGTCTGGCAGTAATTTTTTTTTATCTTTGTTTATAAAATAAAACTATGTATCGATCAATTTTCGTTACTTAAGTATAGTTGAGGTAGTAATAAAGAGAAAATGTAGACTTTGATGCGTTACTACTAATTTACAGAATTAGGTTATACAAGCTTCTTATACAACTATTGTGAATATTTAAAAAAATTACTACAGGTTTCATTCTTGTGCATCGTAAATAAATATTATGGAATAAAGCAATTGTGTTTGAATTACATAAGAAAATAACGTACCGATAAGGAATCAGAAAAAAAACCGAAACTATGTTACTTCTTTAGAAATGGATAGAAAAAAATTTGCGATTTAGCAAAATATGATTATTTAAATAATTATTAGTTAGAGAAGTTTTTATTAGAGTTACGCCGCTGTTACGTGAATGATCCTCTATAGTCCGCACTTTAAAAGCTTTTACATGTTTTGCATCAGTTACAATAAAATTTTCATTGTTTCATGAGAGCTCGTATAAAAACAAAATCACAATTTTAAGCTCTAATGTCATGAAATATCATACCGTTAGGTAATAAATAATTAACAACACCACGAGATTGAGGGCAATTACAAGGTTACTTTTGAGTTTACAAATTTTCACGAATCCTTGATAAACATATTTTCATTTTAATTTCGTCGTATACATGCTGCGTAAAAGTGAATGGTAAGAGTTAAAGGTAAAAATAATATATCAGAACTTTATTTAACGTTAACATAGATCTTGTTCTATCTTTGACTTCTTGCAGAGTATGGAAATTTTACGGCAAATGGGGAAGTGAAAAGGTATTATCCTTAATTCTGTATAGGTCTGCCCAAATAAGGGCCAAAAATTACTGCCGTCAGAAAAGCGGCTTGTCCGTAGCCTGATAAAGGCATTTTTTCGAGATTAGTGCTCGATCGTTAACATTTGCCATTTGGCTAAAAAGAGACATTTAGGCATTTTTGTAATTTTCGACCGTCGAACCCGACAAATCTTTTACAATTTCGTATGCGCATGCTTATAACACTGTACGCACACGATTACAGTGTGTACGATTCGTTATCCTCTGTCTGTTTATATATATATATATATATATATATATATATATATATATATATATATATATATAATATAGTCTCTGCAATTTTAAAAAAGGAAACCCTCGACGCTGTTTAACACAGATAATGAAGTCGCAAGCTATAATCTCTAAAACCCAGCAAATAAAATAGAGTCCAAGAGGAAGGTGGATAGGAGCTATATATATATATATATATATATATATATATAGAGAGAGAGAGAGAGAGAGAGAGAGAGAGAGAGCGAGAAAAAGAGAGCGAGAAAGAGGAAGGGAGGGAGCGAGAGAATACAATATTTACAAAATCGCGGCGCGGGTGCCAGCTTACGCGCGCCATTCTCCGACACGCTCGGTCCAAATTGGCATACATATATTATACACAGGGTTTTGTAAAAGCCACAATCGATCGCGTGAAGGGTGGAGGGAGGGGGGCAACGGTAGGGAGTGCGAAAGGCACAGTCCACCACGCGCGCCCAGCGGATTGGTTCAAAAAGTGAACTCGAAACTGGGCCACGTACGAAGGAACGGGAAAGCGTACGTATAAACAGAGAGGAAAAAGGAAGGAAACTGGAAAGAGAGAGAAATAAAGAGAGTGTAACCATACTGCCATATATTGCTATATATATATATATATGTACTTTTCCGGAAAATGTTATCGATGCGGTATAGACTCAGTCCTCTCTCTCTCTCTCTCTCTCTCTCTCTCTCTCTCTCTCTCTCTCTTCCTTCCTTCCTTTGCCTCCCTAGGCGATCGAAACAGCCTTTCCTTTTGGGGATAACCTCCCCCCCTCCACGCCCACCCTATCTTGCTCAGCGGGCTTTCCAAGACTCCGCGAATCTTACTGGGTTATCGCGCGACGTATACAGGAGACATCGCCGCGCGTTTCCTTTCCGCGCGGCGAACGAGCGAGCAAACTGTCGTCTATATTATGGTTTCCTGCCGCGTCCCTGCTCTATTTTCCTCCGTACAGATATGTCTTCATACATACATGTGCACGTATCGCTCGACTGCTTTTTAATTCCGATCTTTAAACCGCTGATTCTCCCCTTCTCTCTCTCCCTCTCTCTCTCTCTATCTCTCGCTCTCTACGGCCCCGCCACTCTATCTTCCTCATCTCTTTTTATTTTCCCTCCATTTCGTTCGCCTCGCTTGTTTATACGCGTTCTGGCCCCGCGGGGCAGCGATCGATCGATCCGTCTAACACAAGCGCGCTCGCCGGAAAATCGAAAGATACTTCTTTTTCGCCCGCGCGGGATTATACACATCAGCCCGAGACAGCGTTGGGCGTCAAATACAAACAAGCTCGACTTACATATACGTATGTGAAAATCCTCAGGATTTCCGATTGGCGTGCTTACAGAGGGAGGTGGAGAGGGCGTGGAATAAAATACCCGCTGGTATGTCGATTATTTGGGCAAAATCGATACGAAAAATTGAAATGCAAACCGTGGAGTACATCGTCGATTTCAGAACTGTAATGCATCGATCAAAATGAAAAATATCGCGCGATGCTTTTCTCAATCGTGTATAAAAGTACCTGTCAAGACGAATAATACACAACCATTGTGCCACATAAAAACTCGCAAATCCCATCAATTTCGCAACAATCTCACCCCGACCCCCGTTCCCCGAAAATCGCCCGTATCTAAAATTTCACCAGAGTACCTCCCCCCTCTCTCCATCACCCTACGCGCGTAATAAAAACGTGAGCGTCGCCGAATTGGGGCGCTCGCGCGGTCCATTTCCATAGCTCGTGCCTCAACCGAGAGTCGTCCCGAGAGCCAGCGATGATCGGATTCACGGCGAGGCCGCCAAACGACGCGTTTGTTTTTCTGTCCAACGTAGAATAACAAAATACCCCCCCCTGCCCACAGGTTCCAAAAAAACAACAGGTTTTGGCCCAACGGCCAGAACCTCGACCTCTACAGCTGTACGTACTTTCCTCGCGGTTTTTTGAATTCAATGCTCAGTAGTACACAGGCGAGCTTGTCGATGAAAAGAGCCCGGGCTACCGCCGAACGAAAGGCTCTTACCCCCCCCCCCCAACCATTCCCCGCCGTCGACGGTGAGATGGAAAAATTTCGCCCGGGGCCGGCACGCGAGCGCGATCCGTTGCGCGTCTCTTGCCAGAATACTCGCGGCGCCCGCGCAGCGGAGGTCCCGTAATGGGGCGAGGCGAAATGATCGCTGAGGGAAATTCTTGGATCGCTCGGCGGTATATATATATACATGATGTAACTCTATTTTCGAGAGGGAGGAAAAGAAATTTCTTTAAAACCATGCATCATCTTTGTAATTTTTTTTAAAATTATTGATTAATAATCAAATGTTCCGCAATATTTCTCGACTTTTCCACAGCAAGCCATGGAGTTTAACGAGAAAGTAATTCCGCTGGTTTTTCTTCGTTACTGAAGTAACTGGATCGATTAAATCCGCGAATTTGTTGTGATTTTTTCAAATTCGAGCTCAAACCAACACTTTGAACAGCTTTTATTTCAATATTGCATCGAAAGGATTATATTACGCTTGGAGCAAATTGTTTGTATGTCAAATATATTCGTATTATTTTACATCCCCTGCACGATCAAAATTTTCCTATCCAAACGAATCCTGTGCAATCCAAGGAATAACGAACGCGAATTACGACTGCCTTTGGTCTGCTTCTACTAACAAATCAGTAGGGGGTCAGCGTAAATTCTGGATCAGGCGAGGAATAACGAACAATTACGTGAATGTCGAACGCTTTAAAGGGGCTAGAGGACTCTTTTGTTCTAGTAAAAAATTACCCTTGTTGTTATAATTCTCAGTATATAAATGCAGTCGAGATAGAGTTTGCATTATTGAAGGCGCAATAAGTATACGTCAAGTCTACATTTTTCAAACAAATTTATATAGATAGCACTTCGACTAAAAACAATTCGACATCTATTCTAGTTAAGAATATTATTGAATTAGCTATGTTGTGCTAACTATAAATGATTACGATAAAATTAAGCCGAATCGAATTTTTCGATTTCATCATTCCATTGGCTTGTACAGTATGCGTTACATTCGCCACATTGGTCCCTAATGATTGTCAACAGAAATGGGATTGGTGCAAAAAGATTTACCCGAGAGTCGCGAGACGCGGGCACAAGAGGGGCAAACTTTCGTCTAACGAAGTTCGATCGAGGAGGCGGGTGGAGGCGAAGTATCCTTTTTTTCGCCCCCGCCTCACCGAGCTCGTTAAAACAAGTCGGCGCGCCGGGAAGAGCGCAAAGCGAGGAGACAATTAATTTCCACCCCACGAAACGACCGAGCGTTTCTTTTTTGGTTTCATTTTTTTTTTGTTTTTTTTTTTTTCGTGGAAAGAGAAGCTCGCGCAGTCCGAATAGAGGCGAAATCGGCGCCAAGATCTGCCGGCTCGTTAAACTTTATGGGTAGAGTTTTTTGCACTTTCACCGTTGAAAAGTTTATATTATCGTGCGTACGGGTGTACAGCTGACGGATGCGCTAGTGCGAGTGTTCTCTGAAATTTTTTTACAGTTACGGTGAGGGAGAGTCTATACACATTTCTACGGCAATTTCAGAGAGACTAATATCGTCGTTTGGGATTGATCCAGAAAAAGGAATACTTATGCTCTACTTTATTTAATTCTAGAAAAACAAAATTAATCCAATTAAATGGTATCCCATTTTAGGATGAAATTTGGAAAATAATTTTTTTCCGTCTTGTTGCAGCGTTTCACAGCCAATGTTTACGCTTATCTTCCCAGGCTTTGCTCTAACAAATTAAAGAGAGCATGCAGTGAGCGCAAAATTTACAGTAGAAAAATTGTAGCGAACAAACAGAAGTATTATCGAATTAAACTTGGGCACGTGTTAGCGTCGTCCGCGTAGCACAAATAGCATTAATTAATAACGAAATCTTGTTAATGAATTCTGTATATGCTCGATTTAGTTAGTAAAAATATATGGGACAATTTCTCCAATAAAACTGTTCAGTTCTGGTCTCTGCAGCTACAGAACATAATAACTTTTTCGATAACTATATAAACTAACGTTTACAATTTCTCCAATATATATATATAAAACATAATTTATGATCTTGTAATACTCAGGCATGAAAACATTCTCCACATAACCGAACCAACTTGTTTACTTCGTAACCGATACGGCGCGGCTCGAAGTTACGCACGCCGGATATTGCGCGCACACATTCATACGTGCATAAAATAGTTTTCACGGCCCCGAAATACGTTACATGCGCACAACATTCGAAAAATGAATTTATTATCGCTCGTATCTGAAGACGCGCATTTTTCCACGACGCTCGCGCTCGCCAAATAATGGAATTTCCGAGGACGAGAGTCGCTCTTTATTTCCCTCAGCTTCATCCGTTTCCTCGCCGTCTCTCTACATATTATTACTTCCAATCCAGCGGGATTCGACGCACTCAAGGATATCGGCAGGGGGGAATCCGAGTTTACGTAAGAATGCGGCGATTGTTTAGGCGACCGTAACGGTGCATAACGTTATGCTCGGTCGTTACACATCTCGAGAAAAAATATAAATAAATAAATAATCAAATACACAAATTTACATATTTTGCTGGTTCGCGGTGCTGAATATTTTTTTTAAAAAAATATATTCATAACGGCAGAAATGAAGGAGAAGGTAAGCTAATACTCCACGAAGAACCGATTGAAGGTGAAAATATTCAAAAAATTGCAGTACAGAGTCATTTGATCGTCGGAATAAGTTGCGCACCACTTTTGGTCGATACACGACTTTATACTCTTCGCCAACGAGACGCCCGATGCTCCTCGCATTGTCGAAATATTTACGAACGCAAAGTTTTTGCAGCTCCGTCCAGTGGAAAAATGCGCCTAAATACATCAGTTGGGCTCTCCAAACCGACTTCACTATTTTTTAAATTTGATTCCAACTAAACAACAACGCGTTCTAAAAAGATACGTTTATACACGTGTATAAGTTTAACGTATTCAAGCCTTCGAATAAAGACTTATATGTTTGCAAGCCTAATCTTAATGCATAAATTATGCATCGTTATAAATCCGAGTCGTGTAATTTCAAATGGACTTTCAAACAATTTTAAATTTAAATCTCTCTACAAACATACAAACGCTCACACACACACACACACATTTGAGCACAAATATATCTAAGATAATTCAATTTGATCTGACCTTTACTTTCTTTATGAAAAAAAAGAAAATTCTTCCACTAGATTAATTTGTACATAAATAAAAACTGTATATGTATGCATCAGATTTTCGATGGAACTAGCGTCAGAGTAGGAAATTCAGCGAGATTGTCGCTCTAAAAACACACAAATATACACAGACACACACACAAAAACATATATATGGCTGTACTTTACAGTGTAGCGCACACATTAGTACAGCCTCCAGACGCCTTATTATACTTTTTTAAACTGAAAGGCCTTTCATCTCTTGTCCACCCTCTCACTCGCTTTCTCTCTCTCTCTCTCTCTCTCTCTCGGCCTCTCTTTCTCTTCCATATCTTCTCTTCCGCCCATTCCTATTTATCTTCCTCTGCCTCGTTCATTATTTCGCGCGCCTACTATTTTGCGTAGGCTTTCTATCGCGCCTCTTCTTCGTCAGCCAGTGTATCTTTTCTTCTTGCTCTCTCTCCCTCTACATATATATATATATATATATATATATACATATCCCCTGGTATATATAAACTTTCATTATCTGCCCGAGCTTTCATGGACAATGTTTGCCCGGGCGTTTAATGATACACCTTTGAAATTTTCAAAGAAGAGAGGCTCCGGCGAAAGCCGATGTTTGGAATAATTTAGTCTGTCTATTCGTTGTAAAAACTTGCTTGATAAAACTAAAAAACTATATTTCTGTCGTCTTAAACGCGCTCTCGGAAACTTTTTACCTATCGGCAATTCTTTCGTTCCACGACGCTTAGAATTCGAATTGTCACATTAATTACGGACTGCGCGAATCCGATAATTCAATTGGATATGGTAAACAGAATCAGTTGACGTTGTAGGTATCGCTACATCCTCGCTAGTGAACGTTAAATCAAATTAATTAATGGAGTTTCCATCCTTTGGTAAATTATTGTATAAATACATTCGGCGCGTATGTTATTGCTGAATTTACGCAGTTTATGCACAGAGGGTAAAGGATTCATGAGATTAATTATTAATTATAACATAATTCAAAGCCTCGCTTATTAATTCAGAGCTCGAAATTCTGATTTTTCCTGTTAATTCATGTTTAGTTAATGCACATCCATGGATAAATCAAGATTATTCGTTTAAAAAATAAATGGATGCTCCAAAATTTCGTATTGACGCAAATTTTGGAATATTTTACACTCGAACTGAATTTTCGTTCGGTCTTGAAACTTCCCGATGCTTCATGAAATAATTAATGAGCGTAGTCAATGGTTTGCAAATGCTACTTTAGTTGAAAATGAACTACTATATTATTCGCAGAATCTCATCCCCGCCTGAAAATATTCTCGTATAATCAGAAAAATGGGGAGCAAAAAAATGGACTCGTAAATTTCGAAAATACTCGATCTTATACACTTTTTAAAATCCAGCGACCTGGAAATTCCTTGGTAACGTGTCTCTTACAACTGCCGCCGCGCGGCCCTTCCCGTATCCACGATTCATCTTCATCCGGCGATCTTATATAAATTTTCGACCCTCCTTCCTGCCCCGCACTCGTCCGCCTGTCGAGACTTTTGAACTTCGCCAATGGAATATAACGTTCCGAGTCCCGACCCTTTTCCGAAAAACCAAAAAGCAAAAGAACTCGATATTCGTTTTCTACTCGCTCCGGCGTAAGTAATCCACCCCTTTATCTCTTATCCCTCAACTTCGCATTTAAACCCCCGCTCGTTGCCCGAGCGCGTTGCAAATAAGCGCGCGTATTATACGAAAATTTTGGGCGCCGTAACGAAAATTCCTGGCAGAAATCCAGGCGCACTGCGGCTGATGACCCTGTCATCCTTCTCGAGCTTACTCTGTATATATACACACACATAGATTTATGTATAAGTCTATATATATATATATATATATATATATATATATATATATATATATATCGAGAGAAGAGGGTATACGCTTTTACTTTACTATTTTCACTCCTCTTTGTGTCTTTCTTCTCCCTCTCTCCCACTCGCTCTCTCCCACTCGCTCTCTCTCTCTCTCTCTCTCTCTCTCTCTCTCTCTCTCTGTCTCTCCGCCCCATTCTCTCCTACACACATTTCTTTCTCGTGCGCGCGCGTACTTAGCTCCTCCCTCCCCCTCCTCGACATTTTAGAGGCCGCGACGTAACTTGCAGCTTTTACGAACCCTTCCGGACGGTCTGAGAATAATGTCGCCGAAGTAAATATATCGAGCTCAGACCTAATATCCAAGTGGGAGAAAAATAAAGAGGAAAACCTTTTTCACGCTCCCGCGCTACCTTCTATCTTCCCTCGTTATTTTTTACCCTTCTTTATTGCCTTTTCTCGATAGGAAGAAAAGTTTTATGGCCTAGAACGCTACGTACTATTACGTATCGGAAGGAACGGGGGCGGAGAATTACTGATAAAAAAAAGGAAATAAAATCACCGATTAAATCGTATTGGGCGACGAACCTATAAAGTATAATGTGTATATAAAATATATTATAATACAATTGTATAAATATGTGTAATTAATTTTAATTAGAATAATAAAGATTGAATTATATAATTTATATAAACATTACAGAAAAGTTAATGAACTATAATAATTATTAAAAATTAAATGTATGTACGCTTCACAGGTTTTCAGAATTGTTATAATCACAAGAATTAAATCAATAATATTCATTAAGGTATTGTTAAAATTCAAGATTAAAAAAAATACTATAATGAGAGTTACGCTTGAGTTTAACCGCACTTCAGTAATTTTTTATGTAATACCGTCGTTAAACAGAATTGTGTAAGTTAAAAATAATCTTCTTTACGCTCGATTTTTTGACTACCAAATTCGTCATAAAAACCAAATCTTGGATGCGTTAAACCGCGATAAAACCGCCTTATATATATATATATATATATATATATATATATATATATATATATATATATATATATATATAATTCTTTTTATAGAACATGAGCAAGTGAAGTTGAGACCAAAAATGTTAGATTAAGAGTTTATGATGAGATCAACGATAAAACTGCCGCAAACAGTTTGATATATGCTTGAAGAATTTTTTGAATTATTCGACATTTCGACGACTTTGTACGATTGAAAAAAAAAGATAAAAAAATGATATGAAAAAAACAAATTATGCTCCATTAGGAAATTAACAAGTTGTTTTACTCATTAAAAAGATATGATTTTTATCCAACTAAATAAGCTTCAACGTGAATATTTGAACATTTTATGTATTTGCAAGGTGTAAGAGAATTACGAACAAATCCAAATATGTGTAGAGTGTCGGTGATTGCATAATCTCAAAATTTATACGAAGAAAATCCAGATCGGGAGAATAAACCACAAAGCGATTCAAACGATGTAATAGTCGCATTTCGATTAGTCCGTGGCATATACCTATCGGTAAAGCACCGATGGAAGTCGTTAATCATCGATTCGAAATTGTTCCTTGGTGTTATAATGAGTATTTAGTTAAGCCGAATGCTTAAAAAAAGGCCAAAAAAGAAACAATAATTATACATAGTCTATACAGATTGACATTTGCCCTTCGCATATACATCATGATAATATTTGGTTATAAGTATATCTCAATAAGGTACGCGTGTCATCGAAAGGACGTCACCCACGTTAATATGCACATACACGTCTATGCTGTCGTGTAGCATTTATTAATCTTTCTCTCTCTCTCTCTCTCTCTCTCTCCTTGTTCCCCCCTTTACTGTTAGCCATCAGCTAACGAATTGCATACTGCAATCACATGTTTCTAACAATGGCCTTAACCTTCTTTCATCCCTCCTGGTTCTCCTATTCCTATTCTGTACTATATATATATATATAGACATAATAATCTTGCACATGAGCGCATGTCCCTGCATGACAAATGCGTATCGCCATGATTTAGCTGTGCGTGCACAACTCATTGCTCACCTCTAATACAGCCTTTGATCCTGCATATGAAACTATATATATATATATACTCTACCAGAGAGTAGAAACAGCGGGACGTCCCTTCAATTGATAAAAAAAATGTCGAGGCTACGTGGTTCGTTGTCGGTCCGTTTGATCCGTGCACCAGTTACCTCATACTCGTTTTCCCAATTTCCCGCAACCTTGTTACGAATGGTTTTATTATTGGGTTTTCCATTTCTTTCACAAACGAATAAAAACTAGGAAAAGCAGTAGTCTCTTAGAGATGAGTAACCGATTTAGTTCTGATGATTAGCTTCGAAATGATAATTGAAAAATTTCGAGGGCCTGACGTTATCCTATTTAAAATGTCATTAGTGATAGTTGAATTGGACACGGATGTTGTCAGTGAAAGTCTTTCTCATTAAAATTCCTACTTTTGGTATTGCTGATTTACTGAAATATCGTGCCTTGTGAATGGAAGGGCCTTAGATACGTACTAAAATTTTACGAGTCTCAGACCGAACGTAACCGGAGTCACCTCGTTCAAACTAGAACAAATCCATCATCCATATCAGACGTTCCATCCTTGTAAATTTAGATGTTACGTGTATCTCGATAATAACGTCGTTAAATATAACTTGTGAAATTTAATGTAGGCGCATAATCGTTAAATATTTCTGGTGGAAATATCAGAAAAACGTGCGACGGAAATTCTTATCAGTCAAGCGGAATGAAATCTCAGTGTCAGTTTGTGGTTGAAAATTCATCCACGCCCTATAGCTGAAAGTTTAGTCGGTGCATAGAGCTGCGCATTTTCATCTACGTGGCTGACAAGAACTTTAGCCACATTGTTCCTGAAATATTTTTTATAGTTTGAGACATGAAATGGTACGTCTACATTAACTTTAGTGCATAATCCTATACATTAAATTTTAAACCTTTGTTTAACATTGCGAGCTAGATTTATTAATATAAATTAGTTTAGATTAATAGAAGATGCGTCGATGATAATGTGGGCTTTAATCTTGACAAATAGAATTTATATCCGTCAGTTTTTATCGGATAACCTTGACCTTGTGCAGTTCCTATAAACCATTTAATGAAGTATAAATTTATCTACACCCGACGTTATTTACACCCGTTTTGTTCAAAATCCGAAATACTGTTAAAGTATTTTTATATGCAAAGAAACTGGCAGAACGCGAATCTGCGGAAGTGAAGCAATGAGACCGGCATGATTAAACTAATACAATGTGAAGAGCATCGCACGCAAATTGGGACGAGCGACGAAACAAAAGGAAATAAGTATGGCCGTAAAACGTCGACCGAGCGAAGACGGCATTATGGAGCGTCCATGAATTGTCAGTCAAATTCGAGTGGAGTACACCCCGGACTAGACGACCTATATATAAGTAGAAGACCTATATATGCATACCGGGCGCATACTCGTTGAATATTCGAATTTTCTTTTAACCCACATCTTGTTCCTGAGCGCAGTAATATATATATATATATATATATATATATATATATATATATATATAATGAATGATGCTGGCATTATACTATATATATACGATTGAGGGATCTCGTGCAAGCTCGCAATTTTACTCATTTTTCTCCTCGCTTTAAACTTTATATATATATATATATATATATATATATATATATATATATATATATATATATACGTATAAATAGATGCATATTTCCCAAGCTGTGAACTAGAAATTTCCACGCATAACGCGAAAACTTTTCACCGCTTGTTATTATATGTATACATACGAGATATCAAGTAATATCTCGTATATCAAGAATTTACCTCTCTTTCTGTAATTCGCTTTCGACCGATGCTTTGCATGTTTGGCAAGTGAGAACGATATGTACGCAATGAAGAAGTATAGTCCAAGGACTCGTGTTGTCTGCACTTTTCGCTTTATTTATTATATATATACATATATATACACGCATTATATCACCTTCTCGATATATACCAGGGGGAGAATAAAGAAGCGCGCCAATATACGATCACGATCTTTATACATATTCTACAGGTATTAGTAATTAAAAATTTTGAAAAATGAAAAAGAGCGAGTAGGAGAATTAATATTTCAACTGGGAGGAAGAAAAATCCTCTTCGGGCAGTTCGGGGGAAAAAGTTCGGGAAATTTTAATATATAAAGGAGCTGGAAAAAAGTTTTAGTGCGTGTCGGCTAACTTTTATATGAATTTTTGAAACTTCCGTTCTATCGTATAACTGTAATAATTTCTAGTAGAATTTATGCCGAATTTCGCGTCGGCGTTTTTACGAGACGAATGCGTTATATTTTTGAAACCCATAGTACGTTTAATTTTTCTTGTTAAAAATTTCTTTTATACCTAAACATTTATGGAATATGGAAAAAAAAGGTATTTAAATTCCAATCAAACCAGTGGAAACAAGGTCTGACTTTGAAAGCTAAAAAAGTATCGGCTTGTAAGTAGAACGAGTCGAAGGTGCTGCGGGTAATTAGCCCACCGTTCATAAGTATACACATATATATATATATATATATATATATATATATATATATATATTCATAAGTGGCGAGCCGCAAATTATACGCCCTCCTACAGTTTTGATATGCGTTATTGTTGTATGCATTAGACGCGAATTCGCGACGTCTGGCAAATGAGCGACGAGAATCCGTCATTTTTGCACGCGAGGCCACGATGATAAATCCCTTTTCTCATAGGCCTTGGCTTTCAATTTTTTTTTCTTCTTTTTTTACATATATATACATATATAATTTGTCAGCGGAAGCGAATCATTAATAATGCTCTCGTGGATGATAAATTGTTCTCACTCGCTTATCTTCTGCGGGGGGGGGCGGGTAGGGGAGCGTGGCGGTAATCTATACGCTAAATCTGTATAAGAGATTAGAATTCGAAGCGAGATTGAATGAAAAAGACGGACGTGTTTCCGCCTTTATTTATATAAATGCGTTAGATGAGTCGCGCGTATTATCAGGAGCAGAACTGAACAACTATCTATCGACATACACACGTACACAAAAAAATTTTATGTCTCCCTATCTCTCCCTCTCTTTCTCTCTCTCTCTTTCTTTCTCCATGTTTTCCTTCGAATAATTCAACGGAAAGATGTCACTGCCATTGCAGTAACTACCGATGCAGATGGCTCGGTGCTCAATGACCGAAAGTTAGTTTTCTTTTCACCACCCTCGCACTCGGCGACAACGAATCCCCCTTAACGGTTTCTCCGCTCCTTCTCTCCTCTCCTCTCTCTCTCTCTCTCTCTCTCTCTCTCTCTCTCTTCTCTCTCTCACTTTCTCCCTTTCATTGCCCCTTTACAATGCTCATTCGCCCATAAACCCTTTAAAGGTGTACTTCGTATTACCGCCGCGAACAATCCCGAACCCATAGTCTTTCGAGCGGCGAAAATTCGAAGGCGAGCGAATAAAAGGAAATAAAGGAGGATGAAGAAAAGCGCGGGAGAGGAACCGAGAGAGAGAGAGAGAGAGAGAGAGAGAGAGAGGTAGGAGGGTTGGGTGGGAGGGCCCTTGTTACGAGGAGTCACCGAAGTGCTGCAGGCGTATTATTAAGCTCCGCGCTACTACAGCCGGGGGTCGTGTCGTGCGAGCAAACAAAAAAAAAAAAAAAAAGAAGAGGGCTTGTCGTATACGCTCCTTAGTATTTTTTTTTGTCGCTTTTAAAATTCCTAGTAGCCCCGTAGAATCGCGCGCCACTCTACTTACGTGACTTCGGACGATCGAGCTTCCTTCGTCCGTAAAAAGGGGGGGGGGCAAATTAAAATTATACGGAGTGCAAATAGCTGGACTGAAAATTTAGTCGTGCACAGCGTCTACGCGCATCGTCTATGCTTTTGTTGCATCGAATGGGATACGTTGAAAGTAACGATTTTAAAACAAAACAATCGTTAGGTTTCCATGGAATACAGCGAGTATTGTTTTTCATTACATGAAATTTAAAAAAAATCAAAAAGTCGTGTAATTTTGGCAATTTTTCGTTCTAAATCAATTTGCATCGATGGAAAGTGAACACTAAAATACTAAAAACATCAAGATGTAGTAATTATTCGTTTAAAGTGACGATGATTTCTCCATTATTCAGAACCCTAATAAACAAAGTAATTAAATATCTAATCTGTTTTTTACCAATTAGTCATAAGCTTAATGCTAGGCGGCTGTTTACTAGAAAGGCAAACATAAAAAAAAGAATAGGTTTTGCACTACGTAAATACGTTATCGTTATTTAAAATATTATATTTTAAATATAATATTTAAAATATTAAAATATTATATTATAAAAAATGTATAGCTTAAAATATTATTATGCTAATCAAATAAAAATGCTCATTTAAATATAAAAAAGTTATTTTTAATGTTCGAATATGAAAAAAAAAATTTCTAGTCTTATAGAAAAGCCATCGGTGTTTGGAAAAATTTACCAACACAAGGTCATCGCCCTGTGCATCCAAAACATCCTTATACAGATAATTAGCGCCAGCTGCGGATTAATGCAAATTTACGATAAACTTACGAGACAGCGGTGCGCCTCGTTCAGCGCCTACTAACGTATGCGGGCCCCCGTATGAGCGCGCGCCCGATTCCAAAACAATTTTCCGGGCAAAAGTCGACGGGTTAGCCAGAGCTGGCGCGCTACACATCCGCCCCCGTACTTTTACGAATTATCGTGGAAGAGCTCGCGCGCACGTGTGCCGGCACGCTGGCGAGTCCACGAACGCAGCGTCGTCGGCATTCGAGATATACCTAATGCTTATATGGCTCGGGGTCGCACAGCCCCACCTCTCCCGCCCCCCGCCGCCAACCAGCCCCGCGGCCCCGGTGAAGACAAAGAAGAGAGAGAGAGAGAGAGAGAGAGAGAGAGAGAGAGAGAGAGAGAGAGAGAGTGAGGGAGCGAGGCGTGGCCCACATTAGCCTCGGCGTGCAGCAGCGCGGCCACACGCGGTGGGTATATATCTACTATATGCGGTGCATGTGCTCTAGGCCGAAATCAATAAACGGAAGCTAGCGTCCCTCTCTCTCTCTCTCTCTCTCTCTCTCTCTCTCAAGCACACACTCGCACCCATCCACACACCCACACATCTCACTTCCTCTCTTTCTCTTCCTGGTGCACACCTTCTATATATGTGTACATCGCGTGCGCGTATATATATATATATATATATATATATATATATATATATGTATTAACCCAGTGATATATAGCGCTCTGCATACAATGGATTCGCCGAATTTTTCACAATGGAGCCTCGCGGCGGGGTCGGGGCGACTGCTACCGGAGCCTTCTCGGAGGATTTCGCCCATTCCAGACTCGCCGATGGAAAATCCTGATTTTTGAATTCCTTTTCACGAGTCTAAAGTAGGATTCCCAAGTTAATCCTTTAACCTTATTCGTGTATATATATATATAATTTTAATTAAACGTATGCGGCGAGAGTTTTTTTTGCAAAGCGTATTAAATTTGCGATTGCATACGAACAAAGGCGTCGGTTGAATAATAATTTATTTTAACTCCGCTCGCGAAACTCCCGAGGTCATTTTATATTAAAAGCAGTCGGAACGATCGCTTGAATTTGATATATATATATATATATATATATATATATATATATATATATATATATATATATATATAGATTTATTCGCAGCGAAGGTGAAAAACGCGACGATGGCGTTCTCGATAAGACACCATAAGTCAAAAGTCTTTGCGAGAACGAAAAGAAAAAAACAAAGAGAATAACAAATGAAAAGAATAACAACCAAATAGAACAATTAAGCTTCCAGTAAATGCTTTTATATATATATATATATATATATATATATATATATATATATATATATATATATATAGACGAATAATCATTTTCGCCGATGCCGAACGATTCCGAGGTGGGGCGCGAGAGCGAGGTCGCTTAGTCGTCGCGACCTGTGCCCCCCCCTCTCGGGTATGGATAATTGCATAACTGCAGCGTACATTATTGATGTAATTGATAATTCTCCTAATCTAGCCTCGTTTAAGCCTTTAAAAAAAAAGTCAATTGGATCGTCGTCATTTTATGCATAAAATATTCTAATAATACTGCAATTTCGAATTATTCTAAATTTTTTTGTTACTCCCATGCAGGCAACTAGTTAGCTTACTTCTTTTTTAATTGAATATTTTCCGATCTTATCTTGGCAAATATTAAATAAGCTGCAATTATTTTTTCATAAATTATGCATATAACGGCAGTGTTTTTCCGTGACTTTAACATTTAACATTGAAGCCTATATTTACAGCAATTCATTATTTACTCATTAAACAGTTTGGTAGAATTATGTTCGTTATTTAATATAATAGCTTAAAAATTGGTTTCGTTTTTTTTTTGATATTGAATTTTACTTATTTTCTGCAATTTAATTATTTTGGCATTGGAAGGTATATTTGAACAATATTGGATAAATATAAAGTTCCTTGCAATGTATCCAAACCATTTGTCTTCTTAATTGCTGATTCCTATCTTCAAGACTTCTAATACTCTGCACAAATCTACTAAGATCGCCAAACGATTGTGTCTATGCAACCGAAAATTCAAACAATTTCTCAAAGTTTTGACGTTCGTGCATTAAAAATGTATAATGTCATTAAACTAATTTTTTTTTAAGTATCAGAATTGTGAGATTTCTTTCGAAGTACGACACTGTCGTTAAATAATGATCGATCATAATTTTAGGATCTACTTGTTATTGTAATTAAATTATATAAGCTTTAAATTTTGAAACGACCCAAGTCTCCTTTTTTATTTAAATATATTTTCACTAAATAATCCCCGAGCTTTTAATCAATTCCACAAATTTGATCGTAATAAGGTAAAAAGTAAGAAAAAAATTATAATCCTGTCCCCTAATTATAATCCCGAGCAATCTATCAATCGGGTCTTGTCGATGAATTCGAAGAAACCATCATTTAATCAAAGCTTTAATACACTATAAGTGTTCGAAATATCGATTTTTTTACATTTTTCGAAAGTATATATCATTTCAAAAATAACCTGTCAAAATTTTAACGAAAACGGAGGTCAACTTCCGAGGCAATCTTCGATGCGACTTATGGATTTTATAATGTGTGTGTGTATGTGTGTGTGTGTGTGGACGTTAAAAGACTTTTTTCTCGAAAGGACATATTCTAAGTCGGTGTGCGTAATATTTTAAGAGTGGCTCAACCAATCGCTATCAAATTTGAAACGCGCTTTTCCAGCATAGATTTAGCGTACTGCAAACGTCGCTGTTTAAATTTCGATATTATTCTTATTATTATATAAATTTTTTTTAATAAAAAAGATCAGCCGTTTACTGTCGAAAACGTGAACATTCCCACATCTTAACACGCGCCACTTTGTCACGATCTAATATTTTAGATAATTTTATTGTTTAAGTTTCAAGCAATTTTATTATCAAGCTAATCTCACCGAGTGTTTGAAATAAATGAATCTGGAGTAATGTAAAGAGAAAATAATTTTTTTTCTTCATTTTCTGCAAAACCTGTTATAACTTCATCTTTTTCTATTTGCCTTCGAAACAAAATTATGCAATGTCTTTAGACGGCGATTGTGTAAAAACACGAGTTTTTTTTATAATTAATAATACCCATTATTAAACAGGAAATTGCGAAAAAGAACATTTTTGCACGTCTTCCACAATTGTAGAAAATCTCCTATTACGGAGCAAAGATGCAGCGTCCACCAACTGACCGTCAAATATACCCTTGTATCAAAAATTAAAAGCTCGATTCCCAAGGCCGGCCGGAGGGGCATGGGTGGGTCGGAGGTGCAAGAAAAACGAGAAAATCCGCACCGGGCGTCCGGCCCCGCCTCCGTCACGACCTAATCTCCCCTCTTTATCAAACTTAAAGAACGGCTCTCCCCCCCCCACTCCATTCCCACCTCCCCCACCATCGCCGCTCGGTTTTGACGAGCGCTCGCATTTACACACATGCACGTATCGCGGCACCTTGGCCTCCGCTAGCTCGCGCAAGCTCGCGCCGGAGCCGCGGTAGTGGCGGCGGTGGTGAGGGGGGGGGGGGAGGCGGGATTGAACCACGCGTACATTATACAAAGCACGTCGCGCGCCACTTACTTCAATTGCAGAAATTGGGAAATTGGATTAGCCTTGGGTGGCCGAGAAGGGGAGGGGGGAGGAGATCAGAACGCGGGCTCAATCGGCCGTATGAGCGGCCTTCCTCCGCCGTGATTCGTATATGTCGCGCGCGGCGTTTGCGAAATCTGGAGCGAGCGACGCGTGATGATGGGTCGTGCATGGGGGCGGGGGGCTGAGTGGGCTCCAAATTGCTCTCTTCTGGCGTTTGTATATATAAGAATCAACGTTGAAAGATCGACTCTTTGAAACTGTATATGGTCTTTCTCGTGTTGATGGACGAAATAGATCGAGCGTTTTGTTCGAACTAAAATAAAATAAAAGTACGTAGTAAAGAGATTGTCGTGTGTTAAAAAAAAAAACAAAAAATAGCACAAGTACAAGTCGCTCGAATAAACGCTTTGCAAGCCATTAGTGTAAAACTATTTAGAGGGAGAGAGAGAGAGAGAGAGAGACTTTTTAATCAAAGTTTTCGTCTACTCAATTCTAGTATACAATTTCGCTCGCTTGGAATATGCGCCGACGATTCTTTTTCATTCTTTAACCGAAGTTCCAGATACACATGAAAGAATATATTTGTTGTTTATATTTCGTGTTGTTCATAATGAGGATTTTCGTTATAAAAGCGAACAAAGTCTACGATAAATCCAGAAATTTAAATGTTTTATAAATAACGCCCGTATTTTATAGTTTTAGAATTCCCATTTTTACAAGAATTTCGAATATATACAATGACATCAAAATGCGTAAATTTACTTATCCTACACATTCTAATCCACGTTAATATCGCAGTACTAAAAATATACGCTGTACGCGCGATTCTATAAGGAATTTGAATACGTATAGTAAAATAATAATTATGCAGAATGTAAATATATAGCCCAAGATAAATTACTTCCATCGAGTTACTAATAAAAAAAAAGAAAGATTGTAAAATCTAACGTTTCAGCCAAGTTCCAGATGTGCGGATTTGCCGTGCAAATCCTGCTTATATATATATATATATATATATATATATATATATATATATATATATATATATACTTTCAAAAAGCACGGATACGAAAAAAGACTTCGCAGTTCCTTAACTGATCTATATACAGTTATACATATATATCCATCGCAAAGGCATCGGATACATACATATGCGCACCACCGCGTCGCTAAGATAAACCGTACCTCGTTCAATATCGCCGCGCCGCAGTCGCAAAGGAAGAAGAGCAGAAATCCGCTCGTCGTAATCCTAATGCGCGCGACTAATAACGGGATAACCGTAATCTCCCTCTGGTCGGATCGATGGTGCCCGCGATGTACGGGTATAATATACAAGAGTGCTCGCGCGCGTTTGCGTATATATGGAGGTAAAGAGGAGTTATAGACCTCTGCGAAAAAGGTTAAAATTAAAAATACACGAAGAGTCGCGGAAATTTAGCTCGCGCTCCGCCCCTTTGTGGCGTGCGCGAGATAACATTTCGCCCTCGTTCGATAACTAATGGAAATTAAAAAACGCACACGCTCCTGTTTCTATATGTATATATCTATTGTCCGTGCATCCGTACCGTTCGCTATACTGCACGGAGAACAGTGTACTCTATATACGCGCGTACGATCTAAAGCTCTCGATATACACGCACGCGCGAGCTTTAATTCCGTCGGAAAATAAATCGTCCAGAAGCCAAATCTAAATTCACCGCGGCTGACTCTGGGAAAATTTCGTGCCGAGAGAGGCTCGCGCCGTCGAGGTGTACACGTGGACTGCGAGCGCATCTCCCCCGAGAGAGAGGGCGAGAGAGAAAGCTCCGAGCTCTCTCGCCAAGACTATTCGACGAAAATTTTACCGCTCTTATCCATCTCTTTTTTCCTCTCGTTCTTTTCTCACGCCTCACCCGCGCAGGCGGTTCCTTTATCGCACAGCTTCCGTTCTTTGTCCATGGAGAAAAAAATCTGTACGTGCCCGCCCGATGTATTAAGCCCGTGGGTGGCATGGGAGCTCCGCGGGTGTCTCTCCAACACAACGGGGCGCTAATTAACGAAAGCTCGAGGCGCGCGCGGTGAATTATAGCGGGAGCACGGAGAAGAGCTTGTATATGTATATTATAAGCAGTAAAAAAATTAATAATATTTATATAGAAGTAAATACAAACGAATTATTGAAACGTAATGCTTTTTACGATTTTTGCAATACAATTTGGTTCATTTATATATAATACAGCTTTACTGTATAATCAATTTCCACCTTGAACAATGTTGAAACTGTATAATTCCAAGACTGAAATTACATCAAGTATATATATCTATATATATACACGCGAATACTTATTTTCCAAGCCTCTCTCGTCCAAGCGTCTCGGGCCAACTAACCGCCGAAACCTCATTCGATTTAGCTCTGATTCATATATTTTCAGACGCGCCCGTACAGTTATTGCATTTATTCAGTAAGTAAATTTCTATCTAATAGAAACGGAGCCCGTGGGAACGGATACGCGCTCGAAAGCCGCGACCCGCAGAATTCATTCTCGCGCGTCGAGAAATGGCGCTCCGCAATATCATTACGGGTAAGAGCCGTATACTCGTTCTAAAAATTATACCATAGGTATATGCAATATTAACACTTTTTACATTTTTATTTTGATATAGCGAGGTGAATTTTGTTCTCTTAATAAATTGCTCGTTTTAAAGATTACCACAAAAAATATGTATTATATAATGAATTTTAGCAACTTGCTCAGACATTCTTTAAGCTTGGACTAAGAATAGAGTTAATTTTGTGTTCATACGCTGAAGAAAAAATTTTCGTTTCTCTTCTGTATTATGACAAGAAGTATTTAAAAAACATTTCGAAAAAATTTTTTTAAGGTTCTTTTCTATTAAAAGAACGAAACTATTTACTTGATAATCCAAAGTATTTTTTTCAGCTCAATATTGCATAATAATAGTGTCATGAAATCGTTCCAAGCACGTATAATGTGTACCCGCGTTACTCGACATTACTTTAGTTTAATCGTGGCGTTAAACATTTAATTTAGCAAGATATCACAATATAAACCGCAAAGAGTACACATTCCAACCATCAATTTCTTCTCTCCCAATCGCGCAATTTCGTCGTGGAATTGGGGAGGGGGGGTGGAGGTAGGGACGAAAACCACGCGCGCGGTCTGCTCGCAAACTCGTGCCCCCCCCCCCCCCACCCAACGTATCTCTATAATATGAGAACGAATCGATTTCCCGTCAAACTCATACCTGCGCGACGAAGGGCTTCTTCTCTTAGCGCCGCGTCCGGCTCCGCTCGGCATACACTCAGACCATTAATGGCATACCATAAGTCGAGGCGTTGTAGTACATGCACGCGGTAAGCTGAGACTAAGCTTTTTCGAGTACGCGTTATATGCTCGACGGGCTTCTGGAGCAGGTGGGGCGTGGGGTGAGGGAAGGCTTCCCTTTGTACGGTCGCGATATAGACATCGTCGTACCCTTTTTCTCCGCTCTTGCCACCCCTCCCCTTCCCCCCGATAACGAGCTAGACTATCGATTTTTATCCGAGCGGCGAAATTCATCATCTCGTCCCGCCTTGCGCGTCGGTGTGGCGTCAAATTTTTCATCGCGCCCGGAGGCTATAATTTATCTTCCCGGGAAACTCTTTGGATAACTGGATAATTTGTATTGAAATGGGATACGAGAATATATATATATATATATATATATATATATATATATATATATATATATATATATATATATATATAAAGCTTTCTCACGTTGGTGAAATTTTTTTTTCTGTTAATCTCAAAAGAATTATTATCTCTTTTATTCCATTCTTGAAAATGTTCGAAGCTGCGCAAAACTGGGTACTTGAGAATAGTACTAATCCTTACGAGAAAGAACGACAAAAGGGTCGGATTCATCACGATAAGATTTGGCTTTAGAAAACTTTATAGAAAGTTTGAATAACGTAGTTCGCCTTCTTTATATATAAGATTCGCATTAAAAAAATGTGAAATACGAGGCAAAAGTTTGCCCAAGCTCTGGGGCAAAGTGTAGTTCATGAAAAAGAAATAATAAAAGGCGGGACAGCGTTATAATGCGGAAATATCTGAATACCGAGCATAATGGCACAATTATTCCCTATAAATTTAGTTGTTCATAATATTACCAAGTCAAGATGATAACAATCAGCAAATCGTGCAAAAACCATTGAGGAAAATTCGTAATGATATAATCTGAATAGAGCTGCCTTTCTTGTACTGTTTCAGGACGACGCGGAAATGTCGCAAGAGGAGCGGCTGATGGAGCAGAGCCGAGTGACCGAGACGGAAATAAGAATGGCAGAGAGACGAAGATATCTGGTCGAGAGGTGCGCGGAGGAGGGCCTCGACAGGCCCGGCAACGATTCGCTTCATCGGCCCAACGCCTGGGAGTTCCTCGTAAATAGGGAGCACCATCTGATCTGGTGCAACGTCTTCAAGGCCGCATCCACCTCCTGGATGTACAATTTCAATTTGCTCGCTGGGTGAGGAAATATTATAATCTTTAATAGTCTAAAGTCGCAAATCGGACGTCTATGCGATCGGATGCCGATGTTGAATCAAGCCTCGAACCTCTTCCGTTGTACCCAAGATCCCTTTCCATTAAACCCGAGAACTACTCGTCTCGTCGAAAGCCATCCTCATGATATCGATTCAATCCGAATATTGAACATCGGTTTTTATATCTATTTTATACCGAAGTCGCTGTCGGAATCAGCTACAACTAAGATACATATATGCACGTACTTATTCAATATACATATTCAAGTACGTCCCCGACGTCGCTGACCGCGATCAGTTCGCAATAAAGCAAATTTTCCGAATCTCCGCTCGCCAACAGGTACACCCCGCAATTTCTGAAGACGTCGAAGGTCGTCCCGGTATCCCTGGCGCGGCAAAAGTATCCCCGTTACACGGCCGAGGAGCTCGCCAAGTTTCTCAACGACAGCATCAGCTTCATCATTGTCAGGCATCCCTTTGAGCGGCTGCTCAGCGCCTACCGCGACAAGTTGGAGCACAGCCTGCCGCATACCTTCCACAGCAAGCTCGGCTCCCACATTGTCTCCCACTATCGAACAAAGGTGAGTCGAACGAAGCGTGCGCGCGCGCGCGCACGTACGTGTAACTGTATGTGTCTGCGTGTGTGCGTGCGTGTGTCGCGTGTGTGTGTGTGCGCGCGCGCCCGCGCGTACGAATAGCCACACGTATAGGCAAGGCATTGAAAGACGAATATCACGAACCACGATCTCGAATCGTATATGTCTTGGAGAAATACGTAGAGTACAGCGAGTCTGCATAGTAAGCTGTAGTCTTCTTCGTTTTCTCGCTCATGCATAACGTAATTATAAGTATATAATATTGCATCGGAGACAAGGGACAAAGTAAGGAACTCTTAAGTGAAGCGGTCGGATGTCAGACAAATTTTTAAGGAGCTCACCGATATTGAAATACAATATAGCTGACTGATTCATATAAAGATTATAGCTATGAAAATTAGGATTAACGAGCTCGAACACCAAAAGGAGCAATGTAATAGTTCGCAACTTATATATTCTCTGCATTTTACCTAATTCAAATGCATGTGAATTATTAGCTAGGCACAGTTACAAGTTCGACTTTACGACAGGCAGACTGTTGAAAAAGTAAATAGTCACTTTACTAGCTAAATAACGGATTGTTGGATAATTTAATTTACAACATTTAAACTTCTTCAATTTCCTTATTTAAATTTCTCTCCCCGAACGAAACTAATTAAGAGAAATCCTACGAAATTAGCAGCTACAGGTTCATTAAACTAATGTAAACATTCTAGCGCGAACATTATTTCTTTACTCGGTATTTAAAATCTTTCGAATCGACCGTGAAGAAATAAAATTTAAGCATTGATACTCTTGATATCGTATTTTAATAAGAATAAAAAAAAACTTGCTTTACAAACACTGCTCGTAATTAGAAAATGGTATAATGAAAATGATTGCTCTCTTAGCTAGTGCAACACACTGAACTTCTTGTAATTGACTAAAATAGTATCTGGACAATGTTATCAAAACGAATTAAATTTTAGAATATATTATAAAATCTATTATTTCGTTGCATCGATATGACTCAATTGTAAATGTTTGCTTTACAAAATTGAAGATGTTTTTAGAGAATTACTTTTTTGTCAATACAACTTCTAGTATATATATTTTAAAGCCCCTATGTGCTCTTATTTAATACCAAAGAAATGTTCGATAAATAATTTTTCCCAGAGTGAAATGGAACATCGAAAATATAAAAATTCTAGAAAAATATATATTTATATTATATAAGTCATTCTAGAAAAATATATATTTTAAGGCTACTCCGAAAGCTTACTCAGCAATACAAATATTTTAATTTTTTTCTTCCTCTTATAACACTAACTGCACCGTCAGCGTTATCAGGCTGTACTTATTCTTATATGTTTTTCTCCCCTCATTTTCGGCGTACCAATCAGAGTCCGAAGACAGGGAGCAAACACGGACCGAGGTATCCGATGTTCGAGGAATTCGTGAGATGGCTTCTGTGCGAGTGGAAGGCAGGAAATGAACTGGACATGCACTGGACGCCGATTGTCAATTTTTGCACCCCCTGTCAAGTGCGATTTGACGTCATTGCGAAGTTCGACACGCTCGAAGTGAGTATGGAAAATTTCTAGCATCGGGAATGGCTCGTATATAATTAAAATAATGTTTAAATATATGTCCGACACTAAAACTAGGATATGATATTATTCTATTTGTGTTTGAATTTACTAGTCTTTTCTACGACTTCAGTAGGATATTTAATTTAATGTAAAATAATTAAAATTCTTTAGACAATTTGGGAAAATTCTGACAGACATAAAGAAGTACATATATAAACTAAACCAACACAAAAAAATTAACTTTGATAGATAATTTTTGACCAGAAGATCATTCCTTCTACAGAAATTTGACTATAAGTAAGATTAGAATTTATTATAAAAAATTTTTTCCTACAGCTTTTATTTATAGGATTCAGAGAATAAATTACATTATATCGGATTAACAAAATTAATTGCTCAAAATATTTAAAATAACTAAGGTAGAAGTTGAAACTTATGAGCAAGTTAACGAAATATCTATATCAATATTGCAATACTTAAGGAATTTTTGTTTCGCATAATCAATACTCCCGATATTATATTCAAATTTATATATAAAGAATAACAAAATTAAATTCTTAATAATCCAATACGTATAGAAATAAAATACGGACAATTCTCTGAACAAAATTTACAGCGTCAATCGCAATGTTCAACTCGACAATATATCTTATAGAAATTGTTCGCAGACATTTTCGTCAGCATTCTTGAAATTTCATTGAAAATAAGTCCGCGTCAGCCACTCCTTGAGTTTCAATGCTCCGTATGCGCCGGAAGCACCGACATCCCATCACCAAAGACACCGCACGGCGAATTATTTGCCTATACACGCCGCACGGCAGTTATTGATTAGTTATAGATATATATTTATGAGCAACACAATTATCAACAGACAACATTGTGCAGTTGCCATATATACGTATTAAAAGGTGACAAACAGGCGATACGGCCTTTCACATGAGATAAGACCCCCTTCCCACTACTGAATTATTAAATTCAAATAGCTCCGAGTCGGAAACTCGTGCGCCCGCCCCCCTCTCTCTCTTGTTTTCATTTCTATGCGATCTTGGACGCGCGCCCGCGCACCTGGCAAAATCCGATTTGCATGGAAAGCAGCGCGGGGGCATCCCCGCAAAGCTCGAGAATATCTTGAATATAAACCAGAAAAGGGTTGCGGGGAGGGAGGGAAGGGATGAGAGAAGGAGTACACGTATTGTCGAGGAAAGTATAATATCTCTGCCCTAAATTATCGTCAAGTATACAAACAGAATATATATATATATATATATATATATATATATATATATATATGTATCTGTATATATATACATAATTGCGACAAGGCGACGCGACGCGGCCCCCGTTTCTCGCCCGTCCACTGTTCTATAAGCTACTATAGTCTGTTTTACTTTTGCACTATGACGGTCGAATCGTTGGCGTACAACTATGTATATATATATAATGGAGCAATCGAGGGAAGTCTGAAATGCGCATCGTCGCGTTATCTTTAAACTCGTGTTTTATTACCTATATACATATACGCATATTGTATTACAAGGGAAAGAGTTACAATTTTACGAGCCGTTCGAATCGCAATTTTCTTAAAACTATTTAAATTGAAATTAGCTCGATCTGTGCTGTTGCGCTGATATTGTGACACAGTTCGTTAGAAAAAAATCGAGCTTTATTAGCGATGATTGAAAATGTCATATGATTTCTTGGAATTTCATTGCAGGAAAGCAAATATTTCATTTCAGTAATATACAAAATATAAGCTGCAATTAATGGTCTTTATATATTGTAAGTAGAAACAAAGTAAATATTCCGCCAACGTGACTTGTGCTCGTTCGTATAAATAACCAAGACGTTCATAAAGTTGTAAAAATAAGACACAGTCGAGAAAACTTAAGAAGCAGGCGCAGTCGCATAAGCATAGCCGATTTATCCACAGAGATGTCAAATTTCTGGTCCCATTCCTACTTCTCGCCATAAATTACTTTTACTACCTTATATGTCATCAAAATAAAACGACTATTTTTCCTAAAATTGTAGTATATTAAAATTAAATTATCTACATAATTTTCGAAACAAAATCCTTACTTTACACACATTTTGAAATTCTCTTATGATCCAAATATGAAAATCAAAACAGTCGCGTAATAAAATTAAGAAAGAAATGCTCTTTCGGCCAAAACTAATAAAAGTTGACACTTTGAGGACGGCTATATACTCTTTCAAATTAGCGGCACAGATACAAACGATAAAAGGGTCACTGATATTAGCCTATATACGCTTTTAAGTTGAAGGCGTCACGTTAACCCTAATTGATGAAAAATCTAAAACAAATAGCTTCATTATCTGCAAACATCTGCTAACTACTACTCTACTTTGGTTTAAATCGATGAAGACTAATAGACCTGATTTTATACGTCGAATTATATTTTATATTTTAAAATTATCCACTTATAAATACCAACAATGTGAAATATCTCAAATACATTGCTATATTTTACTTTTAGTTTTTATCAGCAAAGAATATATATATATATATATATATATATATATATATATATATATATTTGCCATTAAAAATGAAAATCTGACAGCGTCCTCTGTGTTTATATAGGACGACCAGCATTATCTCATCAAGCAAGCTCGGGTAGGTCACATAATTAAGCCTGAGTGGAAGAATCCAACTCGCGGGGACCAAACCAAGGATGTTGTCAAGCAATATTTCACGCAGCTTTCAAAGAACCAAATAAAGGAACTCTACGGAATGTTTAAGTTAGTAAATTTAATAATGATAAATTTAGGAAGATTAAACATTTATTGACAATATTATTTCATATAGAAATTGTATTAAAGCAAATGTGATAATTAATTCATATGAGAAACATTTAATCAGAGGCAAGGATCATTATAACCGATTACAAATTTATGTAAGGGACTTATATAATTGCAAATTTGAGTTAAGCATATATTTGTATCTATATCAACATTGCTGTAAAATTTTAAATAAAATTATCAAACGGTGTGGACATTTTACTTTTCAGTTTTAAAATTATCAAAACCTTTTCATTTTCACGGGGTTTGATAAATCTTCTCGAGACTTTTCGGCAATTTACAATAGAAATAAAAGACTTGTTTACCTAGAATTTGCAATAAGCATAATATTTACATATACAACATTCAACCAAATAGAGTATACATTTTTGACAATTGGTACAAAAAAACAATTGACAATCTATCAATAGATCGTAATTTCTTGTTTTACATCGAACTTGCAAAGTCAATTGACATTAAATACACAAACATTCACGAATACCCTCCATCGAATTCACTCGCATTTCTTCTCTTTTCAGATACGACTTCGTGCTGTTCGGTTACTCGCTGAAGGATTACCTGGAAAATGGTCGGGACAAGGTGACGAAGTTAGTATGTAAGAAATGATCCGACGCTCAATTGTGGCCATCGTTTTCTATGATATACTACTGAATTAAGCGATCGCGACGAGCGCGAATTTGTTTTTGTACCAAAGCATAAGGGGCGAAGAAAGGAAGAGAAACGGCCTATACAGTCGACGAAAGGAACTGGAAACTTGTAAAAGAGGTCGCGATTTTGCAAGAAAAAGAAGCTGCGCGAAATGCCGATGCATTGACTTGTTTTAAGGCACTTTTAATATATATGTAAATAGCGTTTCTTTTCACAAGTATAATATAATTGTTACGCGTACACTCCGACTCAGAACATGTGATATTGATATGTATATGTTCGTATTTTAATTGGATTCTCTGATTATATAGTGTACGGATGGAAGATCATTGTAAAAATCTATAATGATAAAGCAATGCATTTCTAGGATGCAAAATAATGCGAGCGTGAGAGAGAATTTCATTGTTTTTTTTTAATAATATTAGACGATTTATTATATACGTAGATATTGAGTTTTACTTGTTCTTTTAAAAAAATAGACACTACGTAATGTACGGTACTGCATATAGATCTGCCGTCGGCGCTTATTTCCGGCGTTACGTTTATGCGTCCAACAGATAGAAATAAGTGCCCGTGTATAAATAATTATTTAAATTTTATAATAGATAATTGAAATATTATTATGTAAAATATTAATAGAAGTAATAAGAATCAAAATTCAACTATTTATTCTATATATCGAGGAATTTCATCTAGTATTTTTCATTAACACCACAACTCGTTTATAGACTTTTAAGTAAGTAATAAATAGAAAATTATAGATATTTAACAAAGCATCAAATATTATCTATAAATTCATTTCATAGTGAACTGTTTTTAAAGCCCGTTTAAAATTACAAATACAAATTCTATCGAATACAAAGAATCATTAAAAAAATAATCACACAAATGCTAAAGGCTTTTGAGATGAATAAATAGTTACACATAAAATATTACAATATAATTATAATGTGTTAATACAATTGCTATAGAGTTAACTATAAATGTTAAACTATATATATATTATTATTATTATTATTATTATTATTATTATTATTATTATATATATAGCTTTGCATACTCGTCCACTTTAGACGGAGGTCTAATTTTTCTCTTTTTCTTAACAAGAAAATGTGCCTTCCTCTTCTTGCAAAGAGTTGATGGGGGGTTTGGTCGATACTGCGCTTCGGATAGATATGATATCTGCACAGTGTATATATATATATATATATATATATATATATATATATATATATATATATATATAAAGGTACGAGCGAGCCAATTTACAATGCCAGCGCATAAAAAAAACGTTGCATTTTTTATGGCCTTAACGATATTTAATATATATTGTTCAGCAATAAAAGGTTATAAAGCCCCGATGATCGACGACGCGACGACGCGCGTCCGAGGAGTTCTAATGAAGGGGCTTAATAAAATAATAATGATTATTATAAGGCGTTGCCGTATTAATCCGAGAGTAGGTTAACAAAATAACGAGTCTCCGATAAGAGAATAATCGAAAGTTAACGGACTAAAGTTACTCACTGGGGACGCTTGACAAGGGTATGACGAAAGGTCTATGATGTATTCGGGACGCTGCATGGGGGTCAATGACGAAACACGTTGTTCCCACTGGCTGTTCCATGTCATAAATTGCTGTAACGTGTTATTGGGAGTATGTCAATATATAGATTTTAATATCGGTATTAATTACCGATTTTACCGCCCTATTGTATAAATCACCAAAGCATCCTAGTACTCATTATTAATTTGCCTTTATATCATTAGAAATTGGCTGTTAATTATTCGGCGATACTTCGTTTATTAAAAGTTCATTCTTTACTAAATTATTCTGATGAAAATTAGTTTCATTATTAAACATGTCTATACATTAGATTTTGTAGTGATAAATAATTTGTTTAAGTTAAATGATCAGGTCTTCGTTGTACATTATTTTAGTTATCTAATAAAATTTTGGCATGCTTCATATAATAATCGTAAGTGTTCAGGTTTTATTCAGAAACTGATTAATTACTTTTCACAAGAATATATTTTTTTTTCTTTAGCAAAGAACAATTACATTTTCTGTAGTTTGATCTATGAAGAAGTCATATTAGTCTAAAAAATAATAATAGATTCTTTTCTTTTTATCATCATTTATATTACTAGGCGGTTTTTAATTAAATTATTAATTAGTTTAATACATTTTTTTAAATTCATTGACGTTTTAGATGAAGAGAAATTAAATAAATTAAGAATATTTCATAGAAAATATTTTCATTTAATAATTCACTTTGATGTTTCAGAAATTGTGTCTAATAATAAATGGACCATTTTTCAATTTCAGAATCAACTCCATTATATTGTCTATAGTTTGTCTATAAAATAGGCCTTTTGTAAATATCCTTCTTAGATTCCGATTTCACTAAAATTATCTGAAAATTTATAATTGAATCTAATTTTTAAAGTATAGAACATTGAGATTTAATAGATCAAAAAGAATCAATACATCATGAATCAAAATCTAAAATAATTATAACAACTATCAATAAAACTTGAACACCTATGATATCTTAATTAGATAAAATATTAATGCACAAGATTTAATTACTAGGTATAAAAATAAAATGTAATTTTTTGACACTAATTTATATAACAATTTATAGTAATTGTTAACAAGCCGTCTATATAAGAAGATTATCCTTAAGTATATTCTTTCAAGATATCAGTTTAAAAGAGTTTATAGTAATAAAAATTAAAAGTTATAGATTAATAAAAATATCATTAACTGATACAACACGAAGGGTCACTCAAATGACACATTGACTTGCAGAATTTTCAAAGGATCATTATTTTTGTAATTTAGAATTATTATTATAATTTAGATGTAAAGAATGCATTGTGAGATCGAATAGACTTAGTAATATACCTCATAAAAGAAAATAGAATGGCAATCACTTAAAAAAAAGCTGTGTAAATTTGTGCTGTGAATAAAATTCTTTTTGTAATGATTTGAAAAATAAAATACTCATAGTAGGGAACTCTTTTACACTAAACATAATAGTATTGCAAAAATTAGAATTAAGACCTTACTATATTCAGTTGGCAACAATATCAATTTGTAGTTTTAAGGCTGAAATATTCTTAATTACTTTTTTTTTTAAAAACATTTTAAACATTTAATCTATTTGTTTATTATCAATTAGAAATTTTTCAATTTTACAAACCAATTTTTTGTACATTATATACATAAAAAAGTTTTTATATTGATTAATTTATAATATTTCTGTTATGAATAATGTAAATGCATCATTTAATAAACATAATAATGAAATGGAATTATTATTTATTCAATAATTTAGAAGTAATCATAACAGTAATTAGATTTTATTATATAAATAACTTCGTTTTTTAAAATTATCAATCATATATAATTTAAGAGACATTAATTTAATAAATAACAATATTGTTATTATTTTAAAAATTAAAATTCTTTAAACTTTTAATTAATTATTTCGATTTATATAAAATATAAACATAAATCATTTATTTTTAAAAAATTGTAAATGTAAAATCTTTAATAAAAATTTTTTAAGTATACATTATTATCACAAAATTTATTTAAAAATAAAAGTAACTCACGAATTTTTCAGAAAATTATAATAAATTAAATATATTTATTAGCCTTACCACGTTGTTTTACTCTTTAAAACAACTCCTATTATCCATTTATCATCAATTACTCGTTGGAACATATCCTTAATTTCTAAAACTTTCCGCTTTTGATAAAATTTATTTTTTTTTTTCTTTAATATTGGTTTTCCTGTATTAGAATACAGCTATAAATTAAAATGTCATATTAGGTTACAAATTAAAAACTATTCTAAGAAATAAAAACTTACATCACTGTCCGAATCTGAACTAATTTGTTCACTATAAGCTGCTTGGGTTGCTAACTTCTGTAAGATTTTTTCCGTTACATTTTCAATAACTTCAATATTAGCTTTGGCTTGATGTATTTGATTATCTACACAATTCAACTGCTTTAATAAATGTTCTTCAAGAGGATTATTTACGTTATCTTTTTTAAAAATAGGAACTGATTCCACTGGCTCAGGATTATTGAGGTTATCCTCAAAAATATCCATGTCCTCATCATCCTCGAATAGAATCGAATCGAAATCCATTGTAATTCTAAAAATCAATTGACAATAATATATAAATTAATAGTACTAATGACAAAAAAAATTAGTAATTAAAAAATTTACAGCAGACTAACATATATAAAGATTTTTATAGAATAAATCAATAAATACTTTAATAGCACTTATACATCAAACTATTAGCAGTATCTAATGGTAATAATACTAACAGAATAATATATCTAATAATACTCTGGTAATATTATGTTTTACTTTTATATTTATTTTTCATTCCTTCAATTTGATATCAACTTGGAAGTGCAAACGTTTTAATGAAATTTGAATGACTAGCTGACCACATTGTTATAATCAGATAACACCTGGACCTGAGTACACTAGTGATCCTGTGACCCGCACCAGCACCGCACCGGCCACTACCTTCCAGACTCACCTCAACCACTGTCAAAGTTTAGACTAGGTCTAGTCTAGACAGGCTTCTCCGCTCCTTCTCCAGTCCTCTTGCATGCTCCTCACTGTACTGTATACTTTTTCAAATGATGCATATTTTGTACAGTATGTGCATCCAAGATTATTCAGGGGTGCTCCCTGAGCCTGACGCTGCCACGGGGCGTTGTCATCAATTTTTTTAGTCGTTTTAATTTACATGCTTTATTTTTTATAATTTCACTAGATTTAACTTTAAAATTAGTTTAGTAGTTATAATTGAAAAATAAAATGAAGAACAACCATAGTTTAATTTTGGTTTCTATATTTAGTCTAATTATATTTAAATTTTGTTCAGGTAAAAACTCATGATTTTTAAGTATAAACAATTTATAATAATATACTTTTGATTAAATATATTTTTACAAAAAAATATTTAATAACGATTTAGCACTTTCAAATTATTGTATAAATGAGTTTTACATTTACAAATTTTTTTTCCATACATTTTGTGTTTTTTTATTTTATATTTCAATTAAAATTTCAATAAATTGAACAGGTCAAAACCTCAACAATACAGCAATTTGGTGTACAGTATCGGAAAATGAGCAAAAAAAGTGTGAAGAATTTTCAAAAGCAATTGATCGAGAAATTTCAAACTTTCATAATTATTATATATCTATAACATGCAAACAAGCTTTTAACAAAGATGAATGTATGGCTTTACTCGATCGCGAGGTTGCCCATTTAACAACACTTGATGCAGGTGAAGTATTTGTTGGTGGAAGATACCATAGTTTAGTACCTATAATGCAAGAAATCTATGAAAACAATGTTAATTATCAATACGCTGTTGCTGTTATCAAGAAAAATACATTACCAGATGTAGTGCATATAAGAGATTTACGAGGAAAAAAAGCATGTTTTGCAGGAGTTGGAACATTGGCTGGTTGGGTAACACCAATTCATAATGTAAGTTGAGATAAAATATAGCATAATTTCTTAACAAAACAAAAATGCTCTATATTAATATATTTTTTAAATCAATTCAAATAAATTTTATAAGTTTAGAAAATAATAATATATAAATTATTTTATTAACTATATCTACCCCTAATTTATTTTTCGTTTAGCTGATGAAAGATGGTGGTATGGAAATAATTGATTGCAATAACCACGTTAAATCCACAATAAAGTTTTTTGGACCAAGTTGTGCTGTCAATTCATTAATCAATAAATATAATCCACTTGGTGATAATTCTGATCAGCTCTGTAAACTTTGTATTGGTAAAATACCTGGTGGTAAATGCACAAATGCAGATCCATATTCAGGTTATGAAGGAGCATTTAGATGTTTAGTCGAAGTTGGTGAAGTAGCATTTCTTGTTCATAATACAGTACATGAAATGACATCAACAAATTTTGATTTTAGTAAGTAAATAAAGAAGTCATAAAAAAATTTAATGCAACTTTTTGACTAATAATAAAATTTACTAAGATACATTTATTTTTATAATATATGATTTCAAAATTTCTTTAAGATTCTACAACTAAAGATCAGTTTGAACTACTTTGTCACGATGGTTCTCGAAAGCCTGTGGATGAATATACATCTTGCCATTGGGGTCAAATACCTTCTAATGCAATTGTTGTTTCATCTGCTACTAACCAAGAAAAAAGAAAACTTTACCAAAAGTTTTTAGAAGAAGCCGTTAGAATACTTGGAAAATCTGAAAACAATACCAACGCAAACGATTTTTACAATAATCGTTATGATGGTCGCCAAGGCAAAGGCTATGAAAATGGATATGACTCTGAATATAATCAATATAATAGTAATAATGAAAATCGTGATAATTATAATGATTGGAATACAACTGGACATTTTGAGAGGGATCACAATTCGTTTTATACTCAAGAGCCAAATATTCATACAATTGAAAAGTTTTATTTATTTGAATCTGCTCCTAAATACGGCATTCATCGGAATCTCTTATTTTCGGTAAACGAATGTTTCAACAATTTTGTTTTTAAATTATTAAAAAATTGAATTGCAATATAAATAAATCATTTCCTCTCTTAATTCTTATATAAAATTTAGGATGCAGCAAAAGATTTTGTTCGAATTCATGAATCAGACCAAACTTTTTCTGGTTATTTAAAACAATCTTTAGACATGATATATGCCGTGAGACGATGTCCGGTAAACAGAATGACTTTATGTGTCACTTCTGAACCAGAATTAGAGAAATGTATTAAAATGAAGGTATTGTAATTTATTATTAGAAAATAAAATAAAAAATGTTTTTAATAATTGATTGTATTTTTTAAAGATTGCTATGAAAGCTCAATTATTAAAACCAGAATTATTATGTCTTAAAGGACATAGTCAAATCCATTGTATGCAAGCTATACAAAACGGGTAAGTGTTGATTTTATTATAAATAATTTATTTTTTAGAATTTAAAAAGCATACGAACCATCAATATTTTAGTCAAGCTGACGTC
Source organism: Sycobia sp. Sy_11 (assembly GCA_018907035.1). Taxonomy (NCBI): domain Eukaryota; kingdom Metazoa; phylum Arthropoda; class Insecta; order Hymenoptera; family Epichrysomallidae; genus Sycobia; species Sycobia sp. Sy_11. Next base: position 919,887 of record JACCIC010000066.1, on the reverse strand, counting down.
TCCGTTTTGGATGCAAGTGATGTCTACACTGCTGGTCTACGATATGATTTAATTCCATTTGTTTCCGAAGTTTATAATCTTGGATCACCTGCCTATTATGTTGTTGCTGTAGCAAAAGAAGAAGATGACAACACCGATTTAACTTATTTAAAAAATAAATATACTTGCCATGCTGGAATAAATACCGCAGCCGGTTGGGTTTATCCATTGGCGTACCTACTTTCAAACAGTTGGATTCGTGGGTATGGCTGTGACTCTGTTCGAGCTGCTGCTGAGTACTTTACCAAATCGTGTGTACCTGGTGCATTGAGTCCTGAATACAATACTGGTAAAAAGTCTTTAAAAACTTATTCATCTCATAATATTTTTATACAAGCGATATTTTAATACTTACCTATATATTTCTGTATTTATAAATATGCAATTATAATTTATTTTTTAGGTGTACCTTATGATAATATGTGTGATCTGTGCCATGGTACGAAAGATCGCTATTGTCGTCGAGATGCTTCAGAAGATTACTATGGACATACAGGTGCTTTCCGCTGCCTTGTCGAAGGTGGCGGTGACGTGGCATTTGTCAAACATACAACTATTGCCGAGAACACAGACGGCAAACGTCGCGAATTCTGGGCGCGCAATACTTTCACAAAAGACTTTCAGCTACTTTGCCCGGATGGCACCCGAAAATCTACCCATGATTATTTGACGTGCAATTTGGGTAAAGTAGCGGCCAACGCTGTAGTGACTCGAGGCGGCTATTACGGATACAATGAAACACAGGTGATAATTATTTCCAAGTAACACATTATAAATATTAATTTAGAAGTTACTTACTTACTCTTTTTGAAAAAATAATTGATCCAGATTATGAATTCATACATTTTGTGGGTAAATTTTTAACTTAAAGTATGCTTTTCTTTATTCAGGTAAACGCGTATACAAATCTACTGATTTACGCGCAGCAGTTCTACGGCAGGAAGGACCTAGACGAATTCACATTCGGCATGTTCTACAGTCAGCCACCGTACAGCGATCTCATCTTTCAGGATGCGACGCAACAGCTCGCTATCATTCCACCTGAAAAGCGAGAGTACAGCGCATATTTGGGAGCCGATTTCATGAGAGCGAGAAGAATCGTTGACTGCACGGCTGGTTCGGCAAACACGGATAACTCGATAATAGGGACCGCAATTATGCTGGTTATTGCAATTGTTTTCGGTAGATAAACGAGCATGTGCTTTTAAAGCATAAAATCCATTTGACAATATTTCTTCCAATATTTTACTGATCTTAATTAAAAGTTCCTTATAAAAGATCTTTATTATGAAAGAAGAAATTTATATACTAAGTATACAATTCTTTGAGTGCCTTAACGAACGAGAAGCAAGGAGAAAATGGAGTCTCGTTGTGATTTTTAATTGCTGAAGTTATTCATCAATTATTAGCTATAAAAATAATTCGAAAAACCATAGATTCTCTCTAGCCCAATATTCTCATATATTTACTATATTGAATTGCAAACTCTAGATTTTCGCCATTCAAATTAAAATTTTTCATTTTTGAAAGCAAATTATTATCGGTAGTAAAGTGTAATATGATCTCAAAATATTTAAACTTATTTAATTGGTTGAAACAAATTGAATTTTGAAACGTGATATTTATTTTCTATCCATTTTTAATTCAAAATAACTCAGTCTCTTTTTTTCCAGTAAATTTATAAATTGTACATAATGTTAGACAGTAGGTATAATATAGTGTAAAACGTACTTTGAAAGTGTAACTATTCATTAAAGTGAATCTTTATTCTCTCTAATGAAATTTTTTACATATTTATATTATGCATATTTGAACAAAAATTTTCGTTCTTCCATATTTTTTTTTAAATATTGTATATTGTAAGGTATGTAAAAGAAAATCGCATGTGTAAGTAAATACTCTTTATAAGATTCCGTCCATATGTAGAACATATTTTAACAGACATTTTAGCTATTAAGTATTATTAAAAAGCATCTGCCGTCCATTGCATTTATAATAAATTATAAACCAATGTATTTTTTATGTATTCTTTATATAACTCTTTTATACATCAAAAGTACTTTGATCTGAAAATAAAAATTAAAAAAAAAACCATTATTTTTCTTTCTAGTTATACTTGCTTTAATACATTATTATAGACTATTAACAGTTTGAGGTACTACCTAGTATAACATATCCAATGTTAAAAAAAAATTGATTTTAAAGCAGCTCAAGTTGTGGCAAAATTTTAATAGAGTTTAGTTCAATTTTATAATATTTTAAAAATATCTTTTCTTTTTTACAGTACATGTGTAAAAGTAACGTTAATTTCACATTCATTCGTATTATTGAGACAAAACGTTTCTTTTCGTGATATCAAAATAAATTTTCTTTCGGGCACTTGTGTTAAAATAATCTAATTTCGGTAATAGAGCACGCTCAATCATTTATTTTCATTTGTTGCAGAGTTTAATATCCCAGATGAGTATCGCAGCAATAATCTTAAACATTTACCATTAATGCCACGCGCTGACTATTTAGGTATAAATATTTTCGAAAGTAGTTCGTTAATTTTTCAACACAATTCGAAGCAATCATTTTTAATCGTTGACTCGGAAATGCTCGACAAAATAAAAACGTTTTTTTTCTATTATAGCTAAATATACATCTTCTATCCAAGTATCCTATATAGATTCCATTATAGTGTCTTCATTCGTATAATCTTTTTCTGAGCCTCTTCCACTTATATTATAAGAATACATATAAGTTTAAAATTATTTTAACTCTCAAATTGTAGGACGTAAATTTGCTTCGAATTTCTCGAGTAAATCGTAAGATTCATCTCGTAAATAGTGTACAAAGAATTTTTATAATTATTTTTATAAATATTTTTTATATCAGATGTATTATTTTCCCACCGATTCCTCTCTAACGACTATTTACGTAATGCGTTTGATTGTATCTGCTGGGATATTTATATATTTGCATAACTACATATTTTATTTCTTGTTTTACAGCGTTTTGATTTATCTTCTGAATGTTTTGACTACTTTTTTTATAAAACTGAGTCATAAACATGCTGTTACTAATTTTACTTATATATTTATTGTTGTTTTCGAAATTTGGTGTTTTCCAAGCAGTTTGAATTCTACAGTCCTTATACACAGCTAAATTATTGCACACCTGTTTTCATAAAACTATTTATTGATTCATAAATACATACATATGCACATAAATCGATTTTACTGTTTTTAACTCCGACGCGCATGCAATTTTATATGTGTATAAAGGAACTCGTAAATACATTATTAGCTGACAAAATAAAAAAAATGGTAGACTTTCCTATACGAGATTACGCGTCGATTTTGATCTTCGGATGAAAATCTAATTCTATATTCCAAAATCTATATTCTTTTAAATATATGTAAAATGTATATATAATTGTGCGATTCACTGCATCATTTAAATATTTTCCTGTACTGTACGGCTTTTGCATGAACAGCTGAAATCGTATGTACGAGCTGTGTATCCTTGGCAGGATCCTTGCATAATTGATCGCATGCCTTGAAATTATATTTGATGTAGATTGAAGTCGAATTCCAAGAGTTCAAATATACGAACTATATATATGATTAAAAAAAAAAAAGTGTCCTAATAAACTATATTTTATCCAGTGTACAACTATCTAAACGTGGATTTATTTATAAAAAAGTAAGAGAAATGTTTTTCATAGCGCAGCGACCGGTAGGAATATTCTGTATTCTTTCCGCGAGAAAAGTGGGAATATGACGAAAGGCCAGGTGCATCGGTTTTGTCGCGACGCCTGGCTCACTCATATAATTCTCATTGCCCGCGACGATACCCCCCCCCCCCCGTCCAGGCTGGCAATTTCACCGGGAGTGTGTTGACAGAGACGCGGATACGAAAGACAAGGGAGGCGCGCATGAGAGGCGGCCGTTGTTTCAAGGAACTCGACGAACGCGGATGGAAAAAGGCAGAAGAAATATATATATATATATATATACGTTCCGCAGTATATATACGTATATATACGCTTTACCAGAATCAACGCAATTGCGTTAATGTACAGGGTGTCCGGCTTGTATTATTGGAGCCTTTTTTTATTATACGTATAATATAATTTATATACACGTTTCTGAAGACGCGCGCAAATCTGTTAAGACCCAACGTTTTCTCAGTATAAGAGCATTAGATATTGTGAAAATATCAATGCAGTGCAATATATATATATATATATATATCGACATCAGCCTTGAATATTTCAGAATCGAACTTTTTTCTTTTTGTTTTAACAGTATATCTCATAATACATAATGACCTGACTGGTCCTACGAAAACTAAGTTTATACATTAAAAAATACATTGTACGCAGTTATTATCGCTACGAAAAGTTAGCTCATATGTGTTATCAATAACAACTAAGGTAAAAAAGACTGATGTTTTTGATATAATTTACTTTTTTAATTGTCTTACAACTTGCGAAATACAGTAGAAAATCATCTGGTAGTATACCAAATCGGTTGATGACAAACAATGCGTTTCGATTATAAAATGACTTCATATAGGAAATTTTTTTTGAGAATTTACATAATAAAATAATTATACTATATTTTATCAAATTTTCATTTATAATATAAGCTATATAGGACACTGGTAAGTTGTATACATATATTTACATAGGAAGGTAAATTATAAGTATAGGTATATAATATGTTTCAGTGGATGTATTATAGATGATTGTCATGAATGGGTGTACATTTGCAAATAAATAATATGATTTTAAAAAACTTCGCATTTTGATGTAAAATAATTTATAAGAAAAATTATATTGGATACATTTTATATTCATATATTCTTATTCTATAGGAGATGAATTTATTAATCGCGTTCATATTCTATTCGATTTCTAGTAAAAGGACTTACTAGCAAGAGTCTTTTTCTTTAAATGACCGACGATGTCTTTAACATACCAGTGAAAATATTCTTTTTAGCGATAGCTGCGCTTCACATTTACCTAATTAGAAAATTAGTGTAAATCGCTATATATAACGCTTGAAAGTACGATTGAAAATTCTTACAAAACTGCAGATGTACATATACATAACTATGGCAAGGGACAAAGACTGAGAGACTCGTGCTCTTGCTAGATTCATGTAAAAAGATAAAAAATAAAGAGTGAAAGTAATCGCATGCGTGCATACAGATGCTTACAAGCGAGGCAGCAGTCTCGATGGCATTGCATTGTACTCTCCTCGCGCGCTATGCGCCGCTGTGCGCTATCGTCAAATTACGTATGTACCTGTTGCACGCGGGTATGAGGCAGTAGAGGAAACACTATGGTATGAGATACAAAGGGAAATATGCACGTGTATATATAGTATACAGATATATTGTTATATATCCTGCCTTGCCGATATAAATCTTAAATCGACGAGGCAGCGAGTACGGTTATACAGGCGCGCATCTCGGAACTCCTTGACACGCCGGGCGTATTATATAGTGTACGGAGTCAAGAAAGAGACGAAGAAAATCCGAACGGGAATGCTGTTTATATATAATCCACATCGCACTGTAGACAAGTTGATATACACCTATAAGTAGCTCTCCCCATAATCATCAGTAGTAGTGGACAGACGCGGCTGACCGGCCTCTCCCTCGTCCTCCCCTCCCTCCCTCCCTTCCGTCCACTCTCTTTCTCACTTCGGTCACAGACACCGAAAGAGCGCGCGCCGCGGCGGTGGCGGTGGCGGCGGCGACGACGACGACGACCACGACGACCACGGCACTCTCCGCGGATCAGTCGTTATTCACCCAGACCGTGTATACAGCGCGAGCGCGCGCCTCGCCCACATGCATATATATATATATAAAAGAGACACGTATTATGTATACGCTTACGGGCGCGCGCCCGCGCGCTTACGATAAGGAGGAGAGCGTATAAAAAAAAAGGAGTGAGCGAGAGAGAAAAGGCGCGGGTGTGTTTGTGTGCGAGAAAGCGGGAGAGAGATAGTGTGAGGGAGAGAGGAGAGCGAGGTGTACATTAGTTAAAGGTTATGTGCGAGGGGGCCGAGCGCCGCTGCCCGCACCACCTCGACGACGAGAGGAGATGCCGAGACTCTCGCGCAGCGACGCCCTCGAGGACATATCGGGCTGGGCCACCGCCGACGTCGTCGCGCTCTTGCGAAAGGTGAGTAGACTCGTGCTTCTCGGGCGCCGCGCACAGCTGCCGGATCCTTGCCTGCACATTCCCTACGCTCTTTTTCTCTCTCCTCCTCTACTTCTCCGTTTTTCTCGATGTACCCCACATACATAACGTAATGCGCGATGTGGTGCGTCAGCGCGACAAAAATTAACGCGGGGATCTTTCAGCCGCTCCGAAATACCGTTTGTGGTTAGGTTAATCGGCCCGAGCGGATTTGTTTATTTATGCCGGATCCGCGTATGCGTGTAACAGCTGATAGATGTCACACAGTCGGTACGCGATCGTTTAAAGAATCGGTTATCGGAGCCCGAGCGTTTCCAAGTATGCCGAGAAAGATAACGTGCGCGCGCGCGCGCGCTCAATTCCTATTAGATATTGTAATGAATTTTCAAAAATTTTTGAATACACTTTCGAATAATGCGTTCGAACAATCGTTAGCCTATATATGTAAGTGAGAAAGGAAACTGGCATACTGTATATAAGCATGGCTTTCTATTCGAAGATTCTCATTTTCGTGAAATCAATTTTCTGAAAAATATCAGAATTGGTGTTTACTTCCAATCGAGGAGTTAAAAGTGATTATATTATGCGTATTTAAAGTCCGCAAAGAAAATCGTAAGGCTTTACTATCAATCAAGTTTTAAAAATAATTAATATCTATTTAGTGTGTAAAAAAAATTTTGTTATAATGTAATTATTGGTCGGTAAATGTTAGCGGATACTAGCGACTCTTCCCTCATCGTCGATTCTTATACTTGAGTATTTGAATCCCATTTAATTGGTCGCGAATTTTCGATCATATATATATAGATATGTATATATATAAAAAAAGAAAAATGCATTATATGCATTAGATGGAGCAAGAGTGAATCATCCTTCCCGTGGTAATGCCCAGCTTGGCTTTGCCTTGGTGGGTAATTTCTCCACCGAGGAGAATGATCCACTTTCGTCCCTAGTAACGTGACATATACACATTGATATTGTTGCCAATTTCAAAATCACCAAGAATCAATTCGCGTGAAATTACGTTATTGTTACATTTTTATTTTATTTACCTTTTTGAAATAAATGTGCTTGAGTCGACAATTTATATACTTATTACTTAATCATTTGTATTTCAAGCAAAAATAAATTTTATTTAAAACA